>OX421505.1:28114869-28714869 GCA_949126835.1 Anisus vortex
ATGTCAACATCACTAAGAGGTAACTGCATCCATCTTAAACATGGGCCGCGGGCGGAATAAGCACTCATGTATATTGATTGTCGGGATAAGTAATCGATACATTTAAGAATTCGGACAAAATGCCAGTGAAACACGTGAGAAGAAGAAGAACGAAATCACTGAAAAGGGGCAGAACTCCTATGTCGCCCACAAGGCCCGGCAGAAGCAAGTCGGCGGTAACAAGGTCATCCCAAACGCGCCGGCGGAAATCGTCCCCGCGCAAGAAGCCCCAGAAAAAGTATCGTGAGCTGAACACCGCCCAGAACGCCAGGAGTTACAGCGTATTCAGGCGACTCGGGAAGACGCCGCAGAGCACTTCCTTCCGCAGCCCGAAGCTGCCAATGCTGGAACGCCTGGAGGAGATCGTCGCCAAGCTCGGCCTCATTCCGGGAGAGCGCGCGATGGAGTTCGCCCTGGCCTACGATAGCATCGGCCCTTTGCTGAAGATGAGGGAGTCGCTGGAGGTGCTCCCGCCGTTCGCCCCGCCGGGCAGCGACAAGTTCAACCTGATGTACGTCCCGGAGGTCTTTAGCCCGGCGATGCGGAAGATGAGGTCGATCAACAAGTTCGCGGAGGACATCCTGCTGGGCTATCGCCGGAACACGGCCTCCGGCTGCGAACTCGACGTCCGGGCCGCGGTGAAGGAACAGATTGAAAAGTTGAATGAAGTGCCGGAGTCCCTGGGCAACCGGGAGGAAATTAAAAAGAGGAAGAGCCGCGGCCATTCGATCGCAAGGAAGCGGCTGAGCAGCGTCAAGAGACGTGAGCCTGATGCGCCTTTCAAGGAAAACCTCCTGGATGCGGGAGCCTCGGCCAGCTCGCAACGCAGCGTCTCTTTGGGTATGGGATCGAGACGCCCCAGGAAGGCGTGCAGCGTCTGTGCCCAGCGGATTGCGACAAACATGGCCACGGGCCCGGGGAGTGAGCGGCACCCTGCGCTGAAGAGGCACAGGGGCGCTAACAAAGGAAACATGGTGGCGTGTAGGGTGCTTGGTGCAAGGTACTTCACGGAGCCCAACAATCTGCCAATATTTTATAAACACATCAAGTTGAACAACTGGCTGTGAAGTTTGATTAGCAACATCGGAATTCAATTTATTATAAAAATGTCTCATGTTTTAAACATAACGCGGTCTTATGTTTTGGCTTTACGCTAGCTGTGTTATATATCTATGTGCAAGCTATGTGTGTTTATCTATGTGCAAGCTATGTGTGTTTATCTATGTGCAAGCTACGTGTTTTTTTTATGTGCAAGCTACGTGTGTAGCCCTGTGCTTGCTGTGTGCACTTCTTGCAAGCTGTGTGTTAGCTCTTTGTTTGATGCGTGCGTTTTGGGCTATGTGTTACATAAATGCCAGCTATGCGTCAGCTTTATCCTAGGTATATGTAAGCTATGTGTCGCACATGTGTCAGCTTTATCCTAGGTATTTGTAAGCTATGTGTCGCCTATGTGTCAGCTTTATCCTAGGTATATGTAAGTTATGTGTCGCCTATGTATCAGCTTTATCCTAGGTATACGTAAGCTATGTGTCGCCTATGTGTCAGCTTTATCCTAGGTATATGTAAGCTATGTGTCGCCTATGTGTCAGCTTTATGGAAAAAAACAGAAAACTAGTAGCTTAACACCATTTAAAACCTCAATAAAAATACAGGACTAGACTCAGACCACGGATATGCATTGGAAGCATTAATCTTATTTACAGAAGGAGCGTCTGTAATATATAAGATAGATAAAATACATTCATGTAAATAATCTACAAACAACACGCTAACGGTAAAAGTACATAATAATCTTCTCCAGTGTAAAGATAAAGATGGGTCAGGGAATGGTGACACCTGTCCAAGATTAGGTGACCCACACCACGGGTAGGGGGCGGTGGACGGGGGGGGAGAGGTCAATGAAAGCGATGGTTGCTCAAACTATAAACAAAGAAATTTAAAGGTAATCGAGTAAGGTAATCAAGTAAGGTAATCAAGTAAGGTAATCAATTAAGGTAATCAAATAAGGTAATAAAATAAGGTAATAAAATAAGGTAATCAAGTAAGGTAATAAAATAAGGTAATCAAGTAAGGTAATAAAATAAGGTAATCAAGTAAGGTAATAAAATATTTGATCAAGTAAGGTAATAAAATAAGGTAATAAAATAAGGTAATAAAATAAGGTAATCAAGTAAGGTAATAAAATAAGGTAATCAAGTAAGGTAATAAAATAAGGCGATCAAGTAAGGTAATAAAATAAGGTAATCAAGTAAGGTAATAAAATAAGGTAATCAAGTAAGGTAATAAAATAAGGTGATCAAGCAAGGTAATAAAATAAGGTAATCAAGTAAGGTAGTCAAGTAAGGTAATGAAGTAAGGCAATCAAGTAAGGTAATCAAGTAAGGTAATAAGATAAGGTAATAAAATAAGGTAATCAAGTAAGGTAATCAAGTAAGGTAATAAAATAAGGTAATCAAGTAAGGTAATAAAAGAAGGTAATCAAGTAAGGTAATAAAAAAAGGTAATCAAGTAAGGTAATAAAAAAAGGTAATTAGGTAAGGTAATCAAGTAAGGTAATAAAATAAGGTATTTAAGTAAGGTAATCAAGTAAGGTAATAAAATAAGGTAATAAAACAAGTAAATTAAGTAAGGTTATCAAGTAAGGTAAGCAAGTATTCTTTTCAGACTATATTGAGCCACACAGCTGGTGAAGCAGAGTTCACGCGTTTCTGTGGAAACGGCATACTAGGGTTATTGTGTGTCCAGCACATGTACAGCCGCCTTTACTTTACCCAAAACTAATTTCAGGAATCCATCAAAGCTTTGGTTGACTCAGGGACACCGTCCAGAGCGCCGGGAACAAATTACTAGCCTTCATTGGGATTCGATCCCGGTAACTTTGGTATGATAGACGAGCGCGCAGCCCCATTTTAACGTACATAGAGTTTATGGTCCCACCTTCTTCCTCTGTATGTATCCCTGGTATCATCGTCAGAGAAACTTAGCAAACCTTTCTGACAACTGTGCGACCTAAACTTTGGAAAAGCTATTTGACCAACTTTTCGTCATGTTATCGAGCTGAAACTTGGCACATTGACGTGCTTCAATTGTCCACACGTTATATCAAGTTTTCAGCCACATCTCCTGTTTCCATCGTAAAAAAGTTAATTTATTTACTTTTTTTCCCTTTTTTATTCTATGGTGCGCACTGTGCGATCCTTATTAAACGCAACTGAATAACACATCTCCCCCTATTTAAAGAAATAAGAACAATAAAATGGATACAAGAGAAACATGACAACAATGTTATCAAAAAGGCCCTATTTTGAAATCGGTTATAGCTATCTCAGTTTAACATTTTTTCCCTTTTATAAGTGTGGGTGGCACATGGCTAAATCTCCGGAAGGCTAGTGCATAATAAAAATAAACTAGCCATAAAAACACAGTTTTTATTAAAGGTCTACTCCCTTTCTTTGTAAACTAAGTTTATATTTAATTTATATTTTGATAGATTAAAATAAATAAATAAGTGATATCATACATTATGAATTTTCACACTTCAATTTTGCACATCCTTTTTTTTCTAGCTTTGGCCCACAAAAGCCATAAAAAGATAACTCGTTTTGTTTCGGCTATATTATGTCGTTTTCATTCTATTTATTTCGTGTAAACGAACATATTCGAAAAATTTATTTACTACGATTCGCAATTTGGGCGAAGGTATTTGTGACTATTCTAAAGGCTTTGATGCTGAAAATTTGATAGAATGTATTGTTAGTCTGGACAAGTCTGCTGTCCAAGTTTCAGCATGATTGGACGACGGGAAGTGGTCAAAAGATCGCTGCAAAGTTTTGCTATCAACCAAACAACCAAGCAGACAGACAGACAGACAGTACGAGTTAAAATAAAGGGAGTAATGAATACATAAGAAGAACCAATAACTATAATAAAAGAGGCCGCTTGCTCTACTTTTAGAGCTTATATGTTATTCTTTTTTGTGCGATGTCTTGTGTGACTTCTACGCGCCAACGTTTGCCTAAATGTTTCCACTGTTTACAACTTTCGATTTTTATTTTTCATTGAGAAAACAATAGCCATTAAAGTAAAAAGGAAGTGTACTGTACAAAGGGGAATCGGGAATTCCGAAAAGAAGTCAGTCGAGTCATCAAATAGAAGAAATATTAAAGCAAGCGGTACATCTTATTATAGTCTTTGGAAAAATTTTGTTTTTTTTTAGGTTTTGATTAATAAGTTACTTTTATGTTAGAACTCAAAGAAGTAAAAGTTTCAGTGGCTACCTCCGCTCTTGGCGACCGGCTAAAACTCAACGCTCCCAAAGCTCCTATCTCCAAAACCTTCGCTGCAGCGGCTTCGCGTTAACAAGCACGGTGCCCATTTTGTCCACTAATAGGTTCATCATATAAAACAAGGTCATGATATAGAATTTCCTATAGTATTGAAACTTTCGATGCAACTATAAATAAACAAATTAATAGTTTAAATTACATATATTTTTTGTGTGTTTGTTTACTAAAATTTTTGTAATTATCCTTTTTTACTTTTTACCATTTTGTTTTCCATTGTTAAGAATGTTCTAATTTATTTGTTATCTTCTTTTGTGTTTGTTCATTTCTAACGTGTATTTTTTTAATGATTTTTTTATTTTAAATTTCGTTTTTTGGCATAACTTAAAATATTTAATTTTAGCTTATGCTGTAGATTGTTTAGTAACAAGCCTAAATATTATATTTTGTTCTGCCTGAACTATCTAGGTATCAATCTATCAATCCATCAATATATCAATCTATCAATCCATCAATCCATCTATCCATCAATCTATCAATCCATCAATCTATCAATCTATCAATCCATCAATCCATCTATCTATCAATCCATCAATCCATCAATCTATCAATCTATCAATCTATCAATCTATCAATCCATCAATCTATCAATCTATCAATCCATCAATCCATCTATCCATCAATCTATCAATCCATCAATCTATCAATCTATCAATCTATCAATCTATCAATCTATCAATCCATCAATCTATCAATCTATCAATCCATTAATCCATCAATCCATATATCTAACAATCCATCAATCCATCAATCTATCAATCTATTAATCTATCAATCCATCAATCCATCAATCTATCAATCTATCATTCTATCAAACAATCAATCTATCAATCCATCAATCCATCAATCTATCAATCTATTAATCTATCAATCCATCAATCCATCAATCTATCAATCTATCATTCTATCAAACAATCAATCTATCAATCTATTAATCTATCAATCCATCAATCTATCAATCCATCAATCCATCAATCTATTAATCTATCAATCCATCAATCCATCAATCTATCATTCTATCAAACAATCAATCTATCAATCTATTAATCTATCAATCCATCAATCCATCAATCTATCAATCTATCAAACAATCAATCTATCAATCTATCAATCTATCAACCTGTCTGTTTGTCTTTTCAGTCAATTCATTACATCTACAAATCTATCTGTCTGTCCGTCTAACTAGTCTGTGTGTGTGTTTGTCTGACATTTGTGTTAACGTTTGACTTACGGTAATTCTCTATCTATCCATCCACCGATCATTCCATCCGTTCACCTTTCTATTTATCATTTATCGTACAATCTATCTACGTATCTTTCTCTCTCTCTCTCTTTCTCTCTCTTTCTCTCTCTCTTTTTCTTTCTCTCTGTTTCCCTCTCTTTCTCTTTCTTTCTTTCTCTCTCTCTCTCTTTCTCTTTCTTTCTCTCTTTCTTTCTATCTTTTTCTTTCTTTCTCTCTCTCTCTTTCTCTCTTTCTTTCTCTCTTTCTTTCTATCTTTCTCTTTCTTTCTCTCTCTTTCTTTCTTTCTTTCTCTCTTTCTTTCTATCTTTCTTTCTATCTTTCTCTTTCTCTCTCTCTCTCTCTTTTTCTCTCTTTCTTTCTATCTTTCTCTTTCTTTATATCTTTCTCTTTCTTTCTTTCTCTCTCTCTCTTTCTCTCTATCTTTCTCTTTCTCTCTCTCTCTCTCTCTCTTTTCTCTCTTTCTTTCTATCTTTCTCTTTCTTTCTTTCACGCTCTCTTTCTCTCTCTATCTCTCACTCTATCTCCCTCTCATTCTCTATCTTTTTCTCTCTCTTTACCCTCTCCCCCGATTTCCTGCCCACTGCAATGGTTCCGCTGACTTAAAACGAAAACGTGAGAACCCTTGAAGAGAATGGATCTGTTACATAACAGACGGACTTGTGGGTTAAAGTTTTAGTTGCAAACCTCTGCCAGATCTAGAGCAGTAGTAGATTCTCTCAGTAAGTCTTTCATCTAAATATTATAGACTCTGACAATTTTAAGATTGAAACTTTAATAAGAATAATAATTGTTTTTTTTAAAGCGCTTCTATCATGCTATTAGCATGTTCAGTGTGCTCTATTTGATTATTACGTCCACTAGGCCCTAAATTCTTGCAGGGCGACAGGGATCGGTCGGTGGCAGGGATAGAACCTGCGACGTGTCAGTTGGTTTTTGGTTGACAGTAACATTATATATTACTGAAATATATATAATGTATTTTAGCTCAATTCCCCGTCGTAGCCCGGGGAAAAATTAAAAAGGATTGTCTAAGCGACATATAAACATTTCATAAACTACAATGAAATAGAATTGGATCTAACAAATTTAAAGATATACTTATTATTTACTGAAATCATTTAAGAAAGTAGTTTAAATAAATAGTTTAATCAAGTTAAAATTAGGCAAGTCATTTTATTTAACAAAAAGCTAAACTGCCCGGCTTTGTCAGTGGAAGGACTATCCTTGTGGGTGAGAATCAAACACCTCGTCTTTCGCGTGCGTCTATAATATAATTGTTCGATTTTTCTAAATCTTACTGAAAACATATTAGAACAGTTTTAAGTCCTAAAATTCTTTACAATTTTAAGAAAAAAATAATAATGGAGGAAAAACGTAAAAAAGAAAACGAAAGGTATCAGTGGGGAATCAAACCAGGTCGCCCCCATGGCAGTCGAAAACGCTAGCCACTACGTTAGGAAAGACACACGTCAGAAGCGAGATCGCAAAAGTAAGGTCACGTGTCTTTAAAAAAACCAATTTGATTGGTTAAACACACACACATATACCTTTATATATATATATATATATGATTCTATAGAGACAGAAATATGAATAGTTAGATAGACTTAGGATGGGGGTGGGAGGGGGTACCAATCTAAATCCGAGAACAGATCTTTGACTTTTACCGGGCTTCGAACCCCACACATTTTGGTACGTTTTTTTTTAGCGCGCTGGCTGCCGCTAGGACACTGTGTCTATGTCTCTTATTGTTTAATGAAAAAGACTGTCTACAGTTTTATATTATTTATATGCATGAGTTGTGTCACGTGACAAATACCACAAACAATGTTTCATTGACGGTAACGTGATAGATCTCAGAGAGGCGTTGTTATAATCCTCTTGTTTTAATACATCATATTCATCCTGAACATAAGATCTCATTCATTAAACAATTTATAAACTAACATATTATTATAACTAATCTCTTACAAGTTGGACCTACAGTATTGCTAAGTTAATGAGATGTTTTTGTCCAGATGCTATTTTTGTTGTTTCAATGTCTGGTTGGTGATCTATGGTATTTTTTAGAACTCGACGGTGGCCCTCGTTCTAAAGGATTTTTTTCATCTGATGATTATATCTCGTGCGACTTGTCCATCTTAATTTAAGAGTGGTCAAAGGAGACTTTTTCAAACTGACCTAGCCGCCCTGCCCGGCCTTCTCCGAGGCTACAATTTTTTTATCTTTTCGTTTTTTGGTAGCGTAGTCCAAGCACTTTGCGGACTCACACCCATACCTAAGGCTCGTCATCTTCTAAGCAAGACGTTATTTAGTGTCAAAAACTTTTTTTTTAAATACAACACTAAGGGAGATAAACTGCATAAGAGCGAGGCTTACTTTAAAAAAGATAATTTTTAAGGAGTTATCTTCCTTTTTTTTTACTTTTTGCCAATAACGATCTCTGATGGGAAATCTAGTAGTAAGTAGTAAGTAAAGTATCCCGTCGGTATCACCAGTTTCTGTGGACACGGCTCACTAGGTGATTGTGTGGCCAGCACTATGCCCAACCGCATTCGAGCTGGGTAGACCCAGGGACACCATCAACACCCCGTGGAAATCCTAGCCTGCATCAGGATTCGAACCCAGGACCTTCGGCACGCCAGTCGAACGCGCTACCGATCAGCCACCTTGCAGCAAACTTTTTTTTCTAAAGTTTTGTTCCAGACTTTTGTAGACACAGTCGTTTTGTTCTAAAGAGTACAAGGGGCTTGTGTAGCCAGTAAAAGTGCTGAACTCGCCAATATACTTATTTTCTTCCCACAATCCTACATTGTGAAGTCTTAATTTTACGGAATGGAAGGGTGTCAATAATCACACTGAATTAGGTATTTAAAAAAATAAAAAAGAATTGTGGAAATAAATATTACAATAAAAAATTGGTAAATAAACCGTATCTATATTTTTATTTTCTTAAGTTGACGAGTTCCAGTCATATTCTAGTATAGAGCATTTGCAATCACGTGACAAAAACCACGTGCTGTTTGTTTACTTTTTCTAGTGGTGACAAGTGGCAATCGTTTTCTGATGGCACCCTGTAGGCTACTTCAGACTTCCGGTTTAGCAATTCGCTATGATTTTCCCAAGTTGTAAACAGCGCCTTGTTGCTTCATCTTCAAATTCTTCGTTGAGAATAAGAGTAGCTCCAAGTTTTATCATATTCTGTAGCTTCGATGAAGACATCGCCATATTTGTTTACGTTTCCAAAGAAGTACGTCAAACGTAAGATTGGCCTTGTTAAGATAGCAAACCCCGATCTGCAATCTCGCAGAAAGGTTCGGGGTTTGTATTCGTACACGTGACTATGTTTTGCAAACTAGATCGCCGATCTCAGGTTCTGTCTGGTTAAGAAAGGCCTTTAGAAGTAATTTAGGACAGCGTTATTGGCTGCGAACGGATGATGACATCAAGGAGTGGACCGGCTTGTCTCTTGCAGACTCCCAGAGGGCGGCGCAGGACCGAGACAAATGGCGCAAACTATCCAACTGTCAAAAAATGGTGCCCCAACGACCCTCGCTAGGGTTATGGGATATAAGAAGAAGAAGAAGCTCTAAAATTAGAGCAAGCGCTCCGTCTTATTATAGTCTTTCGTTTGGGTTAGATGTTTACCAGAAATGAAGTAGTTCATTTGTTTATTATTTTACGTTTATTGCGTACAATCAAAGACTAAAATATGATGGACCGCTTGCTCTTTTTTTAGACCTTATATTATGTTATTTTTTTCCGTGCGCAACCAATAAGGATGTCTTAAATGACTTCTATGCTCCTACAATCGCATTAAAGATTTCCGCTGTATACAACTTTCGACTTTAATCTTTATTTTCCATTGCGAAAATCATGACGAATTACTAAACCGGAAGTCTAGGGGACATAGTGAGATCGGAAATTCCGAAACTAAGTGTTTCTAGTTATCAAATAGCAAAAATATCAAAGCAAGAGGTCCATCTTATTATAGTCTTTGGTACAATACAAATCTTTTGGAAAATACACGCACAGTTATTTACCTCATTAATTTAGAAGGCAAAAATCAACACACATTTAATATGTAGTAAATATCTTCCTTTGCCTTTTTTCTCAGACGCTAGAAACCATGAAACTAACCTTGGCATTGCTGCTTCTGGCTGTGTGCGTGGTCAGCGCAGCTCCTGTGGACAGGAGGCTCCTCTTTGGGGACGGCGCCGTCAACCTTCTCCACGACATCATCAACACCATCGGGCAGGGCGTGGAGACGGCGGTGCACACCCTGGGGACCGTCGTCAGCGGGGTGGGGGACTCCCTGGGCGTGGGCGCCGTGGCCAACACCCTGACCGGGCTGGTCAACACCATGGTGGACGGCACCACAGGCGTGGTGACGGGCGCCGTGAACCAGCTGGTGGACACGGTGAAGAGTGGCGCCGACGGGGCTACCTTGGGCTTGGGGAACAAGCTGCTCTCCATGGCTAACTTGAAGTAAAAGTGATGGCTGTACCAAGCAATAAAACTTAATGGATCATAAGTCTGACAAATTGTTTGTTCTATATAAAGTTGTTGTTTTGATGTTTGTACGCTAAGAAGTCTTTATTGTTCTATATGTAGCTCTCTGTTTTGATGTTAGAACGCTAAGAAGTCTGTATTGTTCTATATGTAGCTCTCTGTTTTGATGTTAGTACGCTAAGAAGTCTTTATTGTTCTATATGTAGTTCTCTGTTTTGGTGTTTGTAAGCTAAGAAATTTAGAATGTTCTATATGTAGCGGTCTGTTTGTTGTTTGTAAGATAAGAAGTCTAGAAGCAAAGGCCACCAACAAAACATGGTGTGCCCGCTGGGCTACACAATCCTCCTTGCATGTCGTGGCTAATGTTTAGCTTTGCGTTAACCATCTACATATACTTTCTCATTCTTTACATATTATGTATGGACTGAAAAGAAATCTAATGCAGAAGTGTTGAAAACAGCATGTACCTCAAGAGAACTCATTAACACCATTAGGAATAGACAGATGAAATTTCTAGGACACATCTATAGGAAAAATGGTATAGAAAGACTGGCTTTGTGTGGGAAAATATCTGGTAAGAGAGACAGAGGAAGACAAAGGCTAACATATGTAGAAAGCCTGAACGAATGGGCCACGAACAACAACATAAGTAATAATAACTTTCTGCAAAAAGCTAACAACCGGAAAGAATGGAGAGTCATGACCGCCGATGTCTGTTCCAGACCTGGCACATAAAGAAGCAGAAGAACATATTATGTAACATATTCGATGTCTATCGATTTCTATCAATCAATTAGTTATTATAGGACATCGGTTACTTACTTACTTACTTACGCCTACTACCCCTCTCGGGGCATAGGCCACCAACAAGGGCTCTCCAGCCATCCCGGTCCCGAGCGAGTCTTTCCAACTGTCCCCATGAATGGCCTGTTCTCTTGACGTCTGCATCCAGGTCTCGGCGCCAGCTGTGACGGGGTCGGCCTCTCTTCCTCTTTCCTTGGGGGTTCCACGATAGGGACTGACTGGTGATGTTGGCTGCTGGTTTTCGGAGTGTGTGCCCCAACCATCTCCATCTTTTTTGCATGATCTCCAGATCGGCTGCCTGTTGCCCTGTGCGACTCCAGAGCTCATCATTACTGATCATGTCTGGCCAGCGTATATGCATAATCCTCCTGAGACATGAGTTTATGAAAGTCTGGATCTTCTTGGTGTTAGTAGCTGTGGTCCTCCAAGTCTCTGCACCATAGAGTAAGACAGACTTCACGTTTGAGTTGAAGATCTTGAACTTTGTTTTCAGGGATATTTCTCTTGAGCTCCAGATATTCCTAAGTTGGAGGAAGGCTGTCCTGGCCTTGCCAACTCTTGCCCTTACATCGGCATCGGATCCACCCTTCTTATTGACGATGCTGCCTAGATAGGTGAATTCTTCAATTTCCTCTAGCGCTTCACCATTGAGAGTGATAGGCGATGTGTTTTCTGCGTTGACCTTAAGGAACTTGGTCTTCCCTTTGTGGATGTTGAGGCCAAGGCGAGTGGAGTTTTCCGTCACAATGTTGGTCTTTTCCTGCATCTGTTGCTGAGTATGTGCGAGTAGTGCCAGGTCATCCGCGAAATCTAGATCGTCTAGTTGTGACCATAACGTCCACTGGATGCCATTACGCTTATCCGATGTTGATGTCTTCATTTCCCAGTCTATCGCTAGCAGAAACAGAAATGGCGACAGTAAACAGCCTTGTCTCACTCCCGTCCGTACTTGGAATGCCTCTGTTGGGTGGCCTCTGTGGATCACTCTGCATTTCAATCCTTCATAGGAATTCTTAATTATAGAGGTAATTTTTGTAGGGACCCCATAGTGTCTTAGCAGCTTCCAAAGTGATTCCTTGTCTACGCTGTCAAAAGCCTTTTCATAGTCAATAAAGTTGATATATAGGGGAGAATTCCACTCGAGCGACTGCTCCAGGATGATGCGCAGTGTAGCTATTTGGTCAGTGCAGGATCTATCCTTGCGGAAACCAGCTTGCTGATCTCGCAGCTTCGTATCAACAGCAGCCTGCATTCTGCCAAGCAGAATCCTGTTGAACACCTTTCCTGGGATTGATAGCAGGGTAATTCCTCTATAGTTAGAGCAGGTGCTCAAGCTACCTTTCTTAGGGAGTTTAATGAGTAGTCCCTCTTTCCACTCTGTTGGGACTTGCTCCTCTTCCCAGATCTTTTGGAAGAGGGGGTGTAAGAGCTCTACTGTAGTCTCCACGTCCGCTTTCAGTGCCTCCGCAGGGATTTCATCTGGTCCAGGTGCTTTTCCGCTTTTAAGCTTCTTCATGGCTTGGCGTATTTCTTCCTTTGTAGGTGCATTGCAGTCTATCGGGAGGTCTATGTCTGCCGGCTGGATATCAGGTGGGTCTGGTGGAGCTGGCCTGTTGAGTAGCTCTTCAAAGTATTCCACCCATCTTCTCTTTTGTCCTTCGTCATCGATTATCTGCTTTCCTTCTTTATCTTTCACCGGTCTTTCAGGTTTACTAAACTTTCCAGATAACTTCTTGGTGATGGTATACAAGTCTTTCATATTTCTATTTCTGGCTGCTTCCTCCGCTTCTGCAGCTAGAGCATCTGCATAATTCTTTTTGTCGGCTTTGATGCTCTTCTTTACACTCTTGTTTGCTTGTGTGTATTGTTCCTGTGCCTTGGCCTTCTCTGCACGTGTCCGGCTGCTGTTTAGTACTGCCTTCATTTCTCTTCTCTGTTCTATTTTCTTCAGGGAGACCGTTGAGATCCATTCCTTGTGGTTGCGTTTCTGTGGGCCCAATACTTCTTGACAAACTGTCTTTATTGTTGTTTCCACTATCCTCCACTCCTTGTCTATTGTTGCTTCCTCTTCATCAATTATTTCTTGCAGGACTTGGAATTTGTTTGCAAGTGCCAGCTTGAACTCCTGGCGTTTGGTTGGGTCTCTGAGAAGTATTGTGTTGAACTTCTTTCGCTGGTTTAATTCTACTGCCCCCCAATTCCTTTTAAGTTTAAGCTTGACACGTGCAACAAGAAGGTGGTGGTCTGAAGCCACGTCCGCTCCTCTTCTAACACGTACATCTTGCAGGGACCTCCGGAACTTCTTGGAAATGCATATATGGTCTATCTGGTTTCCGGTGTGGAGGTCTGGTGAGAGCCAGGTGACTTTGTGTATCTTTCTATGGGGGAAGATGCTACCGCCGATGACAAGGCTGTTTGCAGCACACAGATCTACAAACCTCTCTCCATTGTCACTCATCTCTCCCAGCCCCTCTCGACTTATAACCTCTTCGTAACCAGTGTTGTCATCTCCTATTTTAGCGTTAAGGTCTCCAATCAACATGGTTATGTCTCTGCTAGGAAACCTCTGAATGATGCTCTGCAGCCTACCGTAAAATTCGTCTTTCGTACAGTCTTCACTATCGTTAGTAGGGGCATAGCACTGAACAAGATTCATGTTGATCTTTTTCCTTTGTTCTGAAAGACGCAGTGATGACTCTTGGACCATGTGCCTCCAAACCAATTAGTGCTCCTTGGGCAGCCTTTGAGAGCATGATAGCCACCCCCTGAGTGTGTGGTCCATTTTCATCCTCGTGCCCTGAATAAAGGAGTAGCTCTCCCGTGGTGAGCTTCTTCTGGCCGGAATCGGTCCATCTGGCTTCGCTGATGCCGAGGATGCTAATCTTGTAATTCCTCATCTCCACCGCCACTTGTGCTGCTTTACCAGCTTCAAACATGGTGCGGACGTTCCATGTTCCGATAGTTAGTGTGGTCCTGGTCGAGATGATGGCCGTCTGCCTGGCAGCTTCCAGTAGCTGGCTTTCACTGCCCGACATCATCGTGCCTCCAACTGGAGGTCCATCCTCTCCCAGTACCGAGTTGTCTGTTAGGATCCTTGTTTGTGTTTTTGTAGCGGTAGTAGTTTGACGGGAAGGGGTTGCTAGCCCCTCGCCCAACCCTCCTCCTTTTTATCATCCGGGCTTGGGACCGGCTGTGGCGGAGTTAGGACATCGGTACTATCAGAGAAATCAATCAATAATAAAACAATGAACCTATCATTCAATCATTCAAACAATCAATCAAAAGTAGGCCAAGAAATGTTCACGAAATCGCACAGGATTGTTATAGGCTTATAGTGAACATTATGGGGCATGGTAGCCGATCGGTAGCGCGTTCGATTGGCGTACCGAAGGTCCTGAGTTCGAATCCTTGTTAAGGCGAAGTAATGGTAATCTCTAAGAAAAGACAACCTCCAAGATGCTCTTTATCCAGTGAAGGTGAAAACATCAAGCAAATCAATTCTTTCCAGTATCTAGGCTATACAATAACACAGGAAGGCAAATGCAACAAAGAAATAAAGAGAAGAATCGCAATAGCTAAAAACAGCTTCATTAGCTTAAGCAGTATCATGAAAAACAGGAATATCAGAATATGTACCAAAATGCGCATACTGAAGGGGTATGTTTGGTCTGTTCTTCTATATGCATGTGAATGTTGGACTATTGATAATGAAACAAGGAAAAGATTGGAGGCAGTAGAAATGTGGTTTCTAAGAAGGATGATGAGAATATCATGGACTGAAAAGAAATCTAATGCAGAGGTGTTGAAAACAGCATGTACCTCAAGAGAACTCATTACCACCATTAGGAATAGACAGATGAAATTTCTAGGACACATCTATAGGAAAAATGGTATAGAAAGACTGGCTTTGTGTGGGAAAATATCTGGTAAGAGAGACAGAGGAAGACAAAGGCTAACATATGTAGAAAGCCTGAACGAATGGGCCACGAACAACAGCATAAGTAATAATAACTTTCTGCAAAAAGCTAACAACAGGAAAGAATGGAGAGTCATGACCGCCGATGTCTGCTCCAGACCTGGCACATAAAGAAGAAGAAGAAGAAGAAGTTAAGGCTAGGATTTTATCTGGAGTCGAGGGTGTCTATCCAGCTCGGATGGATACCTGACAATTTAGTTGGGGGTAAAGTAATGGCGGTTGGGCATTGTACAGGCCACACATCTCTAGAACGCAGCTTCACCAGCCCTTTGATCAGTTTGGTGCGAAGGGTACTTTACTTTAATATAGCGAACAGGGCGTATTCTATAACAATTCGTCAGTGTCGTCAACCAGTTCAAGGCAAGGAACGCCTTCATTTGTTCTGTGTTATTCATTCACCAGGTTGTTCTTCAAACTTGATTCTGTAACGTGCGTGTTGTAAACGCAGTGAGACTAATTACATTAGCCGGAACGAATGGCCTGTTTGTATAATTTAAGGCACATGACCTTTTAAACTACTCTGTTGTTATTTACGTAGATGCAATATGTATCCTAAGGGAGGCGGTTGTCGAGGGCTTAAAATGTTGTAAATAGCTTAGGTATCTTTTACTGCAATCTCGTTTATCTAATTTAGAAAAACATTATGATTCATAAAAAGGAACTTTTACACATTTTTATGTAATACGAATAAAAAACTAAAATGCTTTTTCACATTAGTTAGACCTATACTAGAATATGCATCTTCTATATGGGACCCATGAACTAAATAAAACATTAAAAAACTAGAACACATTATGAAAAGAGCTGCAATGTTCATTACTAGCAAATATTCACAACTGACAAGAGTAACACCATTAGTTAAATCACTAAACCTAGAAATACTAGCGGACAGAAGGGCCAATAGTAAAGTAGTAATAATACTCAGTAATGCTCAGATAAACAAAAGGACAAAAAACGCTGCTTTCCTCATCCCTAATGTGAGAACCAATGCATATAAGTAGGCCTACTCTTTCTTCCCGAGGGGAAGTCAGACATGGAACGCTCCTTCTATAAAGATTATTGCGTCCTACGCATACTAGTGGTTAGAGTCTAGTCCTGCATTTCTATTAGTGTTTTAAGGAATGCTATGTTTCTGCTGGATTTCCTGGTTTGTTCAGGTAACTCATTCCATGCCCAGACGCCACTCGGAAAGAAAGAGTACTTATATGCATTTGTACTCGCATACATGGCCCTACATGTAAATAAAGCATAGATTGAGCTTGTGTATCTGGCTATTATAGACGATAAAGTAAGATGACTTGGCATTGTACTGGCCACACAATACGCTTTCACGCAAAGGTAAAATCTTCCTCACTATCCTTACATGAATTTTTTTTTTCAAAGATCCGTTTTTAATGTAATTTTTAGTGAGGGATGATCATTTAGTCATAAAGTTAGCTCAGAGTTGTCTTTCCCTACAGGACGTGAAGTCACATATTATTATTTACCGTCTCTTTAATACATTTCCCCTGAACCACTCCGCTTTGCAGTGGCCCTTAAACAAGGGAACTAACTATGTTAAAGGGAAGTAATTAAGCATGACCCGTGACAGATTCATCCTCTTTTTTTTTTAAATCTTTTCTTTTTTTGTGTGTGTAAAAAGAATGTACTGTAAAACCTTGATTTAATAGATTACTACTAATTCACGGATTTTTTATATTTTGTACTTATTTTTTTTTATGCCCGTCAAAATGACGGTGATAAGAATGACAAACATAAAAATAATAATACATTTAAAACTAAAAAAAGGTAGAAAGAAAAAAATAACTAAACATATCTCAATAAAAACTGTAGTGAGAACATTCTTTTGGTATCTAGTTTTTGTTATTGTTTATTGTTTCCAGAAAAATATATTGTAAAAAAAAAGTATTTGAAAGGTGACATCACTCTGGAAATCTTCTAAATGGCACTGCGATTTATAACGTTAATATAATTAGTAATACGTTTATTTTAATAATAAATTTAAGGAATTAAGGAATACAATTGATAAAATGAACATTTATTTGGGCGGACGTTCCAATGTTATGTATTTAACTTTTATCCCGATAGCCTAGGAGTCTACAGAGGACAAACATATACCGGTATATATAAACAAACTTATAAACAAACTCACGGTAATTATATATATGATATTATTCTTACAGTTCTTGCCCACTCTTGCATAACCATTAAAGCAAAATAAGCACCTTTTATAGGGGCATCAATGAAAGGAGGAGGTTGGGGGGGGGGCATCACAGAACATTAAATATGAATTTATCATTGTCCGTACGGTGAAACTGAACAAGGACTTTAGTAGGTGGAAAAAAACAACAACTTAACGCTTATCAGTTTTGTGTTGGCCACATAATCTCTCTTGTATGCTACTTTGGTCACGGATGCTTGTGAACGCTGCTTCACTTGATCCCCATGTTCTGAAATTGGGTCGGGTAACTTTTGACAAAGTTGGATTTCTAATTCATTATGCGTGCCAACAGTCTAAGTGTCAGCTTAATCTAACACTTAATGATTTGTTTGAATAGACATAAATTATTGTTTTATTGAAAATCGGTCGGCGTGCCTATTGGTGCACGCGTGCCATAAGTTGCCGACCCCTGCTGTAAAAAATATTTAAAATAGATACTTTAAAATGTAATTTTATTACTGTACACCTCAAAAAGACAGAATTTTAAAAAAAAGTCTCCGTTACATAGTTTACTCGAGGCCCGTGAAAGCGAAGTCTTACAGTATTTATCCTTTCCCTGAACGTAAATAATGTGTTTTTTTTTAAAGAAGGAAAGAGAGAGAAAAAATCAGTTATAGTTGCTAGTGATTGTTAAATTATAAACTTTCATTAGATGTTGAATGTTTACTTTCCATCTAGCTAAACTAATGGATAAACTTTTGTTTGTTTGTTATAAACTATAACTACAGAGGTAAACCTGATACTATGATATGAAATGACTTTTCAAACGTTTCCTCATCGCTGTGTTGTCAATTACGTTGTGATGTCAAGATTTGAAAAAGCTAACGTTTTGCTTTTTTTGTGTCAAGCATGACGTCCTGGGGTTGTTACATTTTCGTTCTCAGCTGGACCTTGTGGTCAGTGGTCAGTTGTGAAACCTTTCTTGTGGATACTAGCGTACAGAATGGTAGGAGAGGCAATTTTTTTTACATTTGCATATACTATATCCAGTAGTTTACTCTGATCTGTAAAATGGACTATGTACATTATAAGTAATAAGTGGAAATGTTTAGTGTAGCTATTAGTTTATAAAAAAATTATTATGTAATGTTATTATCTTCTTCTTATCTTATCTTATATATTACATTGTATAAAGAAGATTATTGCGTCCTACGTTCATCCGTGTTCCGAGTGTAGTCTTGCATCTTTATTAATGATTTAAATGATGCTATGTTGCTGGTTTTCCTAGTTTGTTCAGGCAACCCATTCCATGCCCGAATGCCACTTTGGAAGAAAGTGTACTTATATGCTTTTGTTCTCGCATTAGGGATAAAGAAAGTGTTTTTGTCTTTATGTTTATCTGAGCATTGCAACGGGTTGTTATTGGTTTTTATTTCTAAATTTGAGTTTATTGCCTTGTGTATTATTAATACTTTACTTTTTGCCCGTGTGTTTCTAGGTTTAGTGATTTGACTATATAAAAAAAAGAAACAAAAAAAAAGATCAAAAACTAAATACCCAAAGATACTTTCTTACTATAGTTTTATTGTAAACAAAAATATTTCTCTCTTAACAAAACACATTGTAGTCATTAGTTTCTCCGTCATTTTGACGGGCATAACCCCTAGTATAATAATAAAAATGGTCATTTTTATAGCGCTTCTATCCATGTTATTAAATTTAGCATGCTCAGTGCGCTCTCGATGTGAATAGTAGTGGCGGATGTATTAGTATGTAAGGCACGCAGCCTTGGTCATTGTGGTCGTTGGGGGGAAGCGAACCGGATATGCGATGAGTTTTGTTGCTTCTATTCGATTTTAGTTTTCAACTTGAATTTGTCTAGGACTAGACTATGGTCACTTCTAATATCTGCCTGTTAAACTAACTATTAAAGTAATAGTCAAGTGTTTTCTTTTACCTAAACCCTGCCCCCACTCCCCTCTGTCGTTACCCTTGTCTGCACGAGACAGTGTTGAGCTCCCACTGCGACAGTACCAGGCAGCACACCATCACGGCCACCGACGACCTGCACACCACGGCTGTCAGGCACGCCCGGAGCCCTGGCACGCCGGCCCATGGTGCGCCAAGCTACGACGCACGAAACATGAGCACAACACCGTCACCCGTTGAAAGGTCAGTTCAGTACGTTTGTTTGTTTGTTCGTTTGTGTTGGTGTGTGACTGAAGCATGGAGAAATTGTTGTGATAGAAAGATATTTAAATTACTTGATTAACTCCCCTTGGTAAATAACTCAACGGTATGAAGCATTATAATGTGTTCAGAGCATGAAATGTCGTTTGTTTCGTATCTTAACTTAAACCTTTGTTAATGTACAATATACATTAAGGCCAGTGGACCATTCACGTGAACTTGAGTTAAGTTGGACAAGGATGTAAAAACAGGAAATTAGAATGGTATATTTTTTAGTTGTGTTTACAAAGCTAACAATGTAAGTAATGATGAATAGTTTTGATCACTGTGGTATATATATATGGAGTGCTTAAGCAAGTAAATTGTCGGAGAAAATGCGGACTTTTAAATATAGATAAGTGCACTGTATTGCACTGAGCTATATATACATGTCTAAATAATAAATATTCATTAAAATTACTTACTCAGTTCACATATATATGTGGTATTCAAAGCATTATCCAGAAAAAAACATCAACCATTTTATCATTTGACTTCGCCATTAAGTGTATGAATCCGGTATTCGGTACTAATTCAAATTAACACAATGTACTCATATTATCGTATAAGAGAGTATAAGCTTATATATATATATATAGATAATGTATGTTCAGTATAAAAGAGCTCATTTTTATCAAATTTCAATAAAGCAAATAGGAAAAGGTTTTCAATTTCTGGTACTTCCATGTAAATATAGCTCAGTGGTTTTGACAACTTTTGGACACTCCACCAGGAAAGGTCTTATTTTTTTGTCCGAGAATTAATGGACTTAGATATTTTGTAATAGAGACTTCAAAATAGAAAAGATGAAATTATTTTTCGTTATATACAGAGTATTTTATAGAGTTTGCGAAGAGATATAGAGTGATTCTTTTATTATTTATTATGTATATATATATGTGTGTGTGTGTGTAATTAGGTGTGTGTACAGTCATATTAAACGTTCATCTACTTAATAAAGTTGCGTCATTTGTGAATACCTTCGAAAAGTGACTGACAGGGTAATTTCTTTTTTTTTTTAAACATCAATGTTGATGTTCTTTTTATTCTTGGTGCATCAATTAATACAATTAGTCTCTTCGGAGTGTTTCTGCTACAGTTGCTGAAAATATTAGTCTCCAGCTATCAGACATTGAACATACGAATTCACCACAATATATATATATATATATATATATATATATTAACTTGTAATCAAATAAAAGAACGCCTTGTTGCAGCACATATCATTAATTAATTATTACTAACAGTTCACACTTTACATCCATGAAATAATTGTAGTTATAGTAGCGATATAACACATTTCAATAATTGTCTCTGAGTCTATATATATTTATACGTGCTTTCAATTACAAGATTGAGAGGGAGACTAACGAATGAGCATGGTCAGTCATGTGACTATCCACTTCCTATATAGGTTTTATTTAAAGACCAAGTGAAGAGCTTTTTATCAAAATTGAGTTAACATTTGATTTTGATAGTAAATAGTGTATTCAGTATCTGAATGTTAATAAAAAACATTTATACAAAATATCAAAGATACATTTTAAGTAATTAGTTCAATATTTGCACTTAAATGTGTGTGTTTTTCGGATGATTACTCCAAATCTCGTAGCCATTTGAGATGTTTTTTATTTCCGGCAATATAGGAAAGTGACGTAACATAAAGGATTCCGACTAGGAAAAATGAATATTGTCACGTGTTTTGAATCTATTGCCACATGTTTTGAATCTTTTCCCGGTTCTTATTTTTAACAAAATGGTTAAATATAGATTTATAGCGTCTATTTTTATTTATTTATTTCCCTTGTGATACGTCGCTGCCGTATGAGGCTATTCCAAATCTCGTTCCTTTGAGAAAAACCTCTTCACTTGGTCTTTAATATACAAAAATGGGTTTTATTCCAAGTTTTTTAATTCTTACTTAATATTATAATTGTTTTACATGAGTCATTTCCCTTGTATTATTACTTTCTCCATAGCAATCAACTTAACAAGCATTTAGGCTTAAGATTGGTGGTCAATCAATATAGCGTATAACAAAGATTAATCGAATGTGAAACTGTAAATCAAAATGCGAGATTAGACTCAAACCGCGAATAACCATAGGGTGCTATAATATTCAGTAGACAATGAACTTCCGAAACATGTAACATCCCAGAGCATTCGCAAAACCACTAAATTTTGGACTTTTTCTTCGGGTCTAACCGGGTCTCCACGGTACAATGAAGTAGAAGAAGTTTTTGAGACATACAAGAAATGGAAGTGAAGATATTGTATTAATGCCATTTAATGTGTTGATGTGTTTATAACTTAACTTTATCTCACAGGAGTGCAGAGTGTGATGTTTGGACAGTGATCCCTGACGATGACCAGTCCGAGCTTGTCTTACTCATCAACAGCGCGGACTTTCAACCTCGTGATCTTCTGTTTATCACTTCAGGTGAGGTTAATTCAAATTAAGAAAAAGAGCTGCAAGGTTCAATACTAGCAAATATTCACAATTGACAAGAGTGTCACAAGAGTAACACCCAATAGTTAATTCACTAAACATAGAAACGTACTAGAGAACTGAAGGGCAAAGAGTACAATAGTAATAATACATAAGACATTAAATTCTAATTTAGAAATACCAAAGAATAACCCAATAACCACCTGTTGCAACGTTCAGATAAACATAAGGACTATACTTGTTCCCAACGCTGGTGAGCGATAGCTTCAGTATTAGATTTAGATGTTTTTTTTATAGTAGTATTTTTTTACAATTGCAAATACAACAATATAGGTTCATAATTATGTTATGCCTAGCTTTTAATGTGCCCCACAAGGCCTTCGACAAAACGGCCCGTGTTCTAGCCCTGACACCGACCAATCCCTGCCTACCCTGCAGGATTTTTGGGCCCAATGGACGTAATAATCTTCAATCTAGAATCTAGAAGGAACGTCTGAAAACTTATAAGTCAATGCCAACGGTAGCTTAGTTTCGACGGGAAATGTCTCATTTATATTCTTAGTTATAACAATTGAATTAACTAGTGTACAGACATACTGAAAAGTACAGATACACCTAAATGTGTAGATGCAACTTCGACCTATAAGTGTTAAGCCTTTAATTAGGATCCACTTACAATCAATGGGTGGAACAGTGGTCGAGCTACTAGCGCGTTTGGTTGGCGCACAGAAGGTCTGGTTTCGAATCCTGGTGAAGAAATAGGGCCACACAATCCCCTAGTATACCGTGACCACTAAAAAACTAAAAACGATGCTTCCACGGCCCAGTGGATCAAGTACGTCAGGCGCCATACTTACTTACAATCTGTCTGTAGTAAGAAAAAGTTAACTATTAGGTAAGTGTGAACTATTAGGCAAGTGTGAACTATTAGGCAAGTGAGAACTATTAGACAAGTGTGAACTATTAGGCAAGTGTGAACTATTAGGCAAGTGTGAACAATTAGGCAAGTGTTATTACGAAGCCGGAACGGCCTCCAGATTATTAGAACCTTGTTGATTTGAATATTATATATATATATTATTTATTTATTAGTCCAGGATAGTATTGATGGTGAAGACCTATCAATCGGATTCTACTCCATACGAATGCAACAGTCTACTTCCTTGCAGTTGGCTCAGTTGTAAAATAAATAGTGTAGATTCTTAGTGACATAAGAAAGTTCTTGACTATAGTTATGATGTAATAGTTCCACAATGCAAATAATAATAACAGTCAAATCCGTGGTGAACTCATAACATAAATCTTTATTATAATAAAGTAAGAATAGCCATGATGAACACAGTTCCAAATATAAGTATAAAAATAATGTAGATAATAGCGACTAAGTTCCAAGTTAAACTGAATGACTATTTAATAGAGAAAAATTAGTACTTTAATAACATGTTCTACTCCTTACAAAATGTTAGACCCTCGACTGAAGTCCAACCTCGTGCGGGCTCTTTTATAGCATAAGGTAGAGCCAATCGTAACTAGGGGAAAAACTTCCACTCCCAAAAACACAGACACAAGTCTGGTTAGAAAGTCGTTTAATTAATGGAACAACAGAGTCAATTTCTCTTTGTTCAAAACTGGGCGGATATGGCGAGGTCAGGGTTTAGCTTGAAACATTAATCTTACTTAATTACAGTACATTGATTAAACTTCCCACAATATAACAATCATGCCAGACCTCAGGGTGCCCTTAAACCTTAGCAAAATAGACATTAAGGCGCTATTGGAGACGCTTCCAATTAAAGTATCTATGCAAGTGGGTGAGCGTATATGTGTTTTCTTCAGGGAAAAATGCGGGATAGGAGGAGAGAGAGGTAATTGTAAAAAAGGTGTAGGTGGAGGGGGGAATTGTAGTTACTGATTACAATTCAGTGTCACGACTTGTACTACTTGTAGATGGCAGGCCAAGTAACTTAACCAACCTAGTGGAAGAGTTGTAAATGTTTGTAAATGATAGCGGAAATGGAGGGAAGGGGGTTAATTATCTCGGCTAACACTCCTTCTCTAGAGAAGCGACACGAGGTCAAGTGTCAAATTACACTCAGCTAGAACGGTGACATCTATTTATCTAGGTCAACCAAACGATTGCGTCTAACGATTGGATCCTACGGCGTTACATATAATACACTAATATAACACCTCACATCTGTATTAATACGTCGTTTCGTAACAGTGTGAACAATTAGGCAAGTGTGAACTATTAGGCAAGTGTGAATTATTAGGCAAGTGTGAACTATTAGGCAAGTGTGAACTATTAGTCAAGTGTGAACTGTTAGGAAAGTGTGAACTATTAGGCAAATGTGAACTATTAGGCAAGTGTGAGCTGTTAGGCAAGTGTGAATTATTAGGCAAATGTGAACTGTTAAACAAGTGTGAACTGTTAGGCAAGTTTGAGAAGTTAGGCAAGTGTGAACTGTTAGGCAAGTGTGAGCTGTTAGGCAAGTGTGAACTGTTAGGCAAGTGTGAACTGTTAGGCGTAAACTATTAGGCAAATGTGAACTGTTAGGCAAGTGTGAACTATTAGACAAGTGAAGCGGCGTTCACACGTTTTTGTGGCCACGGCATATTTGGTAAGGTTAGCATAGCGCCCAGCCACCTTTTCTTAAAATAAATGTCATGTGCACATCGAAAATGTGGGTTGACTCAGGGACGCCCTACAGACCCTGGAAAAAATCCTACCCTTCACCAAGATTGGAACCCAGGACCCTCGAAATGCTATATAAAGCTAAGAGGCTACTATGCCTAGGATAAGCGATGCTAGTACTGCGTGGCCTTCGTTTGTACTGCACACGGTAATTTGTCTCTCTCTCTCTTTCGTCTTTTTTCGTACCCCGAGGCACTGTTCGTTACCAGAAACGAAACATTTTCAAATACTTTGTTCGTAGCCCGTATTGTTCGTTACCTGAGGCGTTCGTAACCCGAGATACTCGAGATGAAACAATCTGTGACTTTATTTATTCTTCCTTTAGTTTGAACTTTAGATGTTTTATTTTGGCTCTAGTCGTGTTATTTTCTCTTCTAAAGTAGATTCTACCGGCGAGACGTTTGGCTGTGACTTTAACCTCAGCGAACTTGACCCTGACCTCTTCCCAAAGGACATGAGATCCAAGGATCGCTTCGTCATCGTGTGGGTACGCTATCCGGTCGTCGGCGAACCGGCCGCGGTCGGTACACAGAGACTGGCTTTCTCCTACTGGATACGAAGTGAGATGGTGCTGAAGTCTTAACAGTCAATGTTAACATTGGACCTATTGCTAGCATTACTTACTGTTAACATTTAAACGAATGTTAAAATTGAACTTAATCGATAGCCTTAGCCACTGCTCACATTTAAACAAATAATATTAACCCTACCGGTATCATTACCAACATCTGACATTTAAACAAATGTTAAAGTTGATCATACTGCTAACAATTTAAACGATTGTTAACAATAAACCTATTGATAGCATTACCTACTACTGATAGCAAAAAAAAGTTAACATTGACTCTACCGCTTGCGAAACCTACTGCTAAAATGTAGATGTAAATGAATTTAGTGTTTTAATAATTGTTAGCATTTAACCTTTTTTTTTTAACGAATGCTAGATGTAACATTTTTACAGTTTAACTCAGGCTAACATTAGAACAAATGCCAACATGTTTAAGAATGACAAAGCTTTTCTAACTTCAAACACTTTTGGACTTTAGTAGTCTAAACGTCACTACCTGCTCTAGCAGTTTCTCGATCACCCTCGCCTCCATTTTGTTTAACGCCATTCCCCCCCCCCCCCCCCCCCCCCCGTGGTTCCTCATTGCTCATTGCATCCTGAGCCTTTACAATGAAGTAAAATTATGTTTTGAAACTTTCCCTTAGGCTGATAAAATGCATCTTCATTAGTATAACACGCAAAGAAACAAAAAATACAAATATATAAACATGCAAACATGCAAACATCTTATCTTATCTTATACATTACAGACGCTCCTTCTATAGAGAAGATTATTGCGTCCTACGCTCATCCGTGGTCCGAGTCTATTCTTGCATTTTTATTAATGTTTTAAATGATGGTAAGTTACTGGTTTTCCTGAATTGTTCAGGAAACATACAAGCATACAAACATGTTTATATGCAAACCAGCACACATACAAAGATATAAACATAAAAACACCCACAAACATACGAACACACCCAAAAACATACAAACATATAAATATTCATAAATTCAAACGAAACCATTTTTAAACCAAAATTTACAAACATTTCATTGATGTTTTTTTTTTGACACTAAAAAAACCCTACTTTTTTTTTTTTTGCTTTAACGATTTTTCATCTCTTCTTAGGGTCGAAGGCGTCGGTGGAAGAAAAAGAGAAAGTGGTGTTGATGGGTGCCATAGTCATCTCCATCTTCACTGTCATCGCCACCGTCATCAGTGTCACGAGAGCTTCAAAGTGCAAGTGTGTCAGGTATATTCTTGGTTTATATAACAATTTTTGTTAGTCTGTGCTTTGTTAGTTTTATCATGGTTTTTAGTGTTAACATTATTTTAAAAGTTAACATTTTCTATCTGTGGATTATTATAAGCTTTACTGTCCATTATCATCCTAACAGTTCTGAGATTATTAATTACCTTTAAATGTTCAGATCAACATTAGGAGAAAAATCTTCTTTATAGAAGGCGCGTCATGGGGCCATGGTAGCCGAGCGTCAGCACGTTCGACTGGCGATACGAAAGTCCTGGTTTCGAATCCTGGTAGAGGCTAGGATTTTTTTCACAGGACTTGAGGGTGTCCATGAGTCTACCCAGCTCTGATGGGTAGCCTACCTGACATTAGCTGGGGTAAAGTAAATACGGCAGGGCATTGAGTTGGCCACAGATTCCCTAGTATGCCGTGGCCACATAAACTGGTGAACGCTTCTTCACCAGCCTTATGATCAGTTTGGGCCGAAGGGTACGTTACTTAACTTATAGAAGGAGCGTCTCTAATGTATAAGATAAGATATCCGTGTTCTTGTTTGTTTGTTGCTCAAACGTTAAATTCGCTCTGAGCTTACATTATATTTAATGGAAGCGCAATGCAAATACAATTATTTTACTTTAAAAAAAAAACTAATCAAAATGCAAGACTAGACTAGAAAAACGTGTATGCAATAATCTTAGTACCTGTTACTAAAGACCATAATAAGATGGACCGTGTGCTCTGTTTTAGAGCTTAAATGTTCTTTTTCCGAGAGCCACCAATAAGGCTGTCTTTAATGACTTCTACGCTCCTAATTTTGCATTAAAGGTTTCCGCTGTATACAACTTTCGATTTTAATTTTTTTTAGTTTACAGTAGAAAAGGGAATCGGGAATTCTGAAAAGAAGTCATTCGAGTCATCAAAAAGCAGAAATATGAAAGCAAGCGGTCCATCTTATTCTAGTGTTTGATGTAAAATATAAGAAATGATATAAATATTATTTTACATATTTTCAGGAAAGCTGTGACGTATCTGAAGACCAGGAAAAGGAGAGCCTACTCGAACACCTGTGGTGTTTCAGACAGGACAGGAAGTGACACTGTGGGACAAGCCAATTCCGGAGAAGCTGTGTCCCTCATGATCGTAAACCCGTCCAGGTTCCATCTTGGGGTCGCGTCGTACCTAGAGGACCCTTCGAGCAACGCGGATCAGCAGATAGCGGAACTCGGAGTTGCTAGGCAACGGCAATCGGAGGCAGAAACTGGGAACATGAACGTGCACGCGAGCTCGAGACGGGCAGCGCTAGAATCTTCGCGGGAAGACTTCGTAGACACTTTGAGGCGAGATAGTAGACTTGACATCCCAGAGACGTCTTCCCAGACAATGTCCGCGCTGATTGGTCTTCTGCCGCCAGCTTCCGGCGCCTCGACCGTGCCTATGCTCCCCACGTGCCGTAGGCCGACGTCCTTGGCTTTCCTCGCGTCGCTGCTTCCTACGCGGATGCGCGGCAGGCCAACGGCAATGTTCGCCGCACCACATCGGCCTCATCGGGCTGGCGCCTCAACCTCCAGTGTCGGAGAAGGCGTCGGGCGCTGGACTGTAGAAGCATTCGCAAGGAGGGACGGAACCGTTTCCGGGAACGCGCTGCCGCCTCAGCACATTTATGGCATAGAACGTTCCCACAGCACAACTAGGACCTCAAGCGACGCCCCTGTACAAGATCCCCTCCCTTCTTATAACGAACTTCCACCTCCACGATACTCCATATTATTTCCTAACGACACCTAATTCTGAACAAAATATCCCCCCACCTTTTTTGTCATCCCCACCATTTCCACCAACTGTTTAGTTCAGCGAAATCTCTTGGTGGTTGTTTATAGTTTCTGCATTAACACTTTTTTGCTCAGGGGGGGAAGTACAATAAACTATTTGCCTCTGATGACTTGCCAGTCGATGACAAGTCTGCGAGAAGACTTCACAAGAAGATTAAAACTAAATCTCAACATGAGCTTGATGTTAGGTCGCACGATTATTTCCAATGGCACGCGGAGGGTGGCAGTGCCTTCACATGGGGAAGGGCGGGGCAGAGGGGGGCATATGCTCGGGGGCGGCACTTCCAGGGGGGCGGCAAATGTAGTCTAAATATAGCAAATATAGCACTAAACAAGCAGTTACAGTATGCAAGGGGGCGGCGCTGAAACTTTTGCCCTGGGACGCCACATAAGCTTGTAAAGTCACTGGGAGCGCCCCAAAAATAGAAGCTGCTTAGGAAAGGCATCTGTTGTAAATTGCAAGGCATTTGCTTTACTTTCAGCTTTTGGTTTAATTTAAAATTACACTAGTGAACATAAGGAAAAGGCGCTCATTAATTGATATATGCTAATTACATTCAAACGAGTTTGTATGCTCATCTCTCTAAATTAAGCATAAATGAAATTAATTCTAAATCTAATTTTTTTATTTTTTTATTTTAATAAATATTAAAGGCTTTTATACTAGCCTTTTATTATGTAATTGTTGTAGCCTAATTATTAATGTTTTAAAAAAATTAATTAATGAAGAAAATGTTTTTTATACAAGGTAAGCTAATTTTACACATCTAATTACAAATTGAAAAAAATAGCATAGATCTAATGCTGAATTTGTATAAAAAAATAATAATTTAAAAGCAGCACTAGTCATATTTTCAAAAAATTAACTCGTTTGGCATCACTAGCATCAAATTTGGAAAATTTAATTAAAGGGAGATGATTAACCTGTTTTCTTGGCGTTAATATTTTTATTAATGTGTTTCTTTTTTGTTTCCTTTAAAAAAATGCCTTACAATTTAAAACTCTAAAATGATCAAACTATAAAAGATAGTTGAAAGTTATATAAATATTATATGACTAAAGAATTTATACGTACATTTTTAAACATTACATTAGCTACCCAGTTTGTTTGATGACTAAGTATATATACCGCTTTTTTGTAGTAGGCTAATTATTTCTATACATTGTAACCAATTGTAAAATATGAGCGCAAATCTCAGTTATGCTGAGATTAAACTATACATAATTAATAATCATATTACTAGAAGTATATCTTGACAAATAAATTTAAATGTTTATACATTAACCATTGATGTGTACGTTGAGAAATGAAAATGTGTAGGCCTAC
Source organism: Anisus vortex (assembly GCA_949126835.1). Lineage (NCBI taxonomy): Eukaryota > Metazoa > Mollusca > Gastropoda > Planorbidae > Anisus > Anisus vortex. The sequence goes on from OX421505.1 coordinate 28,144,280, forward strand.
AAGTTATGAATGAATAAAAAAAAGGTTAATGTGTTATTAAATATAAAACGCTTTAATGATTTTCTTTATAACGCTCTTTTTCTTTTAGTCTTGGTCTTGCTACGGCACTAAATAAATTGTCTTATAAAAATGATATAGTTGAGCAGTTTGACTTTCACGCTGTTGGCACGCTGAATGATTTAGAAGTCCTAGTTTGGCACACTATAGGCCAAAGGTTGCCGACCCCTGAGGTAGGCGATCATCTCATTCCACGTTTCTTTTCGTCTAGCAAACTCAAGCATTTCTGTTGTTTTTGCCATGTCATGCTATTCCTTCTCTGTCTTGCTCTGCATCTCTTACCCTTCAGCTTCCCCTCTAATTATCATGTTTTCGATTTTTTCTTACCATGTCGCCTACTAACGTTCATTTCCTCTTCATGATCCGTAAAATTGCTTCTCTGTTAGTATTTGACATTTTGAGCACCTCCACATTAGATATTTCCTTTGTGCATGCCACTCGATGCATTCTTCTATAAAACCATATCTCTCTGCACTTTCCAAATATGCAGTTATTTTTTTTTTGTTCGTTGTCCATGCTTCGACGCCATATAATTAAAATTGGTTCTACGTAGCAGTTAGGTACCCTTGTTCTTGTTTCTATTACCCCTGATTTGTTTGTTATAGTTTTTCTTTGTTTTTTCATTTTGGCGTACCGAAGGTCTTAGGTCCAGGAACTGAAATATTTAATGGCAGCGTGTTCGCCTGGCGTAGCGAAGGTCTTAGGTCCACTTACTGAGACCTTTGGCGTAGCGAAGGTGTAAGGTCCAGTAAATGAGATATTTAATGGCAGCGTGTTCGTCTGGCGTAGCGAAGATCTTAGGTCCAGTAACTGAGATATTTAATGGCAGCGTGTACGCCTGGCGTACTGAAGGTCCCAGGTCCAGGGCTGAGGCATTTAATGTCACGCCTTTCGTTCCGTTTAGCCTACTGGACAATTACATATTTTACGTTTTAGTATTCTGACAAGCAGTAACCATTGGAAACACGGTGGCAACAGCATTCGCCTGGGGCAACCAAGGTCCTTGGTTCGAAACCTGGTGAAGGCTAGGATTTGTTCCCGGACGATATTTTAATTTTTTTTTTTTAATCGAATTGTGTCAAAACAAATTATAGACTCAAAAAAGAATATTAAAAAAAAGAAACCGGAAGCTGCGAATACCAGTTCAGATTTATTTGATTAAGATCGGAAGTGAGAAGTTTTTGAAGTTGGCTAATCCGTCTACTGTACGTCTTGGCAAGCAAGACATCAATTAAAGTAATATTACATACATCTATGTTTTGTAAATGTGAATTACTGCGCACCAATGCAAGAATCTGGTGCTTGACAGTGCAGGTATTTGGGCGATCCACCACGATAGTGATACGGGGTGGGGGGTGGGGGATTCCGCAGTGTGAGAAAGATAGTTTATGTAGGTGCGGAAGCCGTACCATATGTTACACGTGAGGTGGCTGGCGGTCGAACAGAACCTGGGTGTGCCCCCTGTTGCAATCCATTTTAGAATTAACATGGATTTATGTATTTTTAACAAGCCCAAAAACCCGAGATAATTGACTCTTAAAGTTGAGCGTGAGAAACTTGTTTGGACAGACTTAAATCCTTTCAGTCGAGGGACAGTTTAAATGGGAATGGTAATTAACCAAGAAGTTTTGCTTGGACAGGCGATATATATAGAAGTTGGAGGCAAGTTGAAATTCTAGACCCTGGGAAACAGTCCAAGAGGGGTTAAATAACCGTTGATAAATGGGCGTCTAGTAGTATACATTTCTGGCATGGACAAGAGGGGAGTAATAACTCAAGAGTAGTTGAATACACAGTTGGAGGTCCCACGGCTCAGAGTCAGGTGAGGTCAGACTCCACCCCTATCCCCCCCCCCTTTCCCCAACAGACCACTGGCAAACCAGGGTAACTGGATATGGTCCATTGTTCGCAGATATTTCTGGCAAGCCTGAGAAACTGAAAATTTGGGAGGATAAATAGGCAGACAAGCGAGAGCTAGAAAGGAGAGAGGAGACCGTAGCTAAGCAGACACAGTCGCTAGATACACAGAGTCGAAGTAGGTCTCACATACACAGTTGACAGTTCGGAGTTACTTAATAGTGAGCATTTAAGTTAGCCAACTACACTGTACTTGATCGACTCTCATCTACCTCTATTTGTATATATTGGATGTATGTAACCTTTGATATACATATAGAAACTTCTTGTCAATAAACGTTGTAGAACTGTTGCATTTCGTCAATCCTTCTTGCTGAGATATCTACAAAAATCTCAATAAAGTGTGTGTTTTTATTGTATGGTGTTCAACATGGATAAAAATCTCAATAAAGTGTGTGTTTTTATTGTATGGTGTTCAACATGGATAAAAATCTCAATAAAGTGTGTGTTTTTATTGTATGGTGTTCAACATGGATAAAAATCTCAATAAAATGTGTGTTTTTATTGTATGGTGTTCAACATGAATAAAAATCTCAATAAAATGTGTGTTTTTATTGTATGGTGTTCAACATGGATAAAAATCTCAATAAAATGTGTGTTTTTATTGTATGGTGTTCAACATGGATAAAAATCTCAATAAAATGTGTGTTTTTATTGTATGGTGTTCAACATGGATAAAAATCTCAATAAAGTGTGTGTTTTTATTGTATGGTGTTCAACATGGATAAAAATCTCAATAAAATGTGTGTTTTTATTGTATGGTGTTCAACATGGATAAAAATCTCAATAAAATGTGTGTTTTTATTGTATGGTGTTCAACATGGATAAAAATCTCAATAAAGTGTGTGTTTTTATTGTATGGTGTTCAACATGGATAAAAATCTCAATAAAATGTGTGTTTTTATTGTATGGTGTTCAACATGGATAAAAATCTCAATAAAATGTGTGTTTTTATTGTATGTTATTCAACATGGATAAAAATCTCAATAAAGTGTGTGTTTTTATTGTATGGTGTTCAACATGAATAAAAATCTCAATAAAGTGTGTGTTTTTATTGTATGTTGTTCAACATGGATAAAAATCTCAATAAAATGTGTGTTTTAATTGTATGGTGTTCAACATGGATAAAAATCTCAATAAAGTGTGTGTTTTTATTGTATGGTGTTCAACATGGATAAAAATCTCAATAAAATGTGTGTTTTTATTGTATGGTGTTCAACATGGATAAAAATCTCAATAAAGTGTTAGTTTTTATTGTATGGTGTTCAACATGGATAAAAATCTCAATACAGTGTGTGTTCTTTATACGTAGGATGGGGCACGGTGCCCGAGCGGTAGCTCGTTCGTCTGGAGTACCGAATGTCCTGGTTTCGAATCCTGGTGAAGGCTAGGATTTTTCCCCTAGACTTGACGGTGTCTCTGAGTCTACCAAGCTCTGGTGGGCACCTGACATTAGCTGGGGTAAAGTAATGGCGGCTTGGCATTGTGCTGGGGTACACACCCCCTAGTATGCCGTGGCCAATGAAACTGCTGCTTAACCGGCCCTTTGATCGATTTTGTACGAAGGGTACTTTACTTACTCACATACTTTCTTTTAAGAGGTCTCTGCACTATAGAATAATAACAATATTATCGTAACTAAGATTTTTCAAATGTATTTATATCTCCGATCTCTCTGACGTCCGCGCTGCTTGCAGTTTATTTCACTTCCTGTAGCTTTATAAAAAATGACCCTCCCTTACTGTTGCCCTTGTTATTGCTTATTTCAAAACCTATCAACTTCAAACATGTCTACTGAAAATTGAGTCTGAGCTGCAAAGCCAAAGATAAAAAGGCAAATACAAAATGGCGTTTTCTATGCGTGAAACTCTCGGCAATCCTCCACCTCAGTGTCCGGATCGCCGGATCGCCTTGTCACTGGATACCAACTTGAACAACCTTGTCTCGGGCGGCGAAGCCGTGACCAGCAGAGATCTGCCCCTGCACATCCTGGTCCACATGATCGTGCTGGCAATGGGCACGCTCAAGAACCCCAGGGGCTCCACGCTCCTGGACATACGCAAGCTGCTCTGCGCCTCTGGGCTTATAGACGAAACGACCGACCTTCGCAGAGCCATGATCTTCGGGCTGAAGAAGGGCGCCATAGCCAGGCCCGTGTGGGCGGTGAAGGCCGGAATCTACGGGGTCTACGTGGAAGGGGATGGCGTCCCGATCTTCGCCGGCAGGAAGAGTCGGCCCAAGCGGAAACAGCACAGGAGCGCCACGTGCGCGCCGAAGGCCGCCGTTAAGCGCAGACCGAAGCCCCGGAGCCGGACGCGAACCCGGGAGAAGCCAAGACAGGTGCACATAGCACGGGGAGGCGCTTCCTCAGAGAGACTGAAAAGGCCGCAAAGGCGTTGACATCGGGGAGCAGGACGCTTTGGTTTTCAATACTTCCGTGGGGGCAGCAGCGAGGGTTGCGTCGAAAGAGTCGCGCTTTCATAGGGCAGTGAGACGCCAAGAAATCGACCAACAAAGTTCGAGTGTGATGTCACAGGCCAAAGGTCACAGTGCCGACTCAAATACTTTATTTTCCAAAACTAAAAAAAATTGGAACAAGCTGTTACGAAACAAAACAAAAAAAATAATTATAATTTTCGTTTTTCTTTGATTTTCTACGGTCCTTTTGAGGGCCAATCCAAATATAAAAATTTCTGAAAAGGAAAGTGTCTGTACAGAAAGGGCGTCTGTAACATGAGAAAGATTTAAAATAAGTTAAAATAAATATAACTCAGAAGATGGCGTCTTTAAAGTGGAATTTGATATCTCCTACAACCTAGAGCAGGGATCGGCATTTTAACCTCTACAAGAAAGTATGTGATATAGCAGGATGACTTTTAGGCTGTTGGCACGCTGAATGAATTAGGAATCCTACTTTGGCACACTAGTATTAAAGGGTTGCCGACTCCTGACCTTAGAGCATTCATTTACACCACAGATGTCTTCATTTTAAGATAGAAGACTTTAATGTCCATAGATTGACCTTTTTAAAAAAAAACAACAACAAAAGGCAAGAATGCATTGTAGGATAGTGAAGAAATTGTGTGCAGCTAGCTTGTTAAAGTTCTACACAATTATAAACAGGTTAAAGTAATACAGAGTTTTTTTATGAGATGATTTATAAAAACATCAGGAAGTCTTTTAGGGGTCTCAAACTCGGTTGAAGGCACTTAAGAGATGTAACAAGCCCCCCCCCCCCCCCAAACAATCCGACCCTATTACACAAAATACACCTTTTTTTGCATTTTAACTCAGTTTACTACGCATCACTAATGATATGCCAATTTACCATTTAGACACAAAAAATTAAGGTCTATACCAACGTGAACTTTCATTATTATTATTATTCAGTATGTTACGTATATAAAATGAAAAGTAAAATTTGATGTGTATCAGTAGTAACTGTCTGAATTTCACGAATAGTACATTTTTTGTAAGCTTACTGGCGGGTTACATAAAATCCACTCGGTGGGCCGAGTGTTTGATCCACTGCTTTATAGCGAGGCACGATTTAGCCAAATCAGACATTACATTGGTTATTGCTTCTGTGTTTTTTTATCGGCATTATGATACATATCAAAATTAATGAAGCATTAACTCCGCCATAGCCGGTCCCAAGCCCGGATGAGAAAGTAGGAGGGTTGGGCGAGGGCCTAGCAACCCCTTCCCGTCAAACTACTACCGCTACTAAAACACAAACAAGGATCCTAACAGACAACTCGATACTGGGAGAGGATGGACGATGGAGGTACGATGATGTCGGGCATTGAAACTGAAAGCCAGCTACTGGAAGCTGCCAGGCAGACGGCCATCATCTCAACCAGGACCACACTACAAGTGGCGGTGGAGATGAGGAATTAACAGGCCATTCATGGGGACAGTTGGAAAAACTCGCTCGGGACCGGGATGGCTGGAGAGGGGTAGTAGGCGTAAGTAAGTAAGTAAGTAATGAAGCATTGTTGTTACGCAAAGACACACTTGGGGGCCCGGGGGGGAAGGGGGGCTGGCCTCTTTAAGGGCCCCTGCATTTTGACATTCGACATTAGGACTTGAGATATTGTACTTAATAAATATTTAAGTATAATTTCAAATTGGTACAGTATATCAGTAAAATTTATCAAAAATAATCATTAAGACTATTTTAATGAATAATACCGTTGTTTATTGGCGAGATAATGGACAATGTTTAAATAATGTTTTCTGTCCAGAATTTAGGGGACGACCATTAATTACGTCAACAAAATAGGGGAAAAGTTTGACAATTGTTGACATGGGGGAGGGGGGAGGTCAAGAAAAGTTGACGTCAACAATGTTACTTTTTATGAAATAGGTAATGATACATATTTATTACAAAATTCTACATTTGTCCTGTTTAACTTACATAGATAACTTTAAAAACATGGTTTTACGTTAATACAAATATATCAATTATGGAAAATACAGTTGTCATGTCCTTTTTGTGTTCATCTAATTGTTAGTTTGTAGATCTATGTATGGGTGGAAAGTGGAAACTAATGCAATTGTTAGCAAGGCAATGTTACCGACCAAAATTGTAGAAAACCTCACCTTCGCTGTCTAGCGTAGGGTTGCCAGACACATGCGTGTCAAAAAGAGGACATTGTGTTTCAATTTGATAATTTCGCATTAAACCTGCAATCAGTATAATTTTATTACAAGAGCTGCCATTAAGTTTAAGGCTGGGGGGGCACGTTTTAGGCACTTTTTGTTGAATTTACCGACCAAAACGTCTGAAACTTTAACCACATAACAAGTATGGAATATCATTAAGGGTAATTAGTTAAAAAAAATATTTATGCATTGGTTGCCATAGCAACGGCCGCCATATTGGATTTTATAGGTGTTTTTAAAAATATATCTCCTCTATAACCTTTACACCTACAAATACACAATTAGATACATTTAGTAAAGACATGAATTTACAACAGAATGTTCCACCCACTTTTTTAAAATTTCAGATATTTAATTTTTTTGAATTTTTTTCTTAAGGCACATTTTAAATAGTAAATTTTTTTGCAAAAAAAACTCAACGTTTGCGCCCATAAAATTAAAATTAAACAAAAGTTCCAAAATCTAAGTGGAACTTGCTGTTGTAATAGGTGCTTTGATAAAAATTACAAAGTCTCAATACAATCGGTAAAAAAAATGTGAGAGGAGTAGTAAAAAAAATGTATAAAATAATTATTTTGAGTAATACACAAAAAAGCAAGAAAAGTTTGAAAAACAAGAAATTTATCAAATACTTAATATAACAATCAACATTAAATTTATTAGCAATAGTATAAGGAATACTGAAACAAAATTTCATTTTGATTGGTTCGTAAAAAAATTGTTTAACGAAAAATACATACTTATACCTATAAAAAAAATAAAATAATAAAACTCAGCATGTTTTTCTATAATATAAAATTAACCAACCAATACTTAAATTTAGCTAGTTCAAGTTATTGTAAATAGTATCAAGATAAAAATGGCAAAGTTTTAATAGAATATGTTAAGAAATGTGAAACTTGTAAGAAGAAGAAGTAAAAATGAATATTTTTTGAAAAACGCAAAAAGTCAGAAAAACATGAAAATAACATTTTTTTCTTAGAAAAATTCGAAATAAATCGCTTTTTTTTTTCTCTCGACCAAATTTAGTTGATTATTGCGTAGGATAAAACTACGTATCTATTAGTATAAAGAACTATAAGCATTTTGCTTTTTTACTTTGAGTTTCGAGGTGTCAAACATGCAACAATTTTTTTAAAAATTTCACAGTTTAGCTACATACATACCATTTCAAAAAAATATATAAAAAAAACTATTGCGCTTTTTACTATAAGAGTGGCATTTTTGTATACAGAAATGGTTGAGCTTATTTAATTAAGTAAAACCTAAAAAAACCGAGTTGAATACCCCTAAAATGGGGTGTGTATTGGTAAACTGAGCAAGAAACAGTTTTTTTAAAAATGACATAAATTCACTGTAGGCTGAAAGGTAGCTTGCATTTGGTTGGGCAACTTTAAAGCTCAAGCAAGTCTTTACAAAAGGATAATTCTTTTCTTGTACAAATGATCACCTGTTTATTAATTATTTTCTTAAGATGTTAACACTATTTTTATAATTTTATATTTCTTTCTCTACAAAACATAAAATATTACAAGCGGGACATTTTAAAGATTTAGTGCTTTGCCTGCCGGACGGAGGACAAGAGTCTAAAAAGGAGGACATGTCCTCTTTTTGCCGGACGTCTGGCAACCCTAGTCTAGCGGGACATGGTGGCTGGAATAACAAAGGAACGTAAACACATCAACAAACTGTCTGCAGAGTAGAGACCGACCAATATTCGGTTTCGGCGCCGAAAAAATGCAAAAAAACATTTTTGGCGTGGGTTCGGTTTTGGCCGAAGCCAAAATGTTAGTTTTCGGTTTGTTTACGGTTTCGGCCGAAACTGATATTGATTTTCGGTCATCTGCCGAATATCTATTTTAACTTTCAAAATTCATAATGCTACGCTATTGTTGCATATATATTACGTTGTAGTGTTTACTTTAAAAGGTCATTCCTGCGACTATACTGGATTATCTAATTTAATATAAAATAAAATCCAGTAGGCCTATAGTCGCACGGATGACCTTTTAAAGTAAACACTACAACGTAATATCTATTACTCTGCTTATTGATACTTTCATTTAGTTAAACTGTTGTGAATTAATCTGTGTGAAGTAGGGATGTTTAACGAAAACCGGATTTCGGAAGGAAATCATTCATAACTGTGTCTCACGATTTATTAATCTTTTTGTCTGAAGAAATATTTGTAGACCCTGTTTAATTAGCACAAAACAATTCCTTAACATTATATACCTTGCAAACACTCGTTTGTCAGAGGAGACTTACAGTTTGTTTTTTTTACTCCCTTTATATTAACTTGTGCTGTCTGATTGTCTGGTTGGTTGCTTGCAAAACTTTGTATCGATTTTTCGGCCACTTTCCATCGTCCGATCGAGCCGAAACTTGGCCAGCAGACTTGTCCTGACAAACAATACATTACATCAAATTTTCAGCACCGTAGCCTTTTGGAATAGTCACGAATAGTCCACCAATTTGCGAATCGAAGAACAAATTTTACGAAAAAACACGGCTGCCTTTGACGGAAGTAATTAAACTTTTCGGATATGTTCGTTTTTACGAAAAAATACGAATGAAAACAACAAAATGTGGCCGAAACAAAGCGAAGCGACGATCGTGGCTTCACGCATTTAAAAAAAATGCGGAATAGTTATAATTAGATAAGTATTTGCCGACATTACCGATTCGAAATTTTAGTTTTGTGGGTGAAGTGGAATAGGTAAACTTAGTATACAAATAAAGGGAGTATAATAAAAACTGTGTTTTTATAGTGTTACATTTAAATTTCATTTGCCGGACAGAGGCCACATGTTACATTACTGTATTTCGGACGAAGACCACATGTTTCATTAAAACTATTTCGGAACTATCTGCTTGTAGATAGCCCTTCAAGTTTGGCAGCGTTTGTCTAGTGTCTAGGTACAATTCTATTGAGGTCGCCGAATCCCTATGTCTCTCTGACGATAGTGTTTGTTTATTATACTAGCAGTTCTCTGTGTATTAATTTCCGATCTAGCTTGTAGTTTCAACAATTAAAACAAAGTCCGTAGTGAAACAAGATGAATGTTTAAAACAGATCAACGAAGCAACAAGTTTACAATGAAGATGTTGTACAATGGGTGTAGACAATAATTATCCGACCTACCCCAAGGGAGTCTTAAACAGAACTGAGCTTGCTTGGTCGTTTACCGGCAGCTCACAAAAGTGGGAGGGGATAATTAGTAGTACGTCACCGATTTAGTGGTGGCGGACCCAATGAAAAATGTGCATTCTTCCCGCGGTGACCTTTATACCCAGGAATATTAATATGCAGCGCGAATATTATAGCTCATCTATTGGATAATAGCATGTCTGGGTCTAAGCCGGAATGAACTGGTTCTACAATTGCCAATAGTAATTTTAAATGGCCTTGGCCTTTGTTTGCCCAAGTTAAAAGGAGTAAATATTAAGTAGGGTGACCCAAATAGTATTAACACACAATGTAATTATACAATGTACAATGTAGATGGGAAAGATGGTTTAAATAATATTGGTATACATGATAATGTAACATCTCCCAACCAACAAACAAAAGAAAATTGGTCATCCAAAATGGGAAATTTTCTTTTAGCCATTACTTCTCCCAATTAGTTATCAAAAAACCTAGGTGCTCCTTCGGCACGTACAATAGTAAGAAAAAAGTTCAAGTGCACATCAGGCACAAACAATAATAATAAAAACCACTTGAGTGCACATTTTATACAATCAACAACTAAAAACACATCCATATCTGTCAAAAAATAATATTCCCTTTCGCCAACCCTAGTGAATCATGTAACGAATATGTACTAATGTGTAATTAGCTAAAGTGTTGTATGGTTTACCATGTTCATACGGTAACTCATTTGTTTTAATAACCAATTGCAATATACATTTAATCTTATTGTTCAATGAGTTTACCAGTGGTTACGGAACATTTAGTCATTAACTTTAGTTAAATCCTCCAGTAACTTTATCCTTAAGTTTAGCAAAACAAAAAACTAATAACGGAGTTTAGTTAAAGTTTGATACATTTTAACTTTAAACTACCAAAAAGGTAACTTCTTTAAGTATACAACTTTTTGTTTTACCAAGTTCCATTTACAGTGTACTCACTCAATAAAAGTTATTTTTCGCTTCACAATGTATGTTCGATTATAGTACAAACCTATCAAAAATGTATGATCTTTGATGATTCACCATGGTTTACACTTACCAAAATAAACAGTAAATAGCTGTCAGTTGTCACTCTACAGACAAACAAACATGTATAAAACGCCATGGGGAAACATCTTAATAAACAATGCAACAAAAGTGTGTAATTCAATTAATGCGTGTTAGTTTTGTTGTTTGTGTTGCAATTGTTTTGTTCTTCCTTTAATCATATACATCAACAAGTATTAGTGTGTAGTATTCAAGGTACATCTCAACCAATTGTTAATATATAATCATGGGTTTTTAGGGTAAACACAATTCTTTTAAGACATTTTTTTCTTTTAATACTTATACAGCATTAAACCACGAATAAGATTTGTGACTAAAATCATTCCAATAATTTCAAAACCATTAATCATCAATTCAAGTTCACTTCCTAAGAGTAACTTTAAATTTATGCGTGAGTAAAACAGCATTTTTATCCATGATGCAATGAAAGTTATCAAGATTACCTCCCCTCAAAATAAGCATTAATATAAATTAAGCCATCATGTATGAAATCAATTGATCAACTACCAAGGATTTTCACTCTTATAGATTACCATAAGTAGCTATGATAAAATCACCTGATAAGCATAAGCTTTTTTTAAAAATCTTATGAAATTTCAATTCATAGAAATAAGATAATATGTTAAAGACACAACATTATCTTTTACATAGTTGTCATATTTATCTTTTGCAAAAAGGTCATAAATTAATTCACTAATCTAATTATGTAAATGATCAATGGCATCCTTCCGTCTCGCGAGACGATGGTGCATCACCGTGATTCGAGGTTGCACTTCCTCGTGTGGCTGAGCAGGCCTATCCTTGAATGACAGTCTTTTTTACAGCCTTTGCACACGTGTTCTGTGGGTCCTATTTTTTCCGCTTTTCTTTTAGCCCTTTTATTTATGCTCTCCTCCATTCTATTTTCCTCTGCCGTTTTAACCCCTTTCCTGACAGCAGTGCGCCAGGTGGACGATCCTCTGCCTTCTCCTCCCAGTCACTTGTACTTATTCTGGCTGCTCTCATGTCTCTCATACAGACATCTTTATAGCGGAGGCGTGGGCGACCTGTCTTTCTCTTCCCAGATGCCAATTCTCCATATAGGAGGTCCTTTGGAATTCTGCCTGGACTCATTCTTCTTACATGTCCTAGCCATCTTAAGCGCCTTTCACTGAGGACTGCGAACATGCTTTGGGCGCTGGCGCGCGTCAGTACCTCACTGTTAGGGACTTTGTCCTGCCATTTAATGCCAAGGACGCGACGCAGACACCTCAGGTGGAAGCTATTTAGCTTGCGCTCATGGGACGCATAGGTTGTCCATGATTCGCTACCATAAAGCAGCGTGCTGATGACGCAGGCCTGGTAGACACATAGTTTGGTCCTTTCTGTCAGCCTGGTGTTTTCCCAAACCCGTTTACCAAGTATAGCCATTGTGGCAGCTGCCTTGCCGATTCTGCTATTTAGTTCATCCTCTATGGACAATGAGCTGGAAATCTTGGACCCCAAGTAGGTGAAACAGTCCACAACTTCCAGGTTTTCGTTTTCTATAGTAATGATAGGAACGGAGCATGTGTCTTGGGTCATGATATTTGTCTTCTTTATGCTCACCTGCAGGCCGAATTCTTTGCAGGCGTTGGCGAAGCTTGACACAAGCTGTTGTAGGCATGTTTCTGTGTGTGATATCAGGGCCGCATCGTCAGCAAAAAGTAGCTCGCGAATTAGGACCTCTTTCGTTTTGGTTTTGGCTCGGAGACGGGCAGTGTTGAAAAGTCCTCCATCAGCTCTGGTGTGTAACCAGATTCCATCACTACTATCCTTGAAGGCGTATCGGAGCAGTATAGAGAAGAATATTGCGAACAGTGTTGGTGCGAGTACACAGCCTTGCTTTACACCGCTACTGACTGGGAAGGCTTCAGAGGTGGCTCCGTTGAAGTGCACTGTGCCCTGCATGTTATCATGGAACTGTCTGATGATGGCGAGTAAGTGTGGGGGACAGCCAATTTTTTCCAGAATTTGGAACAGCCCACTGCGACTAACTAAATCAAAGGCTTTTGTCAGGTCTATGAAGGCGATGTATAGTGGCATCTGCTGCTCTCTACATTTTTCCTGCATCTGCCGTATGGAGAACACCATGTCTATGGTAGACCGACCCGCCCGAAAACCACATTGTGACTCTGGATAAACTCGGGAGGCTAAACTCTGCAAGCGAGTAAGAGTGACGCGGGCAAAAGCCTTTCCTACGATGCTCAGAAGCGAGATACCGCGGTAGTTATTGCAGTCGCTTCTATCGCCCTTATTCTTATATAGCGTCACTATGTTTGCGTCCTTCATGTCCTGGGGGATGTATCCCTGTTCCCAGCAGAGGACTAGCAGCTCGTGTAAGGGCTGGAGCAGCACTGTCTTACCGTTCTTCAGAGCTTCTGGAGGTATTCCATCGCTCCCAGGGGCTTTTCCACAGGCTAGGCGGTCGATGGCTTTGCTTAGCTCTTCCTGTGTGGGAATGGCATCTAGTTCTTCCATGAGCGGCATGTCGGGGTCTTGTTGTGGTCCAAAAGTTGGCAATGCCAGGGCGGGAGTTGGAGATAAGCACCCACTCCTCTAGAAATGCTCTAAAAGGCCCGCGTCTCATAATGCCTCTGTCAACTAAAGTCCAACTCCTGGCCTTAACGTGTGGCTTAATTCTCTAAGCCCGGCGGACCATGTTGCTACTAACAGGAGAAGGGGCGAAGGCGGTCCACTGGCGCCTTAAAACCAGTCGCTTCGGGTAGATGAGGCTCGTTAACTTTTGTTGGTAGTTCATCTAGGAGAAGGCAACTCTGACTCCAAACCTCCGCTGCCTTGCGGCTATACCTGTTACACGGGAAAGGCTAAGGGAGTAAACCCCGACAGAAAATCAGGAAACGGAGTACCTACAGGCGGTCTGTATATAAAAGCTATCTACATTCCGGCTTCTCCTGCGACGTCATTGGCGCCAAGCTGCATCGACGCAAGTTGCTCCCTTGGTTACACCAGTAACGTGGAGAGGGGGGATCTGCTGTTTGGGCTACAGCTAATTCTCCATACATCACCCGCCCAGGCTTGCATCACCTCTGGAGAGGACACTCCAGCGTCGCCGCAAGGTGTCGGCAAAACACGGGAAGCAGCAGTCTACCGGTTCTAAGCCAAAGCTCAATTGACGTAGAGCTGGGCGCCAGGGGTTGCTTCCGACGGTGGGAGAGACTAACAAGTTTCACTGGACAGCTACCGCCCGCCTTAAACTGGGCAGCCCCCAGTCAAATAGGTGCTATCCCGTCATGGCCTGCCTTCTCCACTGGGTGCGTGGAGATTAGAGCACCAGCTCAACAAGTGGGCCAAAAAGCCCTGCACCAGGAAATACGAAAAATAAAAAGAAGACTCCAGCTCTTCGAATTGCAAGCTGGAACGTTAGGACTATGTGTCCCGGCATCATAACTGACCTGCAATCCATCAACGATATGCGGAAGACAGGCATCATCGACAGAGAACTTGACAGGCTAAAAATTGACATCGCCTGCCTCCAGGAGACTAGGCTACCAGACAGCGGCTCACTGAAAGAAACAAACTATACATTCTTCTGGCAAGGCAGACCCACAGATGCACCAAAACAGCATGGCGTGGGTTTCGCAGTGAAGAATACCCTCCTACCCTCCATTGAACCCCCATCATCAGGCACGGAGAGGATCATCGCACTACGACTCAGAACATCTGATGGCCCGGCCAACATATTTAGTGTGTACGCCCCAACTCTCTGCTCTACCTCAGAAGAGAAGGACCAGTTCTACGACGCCTTACAACAAGCAATAGCCGGCATCCACAAAAATGAGGCAATTTATCTCTTAGGAGACTTCAACGCTAGAGTGGGGGGAGACCACGTGGCTTGGCCCACGTGCCTTGGTCTTTTTGGAAGGGGCAAAATAAATGAGAACGGACAGAGATTGCTGGAACTGTAATGTTCACGGGGCTTGTGTGTGACTAACACTTTCTTTAAATGCAAAGATATACACCAAGTGTCCTGGAGACACCCTCGATCGCGCCAATGGCACCAGTTGGACCTCATCATCACCAGGCGTTCACAACTTGCTAGTGTTCTTCTCACCCGTAGTTACCATAGTGCCGACTGCGACACTGATCACTCCCTAGTGGCCAGCAAGGTACGAATAATGCGAAGGAACTCGTATCACACCAAAGAAAAGAGACGTCAACGCATAAACACCTATTGCATGAAGGACCCAGTAAAAACACAGCTTTACATTGGCAAAATACAAGAAGCCCTCCCAAAATCAACCCAAAATGTCACTATTGACTCCAAATGGTCGGATCTCCGCGATTCGATATACGACTCAGCAATACATGCCTTTGGCAAAAAAAAAACGCGAAAACACGGACTGGTTCGACGCCAACTGGGATGAAATGAAACCTGTCACCGAAGCTAAAAGGAAAGCTCTCCTGGCATACAAAAAGAAGCCTACTCCCGACACACTGCACGCCCTCAAAACAGCTAAGATGCATGCTCAGAGGGTTGCCCGTCAATGTGCCAATACCTACTGGCTTAACCTCTGCTCAAGCATACAATCAGCTGCTGATATGGGAAACGCCAAAGCCATGTACGAAAACATTAAAAAAAGCAATCGGCCCTACGACGTCAAAGGTTGCACCCCTAAAATCCAAAACTGGAGAAATCATCAAGGACGAAGCGGAACAGCTCAAACAGCATTACCTGGAACTGTATGCAACAGTTAACACAGCTCAAACAGCATTACCTGGAACTGTATGCAACAGTTAACACAGTCTCCAGCACCGCCCTAGATGACATCCCCGACATGCCGCTCATGGAAGAACAATTATGTAAATGATATTGAAGTTATATTCAATTTATCAAAGTCACAAAATCAATTATAATATTCCCTAAGGTAAATAATTATAAGATTTGACTTTACAAATAAATACACAGTTATAAAATTTTGCAAGATAAACAATTATAAAATTTAGATCACTTATCTAAATCTATTTATAGTATTAGTAATAATAATACTTTTAAAATTGGCATTGGTGACATTAAAAATAAAAAGAGCATTGATAGGAAAAGAGCATAGTTTTAAACAATGTTACATGTTACATTATTTAGCACACTTTACAAGACTTTTAGGTCTGATGATTACTCGACTCCAATGAAATATAGATCTTGGGTGCTGTGGTAACATTTACAGACTCAGGCATAAGTGTTGCTCTGGTATGGTATGGATAAATGGATAAGCTCTTTACTGATCTTCTTCAACACAGAAGCATCAATTGGTCACCAATTCACATCATCATCATCACAATTCCCACAGTCTATAAACTAACATGAATATACAAAATAAATGAACAAGTTAGTTTCAAGTTTATGACAGAAAAAAATAATAATAAAGTCTTTGGTCAAAGTTTCTCAAGTATTTGTCTGAATTTTCTTTTGTTTCTATTTGTTGTCAATAACAAAGTTGCAAATAATTCAGTCAATAAAGACTATGTTACATTACAGTATCACACTTTCTTGTTTGACTCATTTGACCAGATAAAATGTTGTACAAGACACATGTAACTAAGTTTAATTTTCAACTTTAGTCTGTCTTTAGATAAACATTAGCTTTAAGTGAAACAATATAATTAAATTTATTTCTTAAAAGTTCAATCAGTTATAGTTCTGTCATGGTCACACCATAGTACTGTCTGCATTAAGTCATAGTTCTGACTCAGTTTAATTATAGTTCTGATTTACAGTAACTATTACATTATCATACAATCAATGATAATAAAAAGTGTATTAAGAAATTTGCTTCTGCAGTATTAGCAAGCAATTCTTTTCCAATTGTACATTTCATAATTAAACCTATATATTAAAGTTCAATTAGTTATGGTTCTGATTTACAGTAACCATTACATTATCAAATAATTAATGACAATGATAATAATAAAATGTTTGAATAAATTCACCAATAAGAAATTGTCTCTCCTATACAGGTGAGCAATTCTTCCCTAATTGTATATTCTATATTTTATCAGGTACAAGACAATATACATTCTCATTATACAATAGTAAAACATTTCCCAGTATATAATTATTGAAATAACTTTTTTTTCTTACAAATCTCATCTTTCCAGAACAATTTTCTTTCTGAAATAATGTTAATGATATACATTTCATGGATAACCAACACATCTGAGAACTAGTATAACAAACAAAATTGTTATCTGCTCTAGATACATTTTCATGGGCTTAGATTGACTAAACATTTCCATAATAACTCTTTCATAACATTTTCTTTTGGTTTGATAATATATCCCAACAAGGCATTATCTTCTTCAAAACTTTTACTCATAACATTTTTCAATTTAATTAAAGGGATTCTGTTTTTAAATAGTGAGTTTAATAACTCAATCATTGTGAATTCTTTATTCAATAATATATTTTACATTCATGTAAAATTTTTCAACAATATTGGTACTAAGTTTTAATACATGATCAACTTTTCCTCACTCATTGTTGTTATTAATC
Organism: Anisus vortex; assembly: GCA_949126835.1. NCBI lineage: Eukaryota > Metazoa > Mollusca > Gastropoda > Planorbidae > Anisus > Anisus vortex. The sequence continues at coordinate 28,161,693 of OX421505.1, forward strand.
TAAGGTTTTACCTTTTAAAAATGCAAAAAGCTTTTAGCTTTGCTTTGTTCAAATATAAGGTTTTACCTTTTTAAAATGCAATAGCTTTTCTTAGCTTTGCCTTTATCATAACATGATTTCTGACCAGCAAAAAAAAAACATTAGGCTAATAAATTTATACTTATCTAAATATTTGTTCAGCCCAGGTATGGTCAGTATGATCAGCCAGGTCTCACAAGATAGCATAACAGACATTCGGACGTGTTGTCTCCCTTGCAGTTCAGCGGCTACTGGAGTTTCTGGATCTGATTGTAGCTTAACAGGCATTCGAACAGGTTGTCGCAGGCACGAATCAGCGGCTACATGATTTGTCAGCCAGGACTTCTGATGTAGCATAACAGTAGTTTGAACGTGTTCAGAGGCTACTCGAATCTCTGGGTCTGATGGTAGCTTGACAGGCAGTCGAACAGTTAGTCTTAAGCGCAGTTCAGAGGCCACTCGATTTGTATAGCTTAACAGTCTTTCGGACGTTGTTCAGAGGCTATTCGTTTCCATAGCTTAACAGTCGTTTGAACGTGTTCAGAGGCTATTCGTTTCCATAGCTTAACAGTCGTTTGAACGTGTTCAGCGGCTACACAATTTCGTAACTTAACAGTCTTTTGACGTGTTCAGCGGTTACATGATACGGTAACTTAACAGTCTTCCTGACGTGTTCAGCGGTTACACTACTTGTGCTGTTGAAATGATCACGGAATTGTTCTGTTGACATATTGAAGGCGAGCGTTAAGTCCTCTAACCTCGGACTCAATTCTGGCTATCTCGATTCTTCCTTGTTGAGCAATCTTAGCTGGATCTAGTTCATCTTGTAGCCTTAGCCAATCACTTATGTGCAACACCTCATTACTATCTTCAACTACCTTTACGTGTTCAACTATTCCATCGTTCATTTCCTGTCATGTTCATTATCATCTTTCATAACCAACCGGTCATCATTAATCAGGTATTCTTTAATCTCCTGTAGTAACTTTGTACGGGTCGGTGTGACTAACCAACATTTCAAGTGTACGAGCTAAGTCTTTCAGCTGGGTGAGCGTTAGCTTATTAAGCTCCTCCATAGTATAAACATTATGGCCTATAAAAGTATCGAAGACTCAACTTACGTGGCTTATGAATGTCCAACTCACTACACTAGCACACAACACTACACTACATTAGTGGAAACAGTCACAAGAATAATATTGAAACTTGATTCGGGCGAACTAGTAGATGTTTTGTCGATCTTCCGTAACTGTAGGGTGAACGAAAAAATGTGGTGATTTGCTGGAATGACAAGCGGTCATCAAATGAACTTTGCAGTGCAGTTGCATCAATCTAGAACCTTCCTTTCAATATGAAGCAGACAAAATGTTGAAATTTGGCTCTCGAACCCCCATTCTAATTTCCGATCAACGACAAGATTGTATCATTTGATGTACTACTTGCTAAATGGCGTAACGAGTCGCAATGCTGTGTCGAGATTGCGTCACTTTAATGATGAAATTTCATTACCTCAGAGTGTCGACAATGTTGTCCGAACATTAACTCTCATGTAGTATAATAAACAATATCCAGGAGCAAGGTCCCATGTTAGATTACTCATTAAAAACATTAATTCCGGAACGATCCACCATGTTACATTTAAATTTCATTTGCCGGACAGAGGCCACATGTTACATTACTGTATTTCGGACGAAGACCACATGTTTCATTAAAACTATTTCGGAACTATCTGCTTGTAGATAGCCCTTCAAGTTTGGCAGCGTTTGTCTAGTGTCTAGGTACAATTTTATTGAGGTCGCCGAATCCCTATGTCTCTCTGACGATAGTGTTTGTTTATTATACTAGCAGTTCTCTGTGTATTAATTTCCGATCTAGCTTGTAGTTTCAACAATTAAAACAAAGTCCGTAGTGAAACAAGATGAATGTTTAATACAGATCAACGAAGCAACAAGTTTACAATGAAGATGTTGTACAATGGGCAGACATGCCTACCTCCACAAATCAAAATGAGGAACACCCAAGGTAAAAATGAGGAACATGGGACCAAAATGAGGAACATAAGCGCGGAGGAAGCATTTTCGAGCCAATATAGTCTACGCGAAATAATATTATTAAAAAAATAATGGGAAAAATGATTTCACTTACAGTAATAAGACTCTATAATATATAGAATACAATCTAAGTCAATATAGAGTTAACGGAAAAAAAATTGGGGGGGGGGGGGGATACATTTATGTAAGTTTAACTAAGGTTATATATCTATTAAAAGCTAGAACAGTGGCTTTTTATGTAGCTAGGCCTATATGATTTTAAGCTATTACTCAATAATTGCAATGCTGTGTTTTTTTTTATAAATAAACCTTTTAATCTACTAAGTCTAAGGCCTAGAACAGAAACTCAGAAAGTGGTTAAAGTCAAATTAATCAGTAGGTCTATCTAAACTAAGGACAAGGCCAAGGTAATTGAACTTAAATGCTTGATATTGGTCAATTGGTAAAACTAACTAAATTCATAAGCCTAGGCCTAGGACTACGTCTAAAGGTCTAAGCCACTTTACCCTAAGCAAATTTATTTCAATAGGCTTGACTAGGCCTAGCTAAATGCACTAACACTGTGTCTGTTCTAATACATCAACAGCAGTTTTATTAACTGATTTAAACTAAAGCAGTAGGCCTAGGCTCGAGTAGGCCAGTAGGGACATTAAACAATTTAATTTACTTTATTTTGAATTATAATTTAGCGACTTCTTTTATTTTTTTTATTAAGTAACTAGAAGTTAAAAGGTAATACGCTTATTTTGTTTTGGCTAGCAATGATTAGTTTAGTTTTAGTTTCCCAAAAATTATTTGACATAACAAAAACGGCAAAGTAGTCGACAGTGCAGCGAAGCCCTACGCTTATGCACTCTCTACCAAAAAAAAGGAAATGCATTAAAAATTAAAAAGGAAGTGAGAAAAAGAAAACAAAAGTTGGCAAACGCATTTTGTTTATTTCGCTTTATTACTTTTTTAATTAAAATGTCGGCATTTTCGGAGACGCCGATTTTGCGGAACAAACTGGTTTAATGCGGAATTGCGGAACAGGGGGTAATTTTTGGCCATTTTACGGAACGGTTCCGGAAAATCCGGAACGGTAGGCATGTCTGAATGGGTGTAGACAATAATTATCCGACCTACCCCAAGGGAGTCTTAAACAGAACTGAGCTTGCTTGGTCGTTTACCGGCAGCTCACAAAAGTGGGAGGGGATAATTAGTAGTACGTCACCGATTTAGTGGTGGCGGACCCAATGAAAAATGTGCATTCTTCCCGCGGTGACCTTTATACCCAGGAATATTAATATGCAGCGCGAATATTATAGCTCATCTATTGGATAATAGCATGTCTGGGTCTAAGCCGGAATGAACTGGTTCTACAATTGCCAATAGTAATTTTAAATGGCCTTGGCCTTTGTTTGCCCAAGTTAAAAGGAGTAAATATTAAGTAGGGTGACCCAAATAGTATTAACACACAATGTAATTATACAATGTACAATGTAGATGGGAAAAATGGTTTAAATAATATTGGTATACATGATAATGTAACAATAGTTTTCTTGTTTGTTTATTTTTCGAATTCCAAATATTGCTTGTGAATTTGCGATACAAGCACATACAACAGCAAATGCAGATGTTAACGCTAGTCGTCGGCACAGCCATTTGATCTACGTATTCGAAAACAAAAAAAAATGGAAAGGGTTGCAAGATACTTGGACTTCAAAAGGAGGCCATAAAGAGACACAAAAAAATGACATATTTAGTGCTTCGCAATCCACAATCAGTTCAGTTTTATCACATTAGCTGCCAATAATTGTATATGAGTAAAACTGACCCAACATTTTATTTAATTTAAGCTGAAAAGCAACTTGGGCAATTGAAAACAACAACTTTGCAGAGCATGTAAGGTTCTTTTCAAAAACGGTTAATTTTCTTGCCGGACGTCTGTCAACCTTAGATATATGTGTCTGGGATTTTATTTATATTCTACAAATATTCTTTTAATGTGTGTAACATATAGATCTAGCATCCACTGATTTATATTATCTAATTATAAAGGTCTAAATTCATGACACTACAGCTTTTGACTTCTGCTTATCCAAAATCAACTTTTTTTTTTACAAAGATCTCACCACGTTATAGGGATCATTGGTCCTTCGTATTATTTTTTAGTATAATCAATGCAAATTTGTCTTTTCCAAACTATAACTTACTTTGCCCGGGGGCGGAGAGGGGGGAAAGAAAATGGGAAAAAAAAATCGGATATTTAGAACCGAAAATAGGTTTTGAGAAAAAAAAAGGATATTAACATCCCTAATGTGAAGTAGAAGACTGAAGTTAATAATAACGGATTATTTAATCACGCCAAAGAAAGGTTTACTCAAATAGAGTGCCCATTAACTAGTTAATATTACACATAAATGTGCAGTCTTTTGAAAACATTTCGCATTTTCGGTTTATTTTTCGTTTTCGGCCGAAGTTGTAGTTAAACTTTTGGTTTCGGTTACGGTTTCGGCCGAAGTCAATGTATAATATTCGGTATGGTTTCGTTTTCGGCCGAAACTAAAAATTAGATTTCGGTCGATCTCTACAGGAGAGTACGTTCAGAAACCTAGTTTTTTGCCACTCAGTACATTTAAATTAGGCGCCAGAGACAGGCGTTCTTTATGTAAGCCATGATGGCTGGGATTGGCAATAGAACTAAAGGCTGACTGAAATTCGGTTTTTGTTTCGGCGTAGTTTCGGTTTCGGCCGAGGCTGAAAATTTAGTTTTTGGTTTGCTTTCAGTTTTGGCCGAAACTAATATTGACTTTTGGTCATCAGCCGAATAACTTGCATTTGTCATTTTTATTTTGTTTTTGTCTTATTTATATCAAATTATGTCATAATATTTAGAAACAAAAATGTTATATAAAGTTTATACTTTTTGCCTTTTAGGTTATTAAATCTCCAAGTGTATTCAATTCTGAATAAAATGATATATAATAGGCCTACATGTATATACAACTGTATATTACATGTTCTATGGCTTACTTAAATAGATTACAGATAAACTATAGTATTTACTATTACACAAAAATATGCAGTCTTTTAAAATATTTTGTTTGACATTTTCTGTTTATTTCTCGGTTTCGGTAGAAGGTGTAGACTAGTTAAACCTTTGGTTTTGGCTTTGGTTTCGGCCGAAAGTCACTATACAACTTTCATTATGATTTCGTTTTCGGCCGAAATAAACAATTATTTAGTTTCGGTCGGCCTTATAAATAGACCTAAAAACAACAATAGGTCCTCTCGGACACTATATTTAATGTTTGCAAAGCATTGAATGAAGCAGTGCCGTTTCAAGGGGTTTGGGGGCCCGGGGACTTGGCATCTTTAGGGCCCTGCATTTTGACATTCGACATTATCATTCATTATGACATGAGAAAAAACAATTCGGACACTCTTTTGGGGGCCCCCCTCAAGTAGTGGCCCGGGAGGACTTTCGAATTTGGACCCCCCTCCCCTAGCCTACGCCACTGACGTAGTATGACTAGCGGCACTAGTAATAAATAATATCAAGTAGTGTAAAAATATATAAAATGTGCCTACCGTTTTATTTTCTTGTCCATGTCCACCATTGTTTTGTGGTAGTCATATCTAATGTGCTGACATGTGTTAACGGGCTTAAACGTTAATTATAACCAGTCAAAATATGTAAAACGGCATAAGTACGAATTAGGCAGTGCTACAAATTACCTACCTTTCCCTTATATGTGTAATGTGTCTACTATCTGAGTTGTGCTATACATATGAATTAGGGCATTTAAGTACAAACCAGGATTTCTTTTGTTTTCGTCTTCATCATTTACTCTTTTCTTCTCTCTCTCTCTCTGTCTCTTTCTCTATTTACAACTCCCGCTACCAATATCTCTATAATTTTAAATGCTTTGGTAAATTAAAAAACAAAATGTATTTTTACTCCCTTTCTTTTAACTTGTACTGTCTGTCTGTCTGCATGTCTGTCTGCTTGGTTGGTTGCTTGCTTGGAAAACTTTGCATAGATTTTTCGACCACTTCTCGTCGTCTAATCGAGCTGAAACTTGAGCAGCAGACTTGTTGCGACAAAAAACACATGCTATCAAATTTTCAGCATCATAGCCTTTGGAATAGTCACTAATACCTTCGACCAATTTGCGAATCGAAGAAAATTTTACGTAAAACATAGCTGCCTTTCTCAATCAGAAGAGACGAAGTAAATAAACTTTTCGGCTTTGGCCCGAAAAAAAAAAAGGATGCGCACAATTTTAGTGTGGAAATTCATAAGGTATGATATCACTTATATTTATTTTAATCTTTCAAAATATAAATTAAATATAGACTTAGTTTAAAAAGAAAGGGAGTATAATAATAACGTAGGTTTTATGAGTTAGTTTTTTTTTTTTTCATAATATATTCGTAATTAATATTCAAAACAGGACGTCACATCACGTGACTTGAATGACACGCTAGCACGCGAGTTTTCTGCACACGACAAGTCGAGTCTTAATACAACCTAACTACCTGAATGTGGCTTGACTTTTCTAAACTTTATGTTTCTTTGTTTATATATTTTTTTTAATGTGTGCACAATCTGGAATTTAGATGTGGGGGTGGGAAGGGGGCGGAAGGGGCGGGAAAACGTCGTCTGCGTGTCTTTGTTTTTAAAATACCTGCATGCAAGTTCATTGAGGCAGTAGTCAGTTGTTGCAGATGTGGCCAAAAGTTGAGTCGTATTACATCAATGGCTTTAATGGGACAAGATAGATGCAACTATGTATGTATTGTCAAGCTAGTAATTACTGCTATATAATGGGTCAATACAGCTTTAACAAAAAGTGAATACTGTAAAAATATAAAAGTGTGGGTTGGAAATCGTTAACAAGTGTTCGTTCGGACATTATAAGGAGATGTCATTACCAGGTATTTTCATAAGTCTAGTTGTGTGACGTAGGGGGGTACAACGGTGGCAGAGCGGCCGAGCGCATTCGTCTGGCGTACCAAAGGTCCTGGGTTCGAATCATGGTGATAGTCTAGGATTTGTTCCAGTGCCTGGAGGGTGGTCCCTGAGTCTACTCAGCTCTGCTTGGTACCTGCCTTTAGTTTGGGGGTAAAGGTAAAGGGGGATGGGCATTGCGCTGACCACAAAATCCCCTAGTATGCCGTGGCCAAGGACAACTGGCGAATTCTGCTTCTCCGGCCCCATGGATCGATTCGGTTAGACGGGATACTTAACTTATGCAGTGCGAATGTTTCCTTACTTTGTTATTTTTATAGTGTCTTTCGGTATTTAGTTATTGTTATTGTGTCTTTCGGTATTTAGTTATTGTTATTGTGTCTTTCAGTATTTAGTTATTGTGTTTGTCTAGAGCCGGTTGCGCTTAAACAAGGATTAGTATTGTTATAGGGACCGGTGGCCGAGCTGCAGCGCGTTTGATTGGCGATCCGAAGGATCTGGGTTCGAATACTGGTGGGGGCTAGGATTTTTTCCAGCGACTTGAGGGAGCCCCTGAGTCTACCCAGCACTGATGGGTAGTGGAAGGGTGTGTAATTCGTACCCCCTAAAGGAAAAAAATAACAATTATAAAAGTGCCTTTATAAAAGTCTGCCGGGTATGGAACTTAGGAAATGTGTTTTTGCTAATAATTGTTAATTGGGCTATACCCAACAAAGAATTTTATTTTATAACCTTTGATTGATGACTGTGAAATGTAAATAAAACAGTTGAATGAAAAGTAAGAATGGCTTTGCATTATAGATTGATAATTAGAAATCTAAATTATTATTAGAAAAGTTAAATTACATACAGTTTTACATTAGGTATATAGGTTTATACGTTTTATAATTGCATTATGTAGGCCCTAGAAGTTCTCTTAATAACTAACAGAAACTAACAGTTAGATTACAGATAATTTTTTTCTGTTTTTATAAGACTTAAAAAAATACACAAAGACTACTTGATATTGCTTGATATTGGATTATTGTTTGTTAACTACGGTCCAAAAGTCACTTTTAAATACTGATTACCAGTATTTATACACCTATAGACTAAAACCGTAATGGTATTTTTCTTGCTTTCTGCTTAGCAAATTCTTATTTGAGAGCTTTTGAGTCTGTCTTGCTATCTCATTTTCAATAGAAATTGTCGCCAGACCCGCAAGTCTCTCCTGACACATTGTACTATGCAGATAAGTTTTAATTAGCTTAAGTTTTGAAAATACTTCGTTCAGCACTAACTACGAAAGTGGCAACGTAAGCAAAATACGAAGGGCTAAGCAAATTTAAATGTTAGGAAGTCCAGTTTTAAGATTCTGTTGGTAAATGTAGTTGAGGACTTGTTCGGGGGTTTGATACTGAGTCATGGAGATACTGAGTCTTAGTTCAGAACACTGTACAGCAGCATTGTCAGATTCATTCAAATCTTCATTTTTTTCAATTGTTAATGCTTTTTCCAAGTTTTTGCACATCGACTTAACCTCTGATGTAGTCTTGTTTTTAAGGTCAGGAATGTTGTACAACGATCCAAAGACACAAGATACTTTATTTAACTGGGAAAATCTTTCTATTACGGCATAAGCAGCTGTGTCTAAAGCAGCAACATAAAAGTGGATCTTGAAACTTTCCGAAGGGTCACCTGCAATATTTACAGATTCATCTGTTGAATCGTAATCATGTTCTTCTATTTTTTAATTCGGACCTTCTCTTTCTCAAATACTGGTTCTATTCCATGAAACTTCTATTGCTACTTCATTAGCGTCAACTAGAACTCTATTGAACTCTAAATCACTTCTAGCAGTAACCAAAAACTCTTCGTTTTTTTCAGGTGACTAACTGCCGTCTGAAGGCTCAAGTCCTTTTCTTGCAGTATCTTACTAGTTATGTTTTCTTGAAACGAAATGGTGTGCCATGTGACATGTGCAGCAATAAACTTGAAGTCTGAGATATTTTTAAGTAACTCAAATGCTTCTACCTTCGCAATTCTGCCACAGATTCATTGCGTGTCTTTAGAAATCTCTTCCAAAGCATTACAAACATGAGATAACTGGTACCGCAGAGGTGTTAGTGCATCAATTCGACTGGACCATCTTGTGCCACTTAGGGAATTTAATGTACTTGTTTTCGTAATTAACAGTCTGAAAATGCACAAAAACAACAACTGCACTGCCAATGCAAATGACTCAGCGCCCTCACGACTTACTATTCACGAACTGACTTGAAGGTCATGGTCACATCACTTCACTATGATATTCCGCCGCCTCATCGCATCCAGAGTGTGGCCAGGGGAAGTGAAGGGTTGCCTTTTTTGCACTCCGCTACGCACATCGAGGTTGCCAAACTAATAGCCTACTGTTAGGGCATACTTTCCTATTTTCTAAGACAACTTAAATAAATAAAAACTTCTACTTTCATTACCTAGTAATCCATCTGCTTATGCTAGCAGCGCGCAGAAGCACTGAACTTTAATAAAACTTATATTTATAAATCCCTAAATTAAAAAAAAATCCTCAATTTTGAGGCTCCCAAAATTTTGCGCCGTAGGCAGCCGCCTAGTTCGCCTATATCAGTGATGGCGAACCTTTTTGAGGCCGCGTGCCCAAAGTGCAATACAAGACCAACTTTTGTCTTTTAACGTGCCAACAGAGCAATTAAAACAAAATTCTGAGGTTTTACTTTAGAAAAAAAAATCTCACACAGTTGTCCGAACTAATTAACATCTTTTGTCCAGAAAGAATAACAAATTGACAGCTCTTTGAATGATACAAATAGTCTCTTATAAAAAAAAACATGAATCGTAGTAAATGAAAACAAAAAATATATACTACAATTACACAATTACAGATATTACAGTTAACTGTATGCATTTGGCATGACTTTGCATAGTTAATAAGATATTTGCTGTTGTGTGCATGCTGATAATTTGTCAAGTCTCGGCTCATACTCCGTAACTTAGAGCGACACATGCAGCACTCAGGTCATCTTTCAGTCTGTTTCTGGTATCAGATGAGCTATAATTTAAAGTTGATAACAGCTGCTCACAAGCATAAGATGACCCAAACAAAGCAAGAAATGCAATCCAAATTGCTTTCATCGACTTGAAATTATTTTGCAGAGAACTCCACATTTTAAGGATTTCATCATCAGAGCTACTAACTGTGCTGTCCTTTGACATCCTTTTCAACTATATCTCCTTAATTGTTTCAAGAATGTAATGTATTTTTTTTTTCAGATAGAGCTTTCTTAAAGTTCCAATAGCCTCTTTTCCAGATTTCCCAAATCTAACCACAATGAGCAGGAAAGATCAAGTTCTTCAAATTTGGCTTTATCTTGGGGAGTAAGAAAACAGGGTTGTCTCCATCTTGCGGAACTGTACACATCTATTACTGAAATTTTCCTTTGCAGTGAGCTGCTCCAATTCTAGAAAATTCCTTTGTTGATTTCCTGATTGTCGGAAAATGTTATAGAATTTGTAAATGCTTTTTACATTTTGAAAATATTTCAGCTGTCTACTGTTTAGGTCTCTTTCAAAAACCTGCAGTTTTCTTTCAAATGTTCTGATATCACAAAACATCATTACTGCTGTTTTTCACGAACCTTGCAGTTTTTTTTATTCAGTTCATTGAATGTGTGCTGTAAAATCTGTAAAAAAAAAAACACATGAAGTTGTTAAGCCAGACTATATCAGTGAGCTGTGGATAAACCTGCCCCTTTAAAATCATAAACAGCCTAATTTCATACAAGCATGCTACAAATCTCTCAAATACTCGTTCTCTGCTCATCCAAATGGCATTATTGTAAATGATGAGTAAAGTATTATACTGCGCCTTGACCTAATCAAGAAGTGCGTGAAACTGTCGACCAATAAGAGCACGAGCTATTATATAATTGACCATTTTTATGACTTTTTTGAGGATATCATCTAATTTCTTGCTGCTATCCCTGACACAAAGAGCTTCTTGGTGTATAATACAGTGAAACTGAACGACTGGATGTTTTGCTTCTTTAACAGAGAACTGTAGGAAACTAGCTGCGTCCTTTATCATGCAAGGTGCCCCGTCACTAGTAACTGAAACAACTTTTTCTGGTTTTATATCTTGTGCCAAAAATGCTTCTATAACAGCAATGTGTATATCTATCCCTTGTGTTCTTTCAGGCAAAGATAACAATATCACCAGCTCGTCTCTCATTTCACCAACTGCATAATGCAAAATTACCATAAACCTTGCATGATTAATTACATATGTGCTATCATCCAATCACATGCACATTAAGTATGTTTTATTTAAAAGTAAAATTAAAAGAATAGCGGCGAAAATAAACGAAACAAACGTATTTTAACAAATAGACGATGGCATCGTCAATCCGACAAAATGGCCGTTCTTAATCGACTATTACATCCCTGGCAGTGTGGCCATAACTGTTCCATTTTTGGAAAATGCTCGAGTGCCCACAGAAATGACTCTGCGTGCCAGCTGTGGCACGCGTGCCATAGGTTCGCCATCGCTGGCCTATATGGATGAGCCGGCCCTGCGCCCCCTAGAAGTGTCGACCCTGGGCATATGCCCCCTCAGCCCTCCAGTTTGTGAGGCCACTGAATCCAGTCTGACTCATTGCATTCTTCTAGTTAATATTATTTAACTAATAATAATACTACACTTACTTTACATCTTATACGAATACCAATATTATGCCAACCTATTCTATGGTCTTAAAAATTGTGCATTTCTCTTCCAATCAATTAAAAAGATTAGGGGAGAGGTGGGTAATTCGTATCCCCTAAGGGAAAAAATTAAGAATAATAAAACTAACAGTAGAAACAGATTTATTTTTACGTTAAGACAACTATTGATGACAAAAGAAAATACATGATCTGAACGTTTTATTATAAAAACAAAGAGCACAATTAATAAAATAAAAATAAAAGACAAGGTGGTACAAATTGCCCTCACCAGCGTTCAATCCGTACCACTAGGGAGGGTAATAAGTACCAAAAGAAATGAAGAAAAAATATTGTTTGTAAGGTTGACATTTATAAGTTAAGGTCTCTCTCTATATATCTAATTTGTATTTAATAATTAATTCCATGTATTATTATTCAGTGACCACTTTCAAAGGGTTATTCAGAGAGTGCAAGATGTACATATGCTCTACAGATAAAACATTAAATAATGTATTCCTAGATGTTCTCACCGTACCAGTACTCGGTACCATAGCTGACCTTTATATTTTTTTGGTCTCTAGACCTTTTGTCTTTTTTCTAGTGCAATCTCGGTACTTCTGCACTAATTTTAACGTAATTAGTACCGTTACGTATTACCCTCTATAGCGAGGTAAGATTTAGCTGACTCAGACGTAACATTGTTTATTGCTTCTATGTTTTTATCGGCAATAGAAAACAGATCTAAATGTATTTATTAATGAAGCAGACTGGATAGTCAGCATACTAAACAAAATATAAATTCGCTATGTTTAACCAGACCTACGTAGTATGACTAGGGGCACTGGTAAAAAATAACATCAAGTAGTGTAAAAATGTATAAAGTGTGCCTACCGTTTTATTTTCTTGTCCATGTCCACCATTGTTTTATGGTAGTCATATCTAATGTGCTGGCATGTGTTAACGGGCTTAAATGTTAATTACAACCAATCAAAATAGGTAAAACGGCATAGATACGAATTACACAGCGGTACAAATTACCCGCCTTTCCCGGATGAATATAGTTAATACTCTATGTCATAAACATTAGACTGAACTTAATTCAAATATTTTAGTAGACTAAAAAAAATTAAAATGATTACGTTTGTGCTTTATAATATTATGGTCAATGATAATCGGAAATTTGATTATCACTATTGAAATCTACTGTCGATTTTTTTTTTGCAAGGTAATCAATAAGCCCACGAAGTATAGTGTAAAAAAAAATCATACTGTGTTCACATAAATCAACCTCTTGAATGCTTTGTAAACACATAGTTTAAAACTATGTTATATAAATAAATATATATATAAATATATAAATAATCTATCTAACTGTTTATCTGTCTGTCTGACTGTCTACATGTCTGTCTATCTGTCTTTTGGTCTGTCTAACTATTTATCTAGATATCTATCCCTCTATCTACCAATCTCTATCTATCTATATATCTACCTTTCTCTCTCGCTCTCTGTTTACCTATTTCTCTCTATCTTTCTATTATCTATCTATCTGTCCATTTACCTATTTCTCTCTCTCTATCTATTTACCTATTTCTCTCTCTATATATATATATATCTTTTTACCTATTTCTCTCTCTTTCTCTCTATCTATCTACCTTTTTCTCTCTCTCTATCTATCATTTTACCTATTTCTCTCTCTTTCTCTCTCTCTCTCTATCTTTTTACCTATTTCTCTCTCTATCTATCTATGCATCTACACAATAATAATAACAATTTATTTTCATCATGCTGCCAACGAACATATTATAAGCTCACGGCACATTTAACACCAAACACCAAAAACATACATAGACAAAGTGAACTAATTTTATACAAAAACGGGACTAACGTTTTCTAAGCTACATAATTATACTTTATTATCTCTTTTATTCTTTCTCTATCAATTTAGCAAATCTAAAACTAAGCCTATATTATTAATACATGTAGGTCTTTATAGACTTTTTACAACTAGGCGTAGTATGGACACCGAATCAGCAGCTGGCGGACCTCAACTTCGCTGACGACATCGCCTTACTTGGTCAAACACAACCTGCCCTGCGTGATCTCACATTAGAGATAGAAACCCATGCGGCCATGGTTGGCCTATGAATCAGCAATGAGAAAATAAAAATCCTTCGCTTTGGGTACACCATTAACAAAAAACATCGAAAAAGTGAGAGAATTCACGTACGTAGGCAGTACCATTAGTGCGACCGGCGACTCGTTCCGAGACACAATGGTGTCGCATTGGCAAAGCGTTCGCCGTCGTCTTCCAATCTGGAACTTAACATCAGTCTCGCTCCCAACAAAGATACGTGTCTGCAATGCCATCGTAGTCCCAATCGCCCTCTTTGTGAGTAAAACTTGGAAGAAGACAGTTGTAGCCAACCGGAAACTCAACGCCCTTAACCACAGATGCCTCAGACGCATACTTAAGATAACTTATACAGACCGGGCTACGAATAAAGAAGTTTATCGCTTAATGAAAAAGCGCCCACCATCGACGTCGGTCACCGAACGTCGCCTCAAATTTGCTGGTTACATAATCCACCAGCCTGACCATCGGCTACCCTACACAGCGACCAGATGGCGGCCGCCCATATGGAGGACGCGGTGACGGCCGACCTAAAACAACATGGCGTACAACGATCGCCGATAACCTTTACTCTGTTGACATAAACTGGGACGACATCAATGCTGTTACAGCAGCGGTTACCGACAGAGCCCCACTGGAGAACTCTCATTGCCCGATGCGCCGAACGCCTTGGGATTACCTAAGTTTAAGTAAAGTCTTATATTGACAATTTTTCCTATCACCCAATCATTTATCCGTGAACTTTGACCGTTTTTTGAAATATTGATTCATAAATTAAAACCTTAAAACACTTTGGTTTTCTACTTTTGTATAACAAAGTATATACAACGTATTTAGAATGAGTAAGATAATAGTTTTATAACACTTAAATAACAGTCTTTAGTCTAGTTTAGAATTATCAACTTATTATACCCTAGTCCCCATTTTCCCAACGTGGAACAAAAATTGATTTTGAAAAAAAAGGAAGGGGGTATTGGATGAATAGTACAGATATTTAAAACATTCAAAAAGGAAACACGACAGTATAAGAACAATAATAACTTGGTATAAAAATGGATATTGTTAATCATGTACACATTTTAACCTATAGTCTTGCCCCCCCCCCCCTACACACCCATTTCCCTATGGTTATAATGACTGGCCTCACGCGAGTAGTAGTAAAGTATCCCCGTTAGAACAATTTGATCGATAGGGACCGTAAAGCTATGTTCACAAGTTTCTGTGGCCACAGCATACTAGGAAATTGTATGACCAGCACAAAGCCCACAACGCCTTGTCTCCTTTATTTTTCCCTAACGAATATCCGGTACCCAACAGAGCTCGGTAGGCTTAGAGACACCCTTCAAAGCCGGGAACAAACCCAAGCCTTTTTTCAGGATTCATATTCAGAACTTTCGGTACCTCAGCCGAACGCTCGAGCTCACAAACAGTTGTGATAATGTCTGGTATCAAACTAATTGTGATAAATATGACACCAATGGTAATAATGTCTTACACCAAAGGGGACAGCAATAATGATAATGTAATCCTTATACTTTTGAGAAATCTCAATCCAAAGATTGTCTTTGCAACGGCTATTAATTCATTGCAAAGGAAATACACCGCAATTCAGACACTTTAGAAATCTTCTCAGAATGTAACAAAGCAGAAAGCTTTTTAATCCAAATTTATCAACTTTGGTCCTAGACTCTAAACACTACCCTATTATCTATGACGTCAACAATTTCCAATAGTTCTGCTTTTGTGATAGCAATTAACACATTTTAATAACAGACATTCGATAAAGTCGAAGTTTTCATCTATGGTCAACTTTTGTCGCTTTTTAAGGTCCAAAAGTCCCAAACATGTAGAAAATAACACTCAACAGACAACTAGGACCTACTCATGGTGAACAAGAAATTACACTTAATATTGCTGTTAAGGAAACGTATCATCTGAATTTATTACAGTGAAATAAAAATGCAAGACTAGACTCGGACCACGGATGAGCGTAGGACGCAATAATCTTCTCTATAGAAGGAGCGTCTGTAATGTATAAGACAAGATAAGACAGTTAAATCAAATCATGTTTATGTTTTATTTTTCTCAGCAATTTAATAAAAATGTAAATATCACCAATTAGAATCGTCATTTCTTAAATTTAAAACCATGACTTAGGGCCTAACTTTACTTCCAGCTCCCGTTACCCGACTTTTGAAAAAGTATACCAAATATATAAACACAATTCTAAAAAGAATAAAAACACAGAAACCAAAATTCTTTACCCCCGTGGTTTAACCACGGGCTACTTCTAGTTATATTATAATGTGCGGATCTTGTTCGATTCAGGTAAACTATTTGCAGTGCTGTCTAGTGTTGACGTAGTCAAATAGGACATATATATCTACTTTTGTTCCCATTGTTATGATAATTGTAAAAAAAAACAAACAACAACACTTGAATGGAGTCATAATTGACATTGTTTTTTTAGAGCATGTCTGCCGCACAACACGAAGCGTCTTTTGGTATACAAAAGAAATTGGGTGAAGGCGTCTATTGACTAAATTTGCAAACGAGTCTGAACGTAGACGGCCGTCAGCACTGCCAGACAATATCTTTTTTTTAAAACACCTTATCCGCTCCTCCCTATCTAGTTGTACTAAATAAAGACATTTCTTTTCCACTAAGTTGATATGTATTTCTGACACCTCCATCGGCAAAAAAATGTTTATAACTATTTTAGAATGTCATTGTTATTGTCGTTTCGCTTTTATGAGCGTGCTGAGAATGCTTTGAATTAGAATGGAGTGAGGCCATATTATTATTACTACTGTATATATATAAACAATGCCCTTTATTATACAAATATATATAACATTTTATCTATCTATCTATCATCTATCTATTTATCTATCATCTATCTATCTATCTTTCTATCTTTCTATCTATATATATATCTACCTCTCTCTGTCTCTATTCATCTGCCTATCTCTCTTTCTATCTATCTATCTATCTATTTATATATATATATATATCTTTCTATCTATATATCTATCAATCAATCAATCCATCTATCTTTCTATCTTTCTATCTTTCTATCGTTCTATCTTTCTATCTTTCTATCTTTCTATCTTTCTATCTTTCTATCTTTCTATCTTTCTATCTTTCTATCTTTCTATCTTTCCATCTTTCCATCTTTCTATCTTTCTATCTTTCTATCTTTCTATCTTTCTATCTTTCTATCTTTCTATCTTTCTATCTTTCTATCTTTCTATCTTTCTATCTTTCTATCTTTCTATCTTTCTGTCTTTCTGTCTTTCTGTCATTCTGTCTTTCTGTCTTTCTGTCTTTCTATCTTTCTATCTTTCTATCTTTCTATCTTTCTATCTTTCTATCTTTCTATCTTTCTATCTTTCTATCTTTCTATCTTTCTATCTTTCTATCTTTCTGTCTTTCTGTCTTTCTATCTTTCTATCTTTCTATCTTTCTATCTTTCTATCTTTCTATCTTTCTATCTTTCTATCTTTCTATCTTTCTATCTTTCTATCTTTCTATCTTTCTATCTTTCTATCTTTCTATCTTTCTATCTTTCTATCTTTATATCTTTCTATCTTTCTATCTTTCTATCTTTATATCTTTATATCTTTATATCTTTATATCTTTATATCTTTATATCTTTATATCTATCAATCAATCAATCTATCATCTATCTATCTATCTTCCTTTCTATCTTTCTATCTTTCTATCTATCTATCTTTCTATCTATATATATATATCTACTTCTCTCTCTCTATCTCTCTTTTTATCTGCCTATATCTCTTTCTTTCTATTATAACAATAACAGTTTATTTTCGTAGTGCTGCCAACGAACATATTTATAAGCTCATGGCACATTTAACACCAAAAACATACATAGACAAAGATAGACATAGACCTAATTTTATACAAGAACTTCACACAAATTTTCAAAGCTACATAAGTTTACTAAAACTTATAAAATTACATCACAAAATACAGCACCAATAGAATAACACGAAACCTGTGCATATGATACTACAAAATAAAATATTTTTACCGAATCAATATACAAAATAAACAATCGACGTGTAAACACGTTTTAAGCAATGCACATTATCAACTGGCCGGCTGGTCCTGCGGGGCTAGTTCACCGGACTGTAAACCGACACGTCGCGGGTTCTATCCTTGCCCTCCCTGCAGGAGTTTTGGGCCTAGTGGACGTAATAATCTTCTATCTAGAAGGAACGTCTGTAAACGTATAAGATTTTAAAAAGATTTTTAACTTGTGAGTATTATAGTGATGATGCATCTTGTTTGCTTCAACTCGATGGAGGGAAAATTCCACACCTTCTGGACAAATTGTATGGAAAAGGCTCTCAGGCCAACCGTTTTTGGGGAGAAGACGTTATTTAGACATAAGTTTTACAGACGTCCCTTCTAGATAGAAGATTATTACGTCCACTAGACCCAAAAACTCCTGCAGGGAGGCAGGGATTGGTCGACGGCAGGGCTAGTCTAGAACCCGAACCGTTTTGTTGGACAGTCCAGTGAACTAACCGCGGCCTCAAAAGAATAGATATTCTATATATCAGGGATGAGCAACTATTTGATAATGGTGTGCCTAAGTAGGATTTCTAATTCGTCCAGCGTGCCAACAGATTTAAAGTCCTTATTCACCAATGAATTTCTTTTCTTCTTTTTTTTTTTGGAGTGGGGGGGGGGTCTTCTGCGTGACATGGAAAATCGCTCTGCATGCCAAGTTTGGCACGCAAGGCGTTCCGTAGGTTGTTAACCCCTGCTTAAGTTAAGATAATTAAACTAATCAAAATAATTGTAATTAGAAAAGAAACTCAATTAATAATAACAGCCAAATTGCCCGGCATTGCCTGGGGGGGGGGGGGATAAAACAGGCTTGTATAAGCTACAGAAAAACATTTTATAACCTACAATGAACAGAAAGCTATAAATCTAATAATTTGAAAAAAAAATTTAATGAAGACTTTTAGGAAAGTAATTGAAAAATGAAATATAGTAATCGGGACCAAAACTAGGCAAGTCTTTTTATTTAGCAAAAATCTAAATTGCCCGGTGTTGCTCGTAGATTTACAATTCTTTTTTTAAAACTAATAGAACTAATAGTTGAAAAAAATGTAGAAAAAAAAAAAGCTTTTAGATTAACTGTAGAATCGAACCCGGGCAGTCCAATACGTATATCACTTAGCTAGCGAAGACACATGTCTGAAGTGAAATCGCAAAAGTATGGTATGTGAAAATAAGGTCACATGTCTTTAATTTAACTAATATGATTGGTTGAACAAACACACAGTCTACTATATATGTATATATCGTTACGTCTCGGTGCCTAGGGTGTCGGTTCTATCTCTAATAAGCTTACTTCTTATTTTTCCTAAAAGAATAATTAGTCTTCTTTCAACTTCCTTCCAAGTAATAATAAAAGCGACTTTCGAGACAATAAAGAATACTTTTAATATCAAATAATACTATAAATCACATACAATTCTTATCAGAACACAAGTCAATAAACAACAGCACGTCTACTCTGTGTATATCACTCTCTCTAACTCAACTCGTATGACTCTGACGTAACACTCCTACACACTTGCTACCGTACACACGGGGCATGACCCAAGCCTCCATTCAAGCGAACAAGGGTCATCATCGGGTCACCAAAAAGAAATTTTACCACGAGTTACAAAAGGGAAGATAAATAGAAAAAAACAAGGGAGTTAATAATACTTATACGTTACAATAAAATATAGGAAAACCATCAATAATAACATACTACTGTTCATCTTTACTTTCACTATTATGCAAATGATAAAATTTCCCGTTAGTTGTTTTGAATTATATTGAGACATTAGTTAGACCTATACTAGAATATTATGGCATCTTCTGTATGGGGACCCATCAATAAAAGAAACATAAAAAGAAAATTTGATCAATTTCAGAAAAGAGCTGCAATGTAAGCAAGGTTCATTACTAGCAAATATTCACAACTGACTAGAGTAACACTAATAGTCAAATCACTAAACCTAGAAACACTAGAGCAGGGGTCTGGAACTAGATGTGGCTCTATTGATGGCTGCATCTGGCTCGCAGACAAATGTTCGATTATAAAAAAATATGTTTCTTTAGACTTCTTTGATCTACATATTAATTGTATATCAATATTTCATTCTACAAATGAGCTAAAGTCTACTGCAGCTCAGCATCAGAAGTGGTAAAGGAGATAAACTCCGCTGACCTAAAAACTAAAAGACAGAAAAATAGCAACCTTGCATTCATTGTAATTAAAAGGAAAGAACTTTTGTCTTACGTCCAAATGCAATTCATGCTGACGAAAAATGCGCGAACAAGAAATCCGATTCGCAGTGATGTATGTGGAAAAGTGTTAAAAATACATATCGTTGTGTCTATATCTGCCATTGTTCAAGTGGGGCTGCCGTATATTGCATTCGAAAATAGCGGCCGATGTGTGCATGTGCAAAAGGGCCGCAAGAACAGATTGTCATCGGATCAGAAATTCGTTTTAATCGCGTCATCAGCTAACTAATTTTAGACCCTTTTGACAAGATGGCTAAAAGAAAGAAAGAAGATGAGTGTCTTACTTTTCAGCAGGAATGGACAGAGGAATTTGCCTTTGTGGAGAGAACGGGTTATGCAGTGTGTCTAATATGCAATGATAAAATTGCATCTATGAAACGGCCAAATGTAAAGCACACGTCATTCTACATTTGCATCGAAATATCCTGCGGGAGACAGCAGGAAGAAAGCATGTCAAGAACTGCTATCAAAAGTGCAAGCTAGTCAGCAGCAAATCCGTGTTTGGACCCATCAAAGTGGCTGGAATTCGGCTAGCTTTGCTGGCGCTTTAGCTATTGTGAGAAACGGATGGGAAGTATGCCAAAGCATTCATGCTTGATGTTGCCAATGAACTTTTTGATGACATTTTGGATAAGGACAGCATGAAAACAGACGCATCACAAGCTTTCGTTGCATTCTATATCAGGAGGCGCTTTGTGCTTAGATTTGTTGCGAGCTGCTTGGTGAGGTCGTCTCTGGTGGTTCGGGTAGTCAACTGTATTGTTGCCTGAGCATTAAATGATCGCCAGTTTAAAACACTGCTTGATGAGGTTGGAGTAATTATCCTGGTCTGCTTCTGCACAGCAACGTGTGTTGGTTGTCAAGGGGGACATAATGATTGTACTTTTAGTGTTGGAGTTACACAAAATGCATTCATTTACTTGAATATTTTTAGTTTTGAAACATATTGTATGGCTCTCACAGAATTACTTTTTAAAATATATGGTGTCCATGGCTATCTCAGACAAAAAGGTTCACGACCCCAGCACTAGAGGATGGAAGGGCAAAGTGTTCAGTAGTAATAATACATAAGACATCAGATTTTAACTTGGAAATACAACACGATAACAATATGTTACAATACTCATTTTTCTTATCATATGCTAAGGACAAATAGATATAAGTACTCTTTCTTCCAAAGTGGCATACGGGCACGGAATGGGTTGCCGAGTAAACCAGGAAAACCAGTAACTTTTCATCATTTAAAACACTACTAAAAAATGCAAGACAAGACTCAAACAACGGATGAGCGTAGGACGCAATAATATTCTTCATAGAAGAAGCGTCTCTAACATATTATAAGCACAGTAGTTAACCGATACACCAGGCTTAGAAATGTTTGAGAATCATTGTCAGCTTTAATCATCTGCCCAATAGCAGTACGTGTCACTAACTGCAGTAATAGCTGAGACGAACTGCGAGGCAATGCAAAACGTCTCGTAAACTCTACCCAGAATGCAATATAAAAAAAAGTTAACCCTTTCTCTTGCATACCGCAGTAACTTATTGGTTCTGTTCATGTTTTTATAAAAAAGACGGATAGTACTATATTTATATCTGGTAAGTTTATATGCATAAATATAATATTTCATGGCTTTAATATCTATATAATTTTTTAAAATATTTATTTATCTATATGTTTATCGGTCCGTGCGTTTTTCTTTTTTTTTATTTACCCACCTATAAATTTATATTTATATATCATACAAGACAATGGATACGCCCTTAGGATTTTAATGAGGGACAGCGCTTGCTGTGGCTGAACAGCCCGATCCTCGAATGACAGTCCCTTGAGCATATAAATCTATATTTATATGATATATTCAGTCAATTTATGTTTTTATATAATTCAATCCAGTGAGTCTTTCAATGTTATCTCGATCTACCCGTCAATCTCTCTATCAAACCATAAGTCCACCAGACTAACTGTCTATCTATCTACCCAACAATTTTTTTCTTACTCTCTCTCTATGTATAATGCTAATCAAACTGACCTATTGGACGTACAAATGTCGGCGCCCAAAATAGCCATTTCAAGTCCTTTTATGAAGCCTTAAGTTAGCAACGATAACTGCTGGTGTATAGTTGTGTTATCATATCAACACACACACACAAACACACAACCCCACACAAACAAACACAGCTGTCTGCTAGATTGAATACTGGACCAACGAATGCTCAAAAGTCATATAATATCAGTTAGGGACACCTGTAGCAAAGTCGGTCATAAAGAAGTGTCAGTAATGTTGTCCATACGACTCATCTAGATCTATAGAGCTCTAGAATACTGTTATGTCCCGGTTCTTCTGTAGTCCGTTCAGTGTCTGTTTCACTACGAAATAATACGCTCAAGCCATTTGATCAGGTTTAAAGAAAGAATTTATAATTTCCTGGACTTTTTTACGATAATTATATTAATAACCAATGTTCGATAATAAATATTTCAAAACCACCACAACAACAATAACAAACTACACGTCTACTCCATAATAAATAGCTTTAGTTAAATTATCCATATTAAAATATTTAATTTAATGGAAATAAAAAAGATATTAAAATATATTTTTTCTTCCTTTTTTGTGTGTCTGTGCTATTATTCATTTTTTTTGTACATTTCTGACAAGAAAGATATTACAAACTTTTTAAAATTTACAAAGCTATTTAAAATTTACAAAGAATTTACAAAGCTATTTAAAATTTACAAATAAGTTACAGAGCTATTTAACATTTACTAAGCTATTTACAATTTACAAAGCTATTTACAATTGAGAAAGCATATTACAATTTACCAAAAAAAAAAGGACAATTAAAATATTTTTTAAGAAATTTTAAACCATTTTTTTTTTACAAAGATAATAAAAACAAAAAAATGAAATTTAGAGAGGTAGACTCTACATATAAACTGTGTGTAGTTTAAAAACAAAGAAGAAAGAAAACTACAGAAATCAGGGACATGCACAAAATATTTCGAAAATATAAAAAAATATCTTTAAAATTAAACGAAAAACGGGCACATAGTGTGCTCTCTGCAATATCACCTTAGCAGTTTCCCACATTTTGATGGATAGCAGTAGATTTTTTTGAAATTCGACGCAAATATATATACATATATATATATATTGTGTGTTTGTGTGTTATGTGTATGTGTGTGCATGTGTATGTGTCTGTGTGTGTGTGAGATGGATGTGTATGTGTGAGAGGCGTATGTGTGTGTGCGTCTGTGAGGTGTATGTATATATATATATATATATATGTATATATCCAAGAGACCGAATTTCAAATAAGGACGTTCTTGACTTTATTTAAAACTAGCTTAATTACCCGGCGTTGCGCGGGGTAACAATTAGCCTACAATGTTACTATAGAAAAATGACACCTTAAGGAGAATAGAACAGCGGTCACAACTCTACTACGGAATACAAATTGAGAAAGTAGCCTAAAAATTAACACAATAAGGTCACGTGTGTTTACATATTGACGCCCCATAGCTACACTGACGTCCCACTGTTCACTTGGACCTACGTGGCTTGAGCGTTGACTAAAAGGAGTAAATTTGTTCATTGTCAAAGAAAATTAATAATAACTCGACTGGCATACGGAAACCCAGGTTTAGAGTTTGAGTGAGTCTGCCCAACTCTGTTCGAGAAACCTGACATCAATTGGGGGTCAAGGTGACTTACTAATGCTGCTTCACAGTCAAATAACAAAAACAAAAAACATCCGACGCCCATAATACCAATCCGTTGCCCAGAAGACCTATCCTATGCCCAGAATACCAATACGGAAAAAGATATTTACAATGCAGTATGATGAAAACAATACGAGGAGACGCCATCATAGAATATATTTCTTTGGACCTATATAATATAACATAGGAAAGAACAACAGATATCGTTATAAGTAATTAGTGATTTCAACTACTGTTGGCTCAGCTGCATATATATATATATATATATTACTTACGCGAGTATCACAATATCTACAGCATATTATGCAAACAAACACGAGGACAGAGGCGAGGTCAGAATTTAAGACCTTTATACACTTTGTTTTTCATAATGTATAACCAATATCGGCCCAATTTTCTGCCAATATTTAAATCTTGGCCAAAAGTGGGCTTAATATAAAGCCAATGTAGAAATAATAAAGCGAGCTCATAGCGTGTGTGTGTGTGTGTGTTTATGTCTTTTTATTTCATTTAAAAAAAATATTTTACTTCGCGTCATTAAATTTTGTTTTATCTGGCTTGCGTAAACATAATGTATTGCTGTTAGTTGACTTTTAAATGTCTTATATATAGATGCCCTTTCTAAAAAAAAATAAATTAGAACTCTTTTATATTAAACGTTCATTCGACTGATTATATTGTTTTGTTTCTTATAGTCAAGATTTAATGGTCTTCTAAATTTTTTTTTTAATCCAATCAAGTTTCTTGATCAGTAGTCTTAGTCCTAGATACTTTAAGTTCTCCTATTACCACTGCAATGTTCGAATTGTATTCTTCTATTACCACTGCAATGTTCGAATTGTATTCTTCTATTACCACTGCAATGTTCGAATTGTATTCTTCTATTACCACTGCAATGTTCCAATTGTATTCTTCTATTACCACTGCAATGTTCGAATTGTATTCTTCTATTACCACTGCAATGTTTGAATTGTATTCTTCTATTACCACTGCAATGTTTGAATTGTATTCTTCTATTATCACTGCAATGTTCGAATTGTATTCTTCTATTACCACTGCAATGTTTGAATTGTATTCTTCTATTACCACTGCAATGTTCGAATTGTATTCTTCTATTACCACTGCAATGTTCGAATTGTATTCTTCTATTACCACTGCAATGTTTGAATTGTATTCTTCTATTACCACTGCAATGTTTGAATTGTATTCTTCTATTAAGAACTGCAATGTTCGAATTGTATTCTTCTATTACCACTGCAATGTTCGAATTGTATTATTCTATTACCACTGCAATGTTCGAATTGTATTATTCTATTACCACTGCAATGTTCGAATTGTATTCTTCTATTACCACTGCAATTGTATGAATTGTATTCTCCTATTACCACTGCAATGTTCGAATTGTATTCTTCTATTACCACTGCAATGTTCGAATTGTATTCTTCTATTACCACTGCAATGTTCGAATTGTATTCTTCTATTACCACTGCAATGTTTGAATTGTATTCTTCTATTACCACTGCAATGTTTGAATTGTATTCTTCTATTATCACTGCAATGTTCGAATTGTATTC
The DNA here is from genome assembly GCA_949126835.1 of Anisus vortex. NCBI lineage: Eukaryota > Metazoa > Mollusca > Gastropoda > Planorbidae > Anisus > Anisus vortex. The sequence continues at coordinate 28,187,194 of OX421505.1, forward strand.
TTCTATTACCACTGCAATGTTTGAATTGTATTCTTCTATTACCACTGCAATGTTCGAATTGTATTCTTCTATTACCACTGCAATGTTCGAATTGTATTCTTCTATTACCACTGCAATGTTTGAATTGTATTCTTCTATTACCACTGCAATGTTTGAATTGTATTCTTCTATTAAGAACTGCAATGTTCGAATTGTATTCTTCTATTACCACTGCAATGTTCGAATTGTATTATTCTATTACCACTGCAATGTTCGAATTGTATTATTCTATTACCACTGCAATGTTCGAATTGTATTCTTCTATTACCACTGCAATTGTATGAATTGTATTCTCCTATTACCACTGCAATGTTCGAATTGTATTCTTCTATTACCACTGCAATGTTCGAATTGTATTCTACTATTACCACTGCAATGTTTAAACTGTATTCTTCTATTACCACTGCAATGTTCGAATTGTATTCTTATATTACCACTGCAATGTTCGTATTGTATTCTTCTATTACCACTGCAATGTTCGAATTGTATTCTTCTATTACCACTGCAATGTTCGTATTGTATTCTTCTATTACCACTGCAATGTTCAAATTGTATTCTTATATTACCACTGCAATGTTCGAATTGTATTCTTATATTACCACTGCAATGTTCGTATTGTATTCTTATATTACCACTGCAATGTTCGAATTGTATTCTTATATTACCACTGCAATGTTCGAATTGTATTCTTCTATTACCACTGCAATGTTCGAATTGTATTCTCCTATTACCACTGCAATGTTCAAACTGTATTCTTCTATTACCACTGCAATGTTCGAATTGTATTCTTATATTACCACTGCAATGTTCGTATTGTATTCTTCTATTACCACTGCAATGTTCGAATTGTATTCTTCTATTACCATTGCAATGTTCGAATTGTATTCTTCTATTACCACTGCTATGTTCAAAATGTATCCTTCTATTACCACTGCAATGTTCGAATTTTATTCTACTATTACCATTGCAGTGTTCCAATTGTATTCTACCATTACCACCACAGTTGTCGAAGTTTATTCTACTATTACCACAACATTTGTGGAAGTTTATTCTGCTATTACCACAACAGTTGTCGAAGTTTATTCCACTTTTACCACAACAGTTGTCGAAGTTTATTCTACTATTTCCACAACATTTGTTGAAGTTTATTCCACTATTACCATAACAGTTGTCGAAGTTTATTCTACTATTACCACAACAGTTGTCGACGTTTATTCTACTTTTACCACAACCTTTGTTGAAGTTTATTCTACTATTACCACAGCAGTTGTCGAAGTTTATTCTACTATTACCACAACAGTAGTCGAAGTTTATTCTACTATTACCACAATAGTTGTCGAAGTTTATTCTACTATTACCACAACAGTTGTCGAAGTTTATTCTACTATTACCACAACAGTTGTCGAAGTTTATTCTACTATTTCCACAACAGTTGTCGAAGTTTATATTGAGAATAATCTGTCCCAGACATACTCATTAAACTCTTGTGTTCTAGGTCGGAGATTCGAAGGATTTTTCTCATCCATTTATTTTTGAATGCCTGCAATTTGTTTTCAGTGGCTTGCAGCCACTTAAAAAAAATATTTTAATATTTCATTTGTGTAAGTTTATCTTAAACTTAGTTTTACGGTTTCACCAGTTTTTGTGGCCACGACATACTAGAAGATTTAGTGGCCTGCACAATGCCGGCCGTCTTTACCTTACTCCAACTAAAGTCAGGTGCCCACCAAAGCTGGGTAGATTCAGGTACACCCTCCAGACCCGAGGATGCAATTCTAACCTTTACCAGGATTCGAACCCAGGATCTTTGGTTCGCTAGCCGAACGCGCTACCGCTCGGCCCGTGCCCCCCAAAATCTTGTACATGCACATTCTTATAGGAAAATGAAAACTTAAAACTGAAATCCTGTAAAGTAAAGGCTACCGGGCATTGTGATTGTGCTGGCCACACAATCCCCTTGTACGCTAAGGTCACTGAAACTGGTGAACGCTGCTTCACCGGGCCCTATGGATCAATTTGGTCACACGGGATACTACTTTTGTTTTAGAAATGTTTACCTATAAGGTATAGATAATTATAAACATTTTAATTAGTCAATAGTTTAAGGTGCAATTGTGCACCAGCTCAAAACTAACTCGATATTCCCTTATGCCTTTGTGAGCAGCAACCCTTCCCCCCCCTTGTTTCCGCTCCAACCTTACACTATTTGCACCCGCCACACACCCTTTTCACGTGCCCTCCCCCCCCCCCCCCCCCCGAGCCACGATCACCTTGGGCCGTCCATAAATTACGTCACACGATTAGGGAGGGGGAGGGGGGTCACGCATTTGTGACGATGTGTGACGAGGGGGGATGGGGGTCTAAGATATCGACGTCACATAAAAATGAATAAGCGTATACATATATATGTTTGTGCGCTATAGACTCCAATGCCGTTAGATCGATCGGGACAACCAAAAATGGACATTTTCTCGCAGCTTTCAGGAATATAAAATGTTAAGTTTTTCACGTATGCTGCTGACTTTGTTGATTTTATATAAATAGAAGTATGCCATTTATGCACACATGAAAACTGTAAAAGTAAGTAGCTTCCCTTTCATTTTGCTTTCACTGAGAGTGTTGAACAGCCAACTTTGGGTTTTCCCGACTTTTTTTGTGTGTATTACTACGCACTCTGTTGTTTTATTTGCATTGTTGGTTTACATTGTACTTTTTTGTTCTCTAATGTTGATCTCGCTATTATTCTTTTAATTTCTATAAGTTTTGTATAGACACAATGTATCCACGGGTCAACTAGTTACTACTAATAAGAATTGTAAATTAAAATTATGATCGCATTGTTTCTTAGCTATTTTCAAATGATGATCGCTTTGCGAACGCGTCTGAATGCTAAAAATAAATGTAATACTCTGATTGAAAGTAATCCAGAACTATTCGCATCTTTGAACGTTGGAGCCAAGCATGGTAGGCCAAGACTTGGGAAAGATCACACATCGTTACTGGAAACTATTGTGGATATTGCTATGCATGGATCAAATTCACACGAAATAAGGCATAGTGATGTGTACAGAAGCATAAAAACATTAGATGAACTCACTGAACACTTAACGATGGACGGATTCACAATCAGTAGAAGTGGACTCTACCTTCGTCTTTTACCAAAGTGCAGCTCATCTCTTAAAGGCCAGCGTCATGTCTCAACAGTCCAAGTAAAGCTCATTAGAGCACAGAATGATCTAAACATGCTAAATATAAAAACGGTTTGTTTTGTACGGCAACAATAAGACTATTGGAAGAGTTGGCATCCATGCTAGGGTCTAACGAAGTGTGCTCTGTAAGCCAAGACGATAAAGCTCGAGTGCCAGTCGGGTTGACTACTGCTAACAAGCAAAGTCCTTTGCTGATGCATATCGAATACAGAGTCAGCGTGGCTGACCATGACTGGGTTTTGGCTGCAGGACACAAGCTGATTCCGTCGGTGTATGCTGGAATCCAAATTCAGTCCAATGGTTTAGGAAACCGAGAAGCTGTTGGTTATTCAGGACCGACTTACATTGCAATCAGATCTGGAAAACACTCTTCATAAACAGAATTCAGTCATGGACTCGATTTCAAGAAATTGTCTCAAGGAATTTAATGTCATTACACGGAGGGGCATTGATCGCTTGGGGAAACCAATTTTAGTGTCGACAGTTGATGGTGGCTCAGACGAAAACCCAAGATAAGGAAAAGTTATTAAGGTTGCAGTCTACCACTTTCTTCAGTACGATTTTGATGCTGTATTCATCGCTACTAATGCTACAGGGAGAAGTTCGTTTAATAGGGTCGAAAGGAAAATGGCGCCTCTCAGTAAGGAACTTACTGGGTTGATATATAGATGCTGATTTAAAAAAAATAATTTTCAGTTTGCAGGCAACACTCTAGCTGAACTTTGGTCACAGTTGGTAGTCGATAATTTTTCAACAGTAGCAGAATTCATTGACCCAACAGTCTCAGAAATTGATGGAGATAAAAAATGGTTTGACGTTCATGTACGAACAAGCCAATATTTAACTCAAATTGTAAAACGCACCAACAAAAAGTGCTGTTCAAAACCAAGAAGCTCATATTTCAGTGTAGTATCAGTGAGATATTTTCCACATCCTTTACCAGTTATTCAATCATGCGAAGGTCTGAAAATTCCAGAACAGACAACAGATGGAGCGTCGCATAAGTTTCCATCTCTGTTTGCAGCTCAAAGTCTGAAAGGGGATGATATCCTTCCTCGGTCATCAAATCCTTACCGTTCGATTCCATACGATTTTGTACTGTCCGTCAATACAATCTGTGATTAGCGAAAAAAATGTTATATGTACTTCGCTTCGTTAGTCATGCTGCGCAGCCATTAAATAAACACACAAGCAGGAATCAATTATTCCTCCCAAACCTACCAGGACACAAAGAGTTGCTGCACATAGGTAACGTGAATTAATTGTTATTATCGCTAATGAAGAAAATTGAGAGAGTGCTGAAGGGATAGATGAAGAAGAGCTTGATTTGAATGGAATAGCTATTCCACCTGATGAAGAGACCAATACAGTCCCCATTTATTCCATAAAGGAGCATTTTTCATCACTATGGGAGAATGCATGATAAACATACATTTTGTGTTGTTGTTTTTTTATAAACTTTATTTTTTAGATTGTTCTGATTCTACTAAAGCATTTATTTTTGTGCACATGATATTGTTATAATTACACTTTCGATTTTTCTTTTGTGTAATACAAAATTCATTAATTAATTATTACAAAACGATGATAATTTGGAACTGTAAATCGGCATTTTAGAAAATATCTTTTAGGAGGGGGGGGGGGGGGTGCAGATTTTGTGATGTCATATTTGAGGGGGGGGTCTGACTTTTTGTGACGATGTGTGACAAGGGGGAGGGGGGGGGGGTAAAAGATCAGCGAAAATTGTGTGACGTAATTTATGGACGGCCCCTTACATTGCAATCCTGTCAACGCCTCTACATGGAACGCTTTGATCATGAAACTTTTTATCGTCACAGCGACAGTTTAATGTCACCAGCTTTAATTATCAATCACCCTATACCAGCCAACTATAACACATCTACATATAACACATCTATATATATAACACATCTACGTATAATAATAAAAGTGGCCATAACATTTTATTTGTTTGTATGAAACATCCACACAGTATAAAAATGAGTCTATAGTTTATTATTACCAAAAGGAATTGAAAGAGGTTTACTTTAAGCAGGGCCGGATTTAGACGAAAAGAGACCCTAGGTCAGTGATGGCAAAGCTTTTCGAGGCCGCGTGCCCAAAGTGCAATACAAGACCAACTGTTCAAATCTATTACTGAAATTCTCCTTTGCAGCTGCTACAATGTAACAATAACTAATGAAACATAACACACAACATTTACAAAGAAACAATTCAAATAATGAAAATCTTTGACTACGAAAATAAAAAATACGCAATACGTCTGACATTCACAAACCATCGTATCTTTTTGGTAACATGTTTTGGAAATGAAATAAAATTTAATCTCCAATATCTTTCCCTACGACCATATGTGTCTATGGTACAACCAGTAACGCAACACATAGACTACGACAATGCGCATAACCAGATTTCTCCATTCTTCCCGGTCAGAAGCCGCTCTCAGAAGCGTGTCAAGAGGTAGATCTAGTTCAGTCCACTTTTTCAGATTGTCCAACCACTTCTTTTTCTGGCGACCTTTTCTGTGTGCTCCTTCCACTGTACCCTGTAAAGTGGTTTTGGACAAGGCGTCTACAAAAGCCTACAAGTTATGACCAAAACCATCTCAGCTTTCGTCGTTTTACAGTTGAAAGGAGTGCCTCCTGTTTCCCCGCCAGATTATGGAACTTGAGCAAGATATTCATTTGTTATTCTTTCTGTAATTCAACTCTGTATAAACTTCACACTCGTTCCTTCTTTATTCTATTCACTAGGTAGTTGCATCTTCTTCTCTTACTTTCTTTTGTGTGTGTCTTCCTCTTTTTCTCTTTTCTTTTTTTCGTCTCTCTCTCTCTCTCTCTCTGTCTTTTTACTACTTCCCTTCCACAATCTCCATTCCCAAGACTATTACATGTATTTTTTATTTCAAAATATATTCGTAATTTATAGTCAAAACTTGACGTCAGGTGACGTAAAGTGACACACTAGCACGCGAGTTTTCTCCACACGACGAGTTAAGTCCTAATACAACCTAACTACCTGAATGTGGCTTGACTTTTCTAAACTTTATGTTTCTTTGTTTACATTGCATTTAAAACAAATAATAGAACATCTGGAAATGGGATGTGGGGGGCGTAAGGGACGGGTGGGGGTAATGTCGTCTGCGTGTCAGTGTTTTTTGACACATCTGCAAGTTCATGGACACAGGAGTCAGGTCCAGTCGTGGCAAAAATTGAGTCGTACTACATCAATGGCTTTAATAGGACAAGATAGCTGCAACTATGTATGTATTGTCAAATTAGTAATTACTGTTATACAACGGGTCAATACAGCTTTTTTTTTTTAAATGTGAATACTGTAAAATTATAATGTAAGGCTGGCTTGAAAATCGTGAACAAGTCTTCTGTGGGACATTATAAGGAGATGTCTTTGCCAGGTAATTTCTTTAGTCTTGGTGTGTGAGGTATGGGGTACGGTGGCCAAGCGGTAGCGCGTTTGTTTGGCGTTCCAAAGGTCAAAGGTTCGAATCCTGGTGAAAGTCTAGGATTTTGTTCCCGAGCCTAGAGAGTGTCTCTGAGTCTACCCAGCTCTGATGGGTACCTGACTTTAGTTTGGGGGTACAGTTAAGGGGGGGCGTGGCTGGGCATTGTTCTGGCCACAAAATCCCCTAGTGCGCCACGGCTACAGAAACTGGTTAACTCTGCTTCACCGGACCCACGGATCAATTTGGTCCGACGGAATACTTTACTTACTTTACATGTTATACAATTACACACATTGTTACTAACACATTTTATGGTCTCAAAAATTGAGCTCTTCTCTGTCAACACAATTACAAACGATTACATAAAATTAATTTTTATTTGTAGAAAAATCTTTAGCCCTAACCTGACCAGGAGTGGATTTGAAGTGAGGGCGGTGGGGAGGGGTAATCTTACAATATAGCGTTAAATTCAGAATATATTATTATTTCAATTGTGATAATTGATTATAATATATATTTTTTTTTATTCCAGTGACAAACAAACCATGTCAAGGAGCTGGAAATGCACAATGTACATATTGTTGCTGTGTTTGGCAGCCATCACTGTCTTCCTCAGCTTTCAGAATCTCTTGAAGACCTGCAGCTACTACGTCAGGTCACCACAGGTCACGGAGACCCCTTACCTGGACACCAGCCGCCTGCTGAAAGGCGTCACCAACGTCACCCTGTGCGAGGTGAGGAAGGAGCCAAGCGTCCCCAAATGCGACGGCGGCGGAAGCGCTGCGGACAAGATGAGGCTGGCAAGGGACATCCTTCAGGACTACGACAGCCGGGACGGCCTTTACACCTGGTACGGTGACGCGTTCAAGGTGAGTCCCGTGAAGGCGGGGGACTTCCCCAACGTTGCGCACTACGTGTGGTGCGGCGAAAAGTTCTTTCGCTTCGAGGATTATCTCGGCGTCTTGAGCATAGTCCGCGTTATGAAACCTTTCAAGCTGGTGTTCCACTACTCCAAGCTTCCCATTGAACGAGACCTGTACCACACTTGGTTTCATGAGCTCAAGCAGTCACTCCCGTTTCTAGTCCTCAGAAACACGAACAGGGGCATGGCCTGCGGCACGGCCGAGGCCCTGAACTACGCCCTCGAGCAGCTGGCCGCGAGCCCGTATGGTGGGGTTTTCATTGGCGAGAGGACTGTCTTGACCCACATCCCCGACCAATGGCGGAGCGAGGAGTTCCTGACCTATATACTACCCGGGTCCGCTAGCAGCGAGGAGATGATTGTCTTCACCAAGCGGGGGCTTCAGCCGGGGGTGAGTCTTGAGCTGTACAAGAACGAGACCCTGAAGAAAGCCTTCCCGTGCATGACTCTAGTTGCATTTAACGCAGCGTTAAACGCAGCAGGTCCAGGCAAGTCTAAAAAAGTCATCAACGATGTCATCTCCCCTTGTCTGGCCTTGCCAAGTCCATTGTACCCGGAGAAGATCGTCAGTGACAAGTTGCCTTTTGGGAGATTGGCCAGGTTTTTATATTATGGCGATGCGGAATCAAAGGAAGCCAAAATGGGACAGGAGTAGTAATATTAGGTCACCTTTAATTATTATCCCACCTCTCACCTCCACCTCTCACCTCCACCTCTCACCTCCACCTCTCACCTCCACCTGCCACCACCACCACCATCACCACCTGCCACCACCACCACCACCCCTCCACCGCTCCACCGCCCCCTACACCCAATAATCCTCTCGACATGTAGTACACTAACATTTCATGACCTTCCGTTCACGACACGTTGTATTGTTCTCCCCCTACCCCCTGAAATGTATAATTGAAAAAGACCCTGCCTCCCCTACCCCCTGAAATGTATAATTGAAAAAAGACCCTGCCTCCCCACCCCCCTGTATAGTTGAGATGACTCACGTTATATATCTTTACTTCCCTCCCACCCCCGTTAGCTATAGGTGTTCATGTATTAATGTGTTCATTACATTTTTAAATAGTTTTTTTTTTCCACTTTGTAATTGAGTTCTCTTTATTACTTATGTGTGTATATATATAATATATTTATAAAAAAAAATATTAATCGAGACACAAACATATCAATTCAGTATATGCAAAGTCCACATCTTCAATCGATAATTTACTTCGTCCCATCTTTAATCAATATGTTATTTCAATCGCATAGGCTATTCACGCATAGGTTATTCACCTATGTCCACAGCTGTTACGGTCATTGACCCTTGAGATCAATAGTAGAATATTCGCATTTTGTCACTTATCACACACATTCATATATATACACACACACACACGTATCTCACACACACACACTCATTTCTTTTCCCCTATACAGACATCTGTTTATGGTTTATCTATGCACTGTAGGTTATTTACCTTTTTGTACTATCATTTTCTTTTCTTCCATTCAGACATATCTATGCAGTGTAGTTATTAATCTTTTTTGTACTATCATTTTCTTTTCTTCCATTCAGACATATCTATGCAGTGTAGTTATTAATCTTTTTTGTACTATCATTTTCTTTTCTTCCATTCAGACATATCTATGCAGTGTAGTTATTAACCTTTTTTGTACTATCATTTTCTTTTCTTCCATTCAGACATATCTATGCAGTGTAGTTATTAACCTTTTTTGTACTATCATTTTCTTTTCTTCCATTCAGACATATCTATGCAGTGTAGTTATTAACCTTTTTTTTGTACTATCATTTTCTTTTCTTCCATTCAGACATTTTTGTACTATCATTTTCTTTTCTTCCATTCAGACATCTGTTTAATTCAATCCTCCCAACCAATCGATAATGCCAACATTTCACTTACTATTTTCACGTTTTCCCAACGCACACACACACACACATACATACAGACAATCACATTTACAAACGCAAACACACACATACAGACAATCACATTTACAAACACACACACACACACAGTATTTTTATCTCTCACACACACACATACAGACAATCACATTACTCATATTGTCATACACATACGCACACAGACCCCTCAGACCATATTTACATTGTCACATCTGTCTCTCTGCAAACGCTTCTTCTATAAAGAAGCTTATTGCGTCCTACGTTCATCCGTGGTCCAAGGCCAGTCTAGTTGCATTTTTTTATTAATGTTTTAAATTATGTTACTGGTTTGTTCAGGCAACCCATTCCATATGAACCTTGCAGCTCGTTTTATTTTTTTTTATTTTTTTTATTTTTTTTTTAATGTTTTTGTAAAAGTATTCAGGCAATTTTAAAATTTTAATAGTTAACACATGCATCAGTCTAAACTAAAATATTCAACGTGTCTCTGATGGCATCCTTTTTTTAACTTTCTGTTATACAGAAGTCATAGTCATAGTCCCATGGTTCTTTTAGGAACATGGGTGTATCCAAGGGGAGTAATCGTCACGTGGTATCCAATATGGCGGAAGGGATGTATCCAAGGGGAGTAATCGTGTAATTATTTTTTGTATTTTGTCATTATTACCATTGTATTTTTTTTCTTTTTGTTGTAGTAAGACAGGGTTAAGCATTTTTATTCTAAACTTAAAATGTTTCAGCTATTAGTATATATATTACGAGCTCTAAATTTTCACATAATAGTGAAGGGTGATATTCTTTTATAGAATAATTATACTTTAATGCAATTTTGTTTTCTCTTTTTGATATTATAAGACATGTAAATTTATAGTAATTTTGTATTTTAACTTTAAGAATTCGCATGTCATCTTATTTACGATTGCACTAGATGTATAAACTTGAATATACTGTATTTAATCAAGTAATTATTTTCTTTAGCATAATTAACCCTTCCCGTACCGACCTACTTCTATCTATGCTGCCTCCAGTTCCGCTATATACGAGCCCGGGACTGTAAGGGTTAAGTGAGCGAGAAATATTGAATAGATTAAAATCAAGGGTAGCAATCGTGTAATTAGTTGTTTTAATTTTTGTAAAATTTATATTAATCTTGTCTTAAGTTAATGGATTTTCAGGGCGATTTGCAGCTCGTTGTTTTCAACTAAAGAAATACCACATTGTAGATACGCTTCTACTATGGTTAACAACATATATTAATACACATCTGTCGAGCTTTATGAATAGTCATAATAACTGGGTGAGTAACAGGTTCACAATAGTAACAAGACAGTCTTTGTTAAACAAAAAATCACCATATACACAGTTAAATATAAAAGAGGATATTAAACTAGCTTCCATCTTTCTTTTCGTCACAGAGGTGTCCCTGAGTCTGCCCAGCTCTGATGGGTACCTGACATTAGTTGGGGTAAAGTAAAGTCGGCTGGGCATTGTGCTGACCACACATCCCCTTTTATGCCGTGGCCACAGAAACTGGTGAACGCTGCTTCACTAGCCCTATGATCAGGTTGGTCCGAAGGGTACTTTCTAAGTCATGTTTTGTTTGTTATTATTATTGTAAACGTGTAACGCTAGTATGGAAACATGGGTGTCATTTATTTATGCCATTCAATTCATTAAAGAATAAAAGTGGGGAAAAAGAAATGTTTGTTTCCTTTGTCTTTATTTCATCTAGTACATCTAAGTCCAATGTTTTCATTGCCCTAGTATGTATAAAATAGTTGTAATTTTAAAATTATTTTGAAATATTAAGTTAACCCAATGGATTCGTTGTAAAAACAAATAAGCTCCAGAAGATCTTTTACGTCTGCTTGCTCATCAATTAGGCGCTGACAAGATTCTTGCAGAGATATGATGACTTTCGTAGACCTACCAAGTATCTGAGCTAGCCCTTCAGTATCCGCATCCACAAATTGCTAGATAAGACATTGAAAATAAAAATTATATTTATTATTTATTTATTTTGTTTATACCTGCAAGATGTAATCATTTGGTAGTATCTTACATGCATTTCATCTTCATTCAATAATACAACACAAGCGAGGTCTACTTTGATTTTCTCAATGACTGAAGATAAATCACAGTCTTTACGGCCACATTCTAATACAGCGCCATCTGGGTGATCGTAACTAGTAATGGCTACACAGGGAAAAAATAATGGAAAATTGAATTTTTTACTGTATCATGACTACACTGTTGGTTTCTGTGATCTAGCTACATGACTTTAGGTGACCAAGACTATCATGGCTTTAGGTTGACCTCACCCAAGACTATTAAAACTGTTAGGGAAATATTTTATTTATTTTTTTTTATTTTTTTTTCTCCCAAGAGTCCAGAGGGAAGAGTTTACAATGCTATCACTCGCATTTAATCAGGGGAAGTAATTGGGAAAGTAAAGGTGTTGAGGCGCTTTGCTGGCCACACTATCCCCACATTAATGTAAAGGATTTAAAATATAAAAATAATCTACATATTGTAAAAGTAGATTGGATGGATACTTTAAACAAAACAATTTTGACTTTAAAACAAAAAAAATCGATAGAAAATATATTAAACTACACCTACAAGAGTGTGGAGGCATCCATTCGCTTCGACCGGGTAGCAACATGAACACTGTGTTGTCTGGCAAGAAAGAGAAATATTCCTCATCAATTTCTGTTCCATCCTCTGCAAGAACGACTGTGACAGGAGGATCAATTTGGAGTTTTTTACAACCTTCAAACGTAAAAAACAACAAATACCAAACAACTACAAACAAACAAAACAACAAGAATAAAATAATTGATAGCTTTTAATTTACTTTATTTATTTTTTTATTTTTTTTTACCTTTGTTTTTAAGCTCTTGAAATGATGAGACAGTAAATCCTTTTGTGACAATTCTTTCTTTATCCCAGACTTTAAACGGTCTATACTTAGGTTCACACATTTTTAAAAAATGTGATAATCCTTTAAAAATAAATATAAAAATAGTCAAACTTGGTTACCTACCCTTGCCAATAATATTGGCAATATAATATTTGTTGACTACGCCTAGTTTTCTTTTTATCGTTCCCTCTTTCTAACTCCCACTCTATCAAATCTTATAGAACTACAAACTCTTATCTTCAACTCCCTTGTCAGCTGTTACATTCGCATTATTTGTGCCTCATTTCTTTCTTATAGCTCCAGATCGTTCTCACTACTATCTTTCTCACCCAAAACTGTTAGTTACTCTACTTTCAATAATGTTCCCTCTCTACAACGTGCGTCAGACATACATTGTTTTTCTGCCTAGAAAGTTTTTTAGTACACTTGTCTATGGACACCTTTTTTTTTCTCCAACTCTCTTGTTATTTTTTTCTCCCTCTCGAAAAAAAGTCTCCCTCTCAAAAAGAAATATTTCCTTCCACGAAGGAAATAGAGACCGGCTTGTAATTTTTTTTCTCCCTCTTCGAAAAAAAAAGTCTCCCTCTTGAAAAGAAATATTTCCTTCCACGAAGGAAATAGAGACCGGCTTGTAATTTTTTTTCTCCCTCTTCGAAAAAAAAGTCTCCCTCTCGAAAAAATTTCTTCCCTGGCATCCTTCTTTCTCCAATCATCTTGTAATTTTTTTTCTCCCTCTTCGAAAAAAAAGTCTCCCTCTCGAAAAAATTTCTTCCCTGGCATCCTTCTTTCTCCAATCATCTTGTAATTTTTTTCTCCCTCTTCGAAAAAAAAGTCTCCCTCTCGAAAAGAAATATTTCCTTCCACGAAGGAAAAAGAGACTCGCTTGTAATTTTGTTCTCCCTCTTCGAAAAAATTTCTTCCCTGGCACCCTTCTTTCTCCAATCATCTTGTAATTTTTTTCTCTCTCTCTTCGAAAAAATGGTCTTCCCTGCCATGTCTTTATAACAGGCAAATCGTTTAGCATATCTACACTCCTAACTCTAAAACGGTGTGTACATTACACGTCACCAAGGTTTTTGCAAGTAACGTTCTTGAGAGATATCAAAGGCCAAGTTGTAAACCTAAAGTTATCCCGACTGACCCTCATGTGAATTGGGGAAAAGCCCCTGCTCTCTTTCCCTATCTATCACTATGTAAAGTTTACCAAATATTACTAAACTAGCTATGGAAAACTTTAATTACCAAACCGACATTTAATAGTAGTGGTCAAAACCTTTGGAACACATATGACCACTCAATACCCTATAAAAGCCTTAGCACTCTTACTACCGTCTCAGGACTTCTCAAATCAAAATACATATCAAGTAGGTATAGTTGTTTTAAGATAGCTCTACATTTCATTTTCCTAAGTTCACTAAGACTTTCAACTCTAGTAATAGGTTAAACAGCCCCGTATGACTACAGTCATACCACGAAAGATTTTTTACTATTAGCGAACATAGCCAAAACACAACCCAAAACACATATCTACAACACCCAAGTATATCTTACCACTTAGGTAATCTTGCTTGTCTCGTGTCACGAAAGATTTCTGATATAGCCCTGTTCAAAACACCAACTTTACAAAACACATAGCTACAACACCTTCCCACTAGGGCAATCTTGCTTGACTCAAACCATTAGAATACTTTTATTCTGATAGTCTACATTTATAAATAGCCCTGTTCAAAACACTAACTTTACAAAACACATATCGACAACACTTAAGTATACCTTCCCACTTAGGCAATGTTGCTTGGCTCAAACCTTTAGAAAACCTTTATAGATAGCCCTGTCCAAAACACTAACTTTACAAAAACACATAGCATATCTTCATCAAATAAGTATAACTTAACATTTGTATGCCCCTAGTCATGTCAAGAAATATATCTGACACTCCAACTTTATGTATAACCCTATCCCAACACTAGTATAACATTAGACAATCTTGCTTGACTCATACCACAACAAAAGCTTTTTACAAAACACACACCTTTCAATAACACCTTTCAAAATTCTAATACTAGGGATGTGGCATTACCCATGCCAAATACCTCCTACGACTTAAAAGTATGCCTTGTAATAACTTTTCACAGCTTTTTCATTACCTTCCTATACGTGTAACTCATCACTATCACCTCCACACAAGATCAAACTAATTACTTTCAGCTTCTCCCTTTTCTCCAACTGACCCAGCTCGAACTCCTATCACTTGTTGGGCCTTAGACTATTTCTGCCATTTACAAAACACCATCTTTACAAAATACATATCATCAACACTTTTTAACCTCACACTTATTTTATTCGTACCATGAACGATGTCTAACTTTTACAATAAAAAAATCTCTTGACAAAATAAATATTACCACCACCAGATAAACCACACCATACATATGCAATTTGCATGACTCAAAACCCTTAGAATACTTTTAGGGATAAGACTATACAAAACACATTTAAAACACCACACCTTTCAGTCTAAGACTAGTGCTTTTTTCTGCCTTATCCAATTTATAGTAGTAATTTATTATAATCATAAATACACATCCTAAAACTTATCACAATTCCTTCAAACTAATTTTAGCGATTTACAAAGCTCTTTACAATACTATCAACCCCAAACTAGATAAAACTAATTATTTTTTTTATGCCCCACTTTTCCCCAATTCACATGAGGGTCAGTCGGGATAACTTTAGGTTTACAACTTGGCCTTTGATATCTCTCAAGAACGTTACTTGCAAAAACCTTGGTGACGTGTAATGTACACACCGTTTTAGAGTTAGGAGTGTAGATATGCTAAACGATTTGCCTGTTATAAAGACCTGGCAGGGAAGACCATTTTTTCGAAGAGAGAGAGAAAAAAATTACAAGATGATTGGAGAAAGAAGGGTGCCAGGGAAGAAATTTTTTCGAAGAGGGAGAACAAAATTACAAGCGAGTCTCTTTTTCCTTCGTGGAAGGAAATATTTCTTTTCGAGAGGGAGACTTTTTTTTCGAAGAGGGAGAAAAAAATTACAAGATGATTGGAGAAAGAAGGATGCCAGGGAAGAAATTTTTTCGAGAGGGAGACTTTTTTTTCGAAGAGGGAGAAAAAAAATTACAAGATGATTGGAGAAAGAAGGATGCCAGGGAAGAAATTTTTTCGAGAGGGAGACTTTTTTTTCGAAGAGGGAGAAAAAAAATTACAAGCCGGTCTCTATTTCCTTCGTGGAAGGAAATATTTCTTTTCAAGAGGGAGACTTTTTTTTTCGAAGAGGGAGAAAAAAAATTACAAGCCGGTCTCTATTTCCTTCGTGGAAGGAAATATTTCTTTTTGAGAGGGAGACTTTTTTTCGAGAGGGAGAAAAAAATAACAAGAGAGTTGGAGAAAAAAAAAGGTGTCCATAGACAAGTGTACTAAAAAACTTTCTAGGCAGAAAAACAATGTATGTCTGACGCACGTTGTAGAGAGGGAACATTATTGAAAGTAGAGTAACTAACAGTTTTGGGTGAGAAAGATAGTAGTGAGAACGATCTGGAGCTATAAGAAAGAAATGAGGCACAAATAATGCGAATGTAACAGCTGACAAGGGAGTTGAAGATAAGAGTTTGTAGTTCTATAAGATTTGATAGAGTGGGAGTTAGAAAGAGGGAACGATAAAAAGAAAACTAGGCGTAGTCAACAAATATTATATTGCCAATATTATTGGCAAGGGTAGGTAACCAAGTTTGACTATTTTTATATTTATTTTTAAAGGATTATCACATTTTTTAAAAATGTGTGAACCTAAGTATAGACCGTTTAAAGTCTGGGATAAAGAAAGAATTGTCACAAAAGGATTTACTGTCTCATCATTTCAAGAGCTTAAAAACAAAGGTAAAAAAAAAAATAAAAAAATAAATAAAGTAAATTAAAAGCTATCAATTATTTTATTCTTGTTGTTTTGTTTGTTTGTAGTTGTTTGGTATTTGTTGTTTTTTACGTTTGAAGGTTGTAAAAAACTCCAAATTGATCCTCCTGTCACAGTCGTTCTTGCAGAGGATGGAACAGAAATTGATGAGGAATATTTCTCTTTCTTGCCAGACAACACAGTGTTCATGTTGCTACCCGGTCGAAGCGAATGGATGCCTCCACACTCTTGTAGGTGTAGTTTAATATATTTTCTATCGATTTTTTTTGTTTTAAAGTCAAAATTGTTTTGTTTAAAGTATCCATCCAATCTACTTTTACAATATGTAGATTATTTTTATATTTTAAATCCTTTACATTAATGTGGGGATAGTGTGGCCAGCAAAGCGCCTCAACACCTTTACTTTCCCAATTACTTCCCCTGATTAAATGCGAGTGATAGCATTGTAAACTCTTCCCTCTGGACTCTTGGGAGAAAAAAAAATAAAAAAAAATAAATAAAATATTTCCCTAACAGTTTTAATAGTCTTGGGTGAGGTCAACCTAAAGCCATGATAGTCTTGGTCACCTAAAGTCATGTAGCTAGATCACAGAAACCAACAGTGTAGTCATGATACAGTAAAAAATTCAATTTTCCATTATTTTTTCCCTGTGTAGCCATTACGAGTTACGATCACCCAGATGGCGCTGTATTAGAATGTGGCCGTAAAGACTGTGATTTATCTTCAGTCATTGAGAAAATCAAAGTAGACCTCGCTTGTGTTGTATTATTGAATGAAGATGAAATGCATGTAAGATACTACCAAATGATTACATCTTGCAGGTATAAACAAAATAAATAAATAATAAATATAATTTTTATTTTCAATGTCTTATCTAGCAATTTGTGGATGCGGATACTGAAGGGCTAGCTCAGATACTTGGTAGGTCTACGAAAGTCATCATATCTCTGCAAGAATCTTGTCAGCGCCTAATTGATGAGCAAGCAGACGTAAAAGATCTTCTGGAGCTTATTTGTTTTTACAACGAATCCATTGGGTTAACTTAATATTTCAAAATAACTTTAAAATTACAACTATTTTATACATACTAGGGCAATGAAAACATTGGACTTAGATGTACTAGATGAAATAAAGACAAAGGAAACAAACATTTCTTTTTCCCCACTTTTATTCTTTAATGAATTGAATGGCATAAATAAATGACACCCATGTTTCCATACTAGCGTTACACGTTTACAATAATAATAACAAACAAAACATGACTTAGAAAGTACCCTTCGGACCAACCTGATCATAGGGCTAGTGAAGCAGCGTTCACCAGTTTCTGTGGCCACGGCATAAAAGGGGATGTGTGGTCAGCACAATGCCCAGCCGACTTTACTTTACCCCAACTAATGTCAGGTACCCATCAGAGCTGGGCAGACTCAGGGACACCTCTGTGACGAAAAGAAAGATGGAAGCTAGTTTAATATCCTCTTTTATATTTAACTGTGTATATGGTGATTTTTTGTTTAACAAAGACTGTCTTGTTACTATTGTGAACCTGTTACTCACCCAGTTATTATGACTATTCATAAAGCTCGACAGATGTGTATTAATATATGTTGTTAACCATAGTAGAAGCGTATCTACAATGTGGTATTTCTTTAGTTGAAAACAACGAGCTGCAAATCGCCCTGAAAATCCATTAACTTAAGACAAGATTAATATAAATTTTACAAAAATTAAAACAACTAATTACACGATTGCTACCCTTGATTTTAATCTATTCAATATTTCTCGCTCACTTAACCCTTACAGTCCCGGGCTCGTATATAGCGGAACTGGAGGCAGCATAGATAGAAGTAGGTCGGTACGGGAAGGGTTAATTATGCTAAAGAAAATAATTACTTGATTAAATACAGTATATTCAAGTTTATACATCTAGTGCAATCGTAAATAAGATGACATGCGAATTCTTAAAGTTAAAATACAAAATTACTATAAATTTACATGTCTTATAATATCAAAAAGAGAAAACAAAATTGCATTAAAGTATAATTATTCTATAAAAGAATATCACCCTTCACTATTATGTGAAAATTTAGAGCTCGTAATATATATACTAATAGCTGAAACATTTTAAGTTTAGAATAAAAATGCTTAACCCTGTCTTACTACAACAAAAAGAAAAAAAATACAATGGTAATAATGACAAAATACAAAAAATAATTACACGATTACTCCCCTTGGATACATCCCTTCCGCCATATTGGATACCACGTGACGATTACTCCCCTTGGATACACCCATGTTCCTAAAAGAACCATGGGACTATGACTATGACTTCTGTATAACAGAAAGTTAAAAAAAGGATGCCATCAGAGACACGTTGAATATTTTAGTTTAGACTGATGCATGTGTTAACTATTAAAATTTTAAAATTGCCTGAATACTTTTACAAAAACATTTTAAAAAAAATAAAAAAAATAAAAAAAAAATAAAACGAGCTGCAAGGTTCATATGGAATGGGTTGCCTGAACAAACCAGTAACATAATTTAAAACATTAATAAAAAAATGCAACTAGACTGGCCTTGGACCACGGATGAACGTAGGACGCAATAAGCTTCTTTATAGAAGAAGCGTTTGCAGAGAGACAGATGTGACAATGTAAATATGGTCTGAGGGGTCTGTGTGCGTATGTGTATGACAATATGAGTAATGTGATTGTCTGTATGTGTGTGTGTGAGAGATAAAAATACTGTGTGTGTGTGTGTGTTTGTAAATGTGATTGTCTGTATGTGTGTGTTTGCGTTTGTAAATGTGATTGTCTGTATGTATGTGTGTGTGTGTGTGCGTTGGGAAAACGTGAAAATAGTAAGTGAAATGTTGGCATTATCGATTGGTTGGGAGGATTGAATTAAACAGATGTCTGAATGGAAGAAAAGAAAATGATAGTACAAAAATGTCTGAATGGAAGAAAAGAAAATGATAGTACAAAAAAAAGGTTAATAACTACACTGCATAGATATGTCTGAATGGAAGAAAAGAAAATGATAGTACAAAAAAGGTTAATAACTACACTGCATAGATATGTCTGAATGGAAGAAAAGAAAATGATAGTACAAAAAAGGTTAATAACTACACTGCATAGATATGTCTGAATGGAAGAAAAGAAAATGATAGTACAAAAAAGATTAATAACTACACTGCATAGATATGTCTGAATGGAAGAAAAGAAAATGATAGTACAAAAAAGATTAATAACTACACTGCATAGATATGTCTGAATGGAAGAAAAGAAAATGATAGTACAAAAAGGTAAATAACCTACAGTGCATAGATAAACCATAAACAGATGTCTGTATAGGGGAAAAGAAATGAGTGTGTGTGTGTGAGATACGTGTGTGTGTGTGTATATATATGAATGTGTGTGAAGAGTGACAAAATGCGAATATTCTACTATTGATCTCAAGGGTCAATGACCGTAACAGCTGTGGACATAGGTGAATAACCTATGCGTGAATAGCCTATGCGATTGAAATAACATATTGATTAAAGATGGGACGAAGTAAATTATCGATTGAAGATGTGGACTTTGCATATACTGAATTGATATGTTTGTGTCTCGATTAATATTTTTTTTTATAAATATATTATATATATATATATATATATATATATATATATATATACACACATAAGTAATAAAGAGAACTCAATTACAAAGTGGAAAAAAAAAACTATTTAAAAATGTAATGAACACATTAATACATGAACACCTATAGCTAACGGGGGTGGGAGGGAAGTAAAGATATATAACGTGAGTCATCTCAACTATACAGGGGGGTGGGGAGGCAGGGTCTTTTTTCAATTATACATTTCAGGGGGTAGGGGAGGCAGGGTCTTTTTCAATTATACATTTCAGGGGGTAGGGGGAGAACAATACAACGTGTCGTGAACGGAAGGTCATGAAATGTTAGTGTACTACATGTCGAGAGGATTATTGGGTGTAGGGGGCGGTGGAGCGGTGGAGGGGTGGTGGTGGTGGTGGCAGGTGGTGATGGTGGTGGTGGTGGCAGGTGGAGGTGAGAGGTGGAGGTGAGAGGTGGAGGTGAGAGGTGGAGGTGAGAGGTGGGATAATAATTAAAGGTGACCTAATATTACTACTGACAGGTTGGTTTAACAATAAATTGTTTACAATAACTAAAAAGATTGTGTGTTTAAAAAAAGTCACAGACTACTACATTCACCCACTTGGTTCATTCTCTAAGTGCACCCATTCACATTCATATTTTCATTCACCCATTTACTTTTTCACACACTCTTTCCTTCATTCACACCACGCATTCACTCACTCATACGTATTCACTCATCCAGTTGCTATCTAACTCATCCATATCACTCACGCATTCAGCCATGATGTGCTGTCCATGCATAACATCACGCCACTTTGGCAACTCAATCGATAACACACTCACTCCATCGTCACAATACGTCACCAAAACGTCATATCCTCTCTTACCCCCCCCCCTCCTAATCCAATATTACGCCATAAATCTCTGCCAACTCCCATGCCAACCATATTTCCAAAGTAAAAATTAGCCAAACTTTATTCCATTTTTACTGTTTACAAACTTAAAATGAAACTGGTTATAGTTGGAGATAGAAATGCTTTAACATTCACATTTTTAATGACTTCATATTGTTCAAACACACACACACACCTTTTCCTCGTCCAATATAAATCCTTTCACTTCAAACAGTTACTCAACATATCACTCTCTTTTCTATTCAATCTCATAATATACGACTTGAAAATCACCAGTTCACTGATTGAATCACTCGTTCAGCCCATGGCTGTTGTTAAAAGACTTAACGTTGCTTTCTAAACACTTTCACATATCTCTCTCTTTCTCCTTCCCTCTTTTTCTTTCTATCTTTCTCTTGTCTTACTTACTCTCCACCTTCCCATTTACAGGATTTGATTCCTCCATACAGCCACATGATAATGTTGAACCCAACGAAAGATAAACCACTTGAAATCACATTCTCCAGCTACCTTGGAATTCTGTCAGCTCTTTACCTTGGAGGATTCCAGCGGTATAAACAGTTTATTTTATATTCTACACCAAGACATCAACCACTATAGAACTATATCCAACAACACAACACCACCAATACATCAACAATTAAAACTTTATTCAACAACCAACGCACCAACAATTAGAACTATATTCAACAAACAACATATTAACCACATATAACTCTACTCACAAACATCACAACACAATAACACCAATACATCAACAATTAGAACTTTATTCAACATCTCAACACAAAAACACCAATACATCAACAGTTAGAACTATATTCAACAAACAACATATTAACCGCATCGAACTCTGTTCACAAACAACATATCTGTGACGAAGTGTATTCAAATGATAAAAAAAAAAGTTTATTAGTATACAATTAGGTAAACTAGACACCTGAATAAAGACACCGTTTGCGTCATAAGTTGACCAAGTCATGCATGCGAGCCGAGGGTTAGCTTTTAAGCCACACAGGTGCTCAGGCAGGAGCGCCGGTATCTAGCTTTTGTCTGCGCGGCTCTTGTCAAGTCTTGTGTAAACATAGATAGTCCGCCGGTCGCAATAACAAGAGCTTGCAATTGTAATAAGAGATTATAGTGAATGTGTACGTTGAAAGGGGGGCAATCTGGCTTCGTTCTGAGTAGGGGGTACGTTCAAATCTTCCATGTCTGTCAGAGTTGGGATGCTGACCAGCGCAGTTGGAGATACGGTGTTTTCTATCTGGTACAGGTTCTCGTAGTATTCCGCCCATCGTTATGTCTGTGCGGCACTGTGTTTTGAGGATTGTTCCATCTTTTGATTTGAGTGGTGCAATACTGCCAATGGTGGGACCAAAGGCTTTTTTAATACCCTCATACATTCCTCTTATATTGCCGCTATCTGCATGTTCTGGCAGAGGTCCTTCCAAAAGTTGTTTGCGCATTTCCTAGCAGTTTTCTGGCTGTTGTTTCTGCATGTTCTTAGCCTTGAAACTTTTTCCTGTGTGGAGTCATTTCTGTATGTTACCAGGGCATCTCTTTTAGCATCGATGGTGGCAGTCATTTCGGGCAAGTTGGCATCAAACCAGTCAATGTTTTCCTTCTTTTTTTTCCCAGAACAAATGCAGTACTGAGTTTGTAGATAGCATCGCGAATAAACCTCCAGCTTTTCTCGATCCTACTGGCAATGTAGTTCTTGATTCTACTGGCAATGTAGTTCTTGATTCTACTGGCAATGTAGTTCTTGATTCCACTGGCAATGTAGTTCTTGATTCTACTGGCAATGTAGTTTTTGATTCTTCTGGCAATGTAGTTCTTGATTCTACTGGCAATGTAGTTCTTGATTCTACTGGCAATGTAGTTCTTGATTCTACTGGCAATGTAGTTCTTGATTCTACTGGCAAAGTAGTTCTTGATTCTACTGGCAATGTAGTTCTTGATTCTACTGGCAATGTAGTTCTTGATTGACCCTTCCAAATGGTTGTTAATGGTTGTGTATAATAACACACATTAACTATAACAAACTCTCACAATCACACACATTCCCAATCATACAAATTCACATTCACACACATTGACACTCACACAAATTTACAATCACACGCATTCATGATCACATACTATTACATTTACAAACATTTACAAAATTACAAACTTTCACAATCACACACAAATTTACAATCACACACATGATATATTATACTGTTCAGTCAGGTGGTGTTAATATGATGTGGTTGAATATGTTTTGCTGTTATGATAATAACAACGCTAATTTTACCCCTAATGTTACTCTAATGCACATTGTATGTGAAAGAGTTGATCATTCTAACCAATCAGCACGTTTATCTATGTAGGGTGTTTATCCATGGCAGCACTCTGCCGTCTGGTGATTGGTGGAATAGACTAGCCAATGAGAACGTTTCCTTTGTTCATGTAAGTTTGTTTTACTGTATAACTATATATCTGTGCATCTATATGGATGTATCTATGTATCTATCTACTTACGTATCTATCCATGTATTCATCTAGATATATATGTGCCTATCTTTGTTTGTATCTATCTATATATGCTATATAAGCATCTATGTGCTTAGCTATCATATATCTTTTTATCTATGAATTTATCTACGTATTTATCTGTCTCGTTATCTGACATCTATATTTCTACCTGTTTTTTATTTCACATATCTCTCTATAAATCTATCTATCAATTTATTTATCTATCTATATATCTATCCCTCTCTATATAAATCTATATATCTATAGTTCTACACATTTTTATGTGATATATCTTTTCAACCTTTTAATCTATATCTAGGCTATCTATCTGTGTATTTATTCAATTATCTATCTATCTATTTATTTATTCAATTATCTATATATCTATTTATTTATTCAATTATCTATCTATCTATTTATTTATTCAATTATCTATATATCTGTTTATTTATTCATGTTGTTACGTACAAAACATAAAGAGAGCATACAAAGGTAATTGTTATTAACCTTGAAATTAAGTTGAAATTGGTTATTTTTATCCTTTCTAGAGAAGTTCAATTCTCGAACATACTTTGATGAAAAGTATATATAAAGGCTAGACTACTAGCAGTTGTTTAGTTTTTCTGTACACACGAAGTTAAGTAAGGCTGTCTTTTGTACACCTAGTTGTTGTAATCGCATTTTTATTGGCGATTGTAATCATACTACAATGCCTTGTGCAAGATTTTTTTTTATTGTTGTTTTATCTCTTTGCTTCTCATTCGGATGTTTTATTTTCTTATCAAGGTAGAGTTTATAAATTCTTTTCTGTTTTTCTTATTAGATATTTTAAAGTTGTCAACTTTATTCTTAAATCATTAAATTGTTTTATGGTATCTTAACCCTTGACTTACGTAATACCGTTTTTAGTAAGTTTTATTTGTGGTTTAATTAAATTACCAACATTAATTCAGATTTTGTGGTTTTCTTTACTCGATACTATTTTCTATATTGCGTTTAAACAACAAGCCAAACTAAATAATAATAATTTATGTATTCATTTATCTATTCATTTTTTAATTTATCTATCTATTTTTTATTTATTTATGTATGTATATTTATCTATCTATTCATTTATCTATATATTTATTTATCCACCAATGTATCACGTTTTCTGTCGATCTACCTGTATGTCTGTTTATCTAATCATACTCTATCTTCAGATCTACCTGTATGTCTGTTTATCTAATCATACTTCTATCTTCAGATATACCTGTATGTCTGTTTATCTAATCATACTTCTATCTTCAGATCTACCTGTATGTCTGTTTATCTAATCATACTTCTATCTTCAAATCTACCTGTATGTCTGTTTATCTAATCATACTTCTATCTTCAGATCTACCTGTTTGTCTGTTTGTCTAATCATAATTCTATCTTCAGATCTAACTGTAAGTCTGTCCGTCATTCTCTGCACCAAAGAATGGTATTTAAAATACCGCCCGTCTGTCTGACTATCCTCTCAGCCTGTAAAGTAATCACCAAGCCTATTTTTTTTTCTAAACTCAGATTGAAGACGTCGAGACAGTTTTCCAACAGACCGTCAAAGTATATGCCCACCAGTCGGATATTTTGAGAACTCTTATACTGTTAAAGTACGGAGGAGCCTATCAGGTATACTTGTAGATAGTTTGTGAAAGAAACAGACAGAGAGATACAGATACTAATATTTAATGATTATATAGCTCATTGAGTAGCATGCTTAGTGCACTTTATTTCCACAATTCAGAGAAAGGTCTTCAAATTAATTCTGCTTTAGAAGGACTCTTTTGTCTCACAATTCTTTTTTGTCTGGGGCAAGATGTTTTACGGTGCAGCTGCCGCAGATTCTGAGGAGCGCACGCCAAAAGTTGTGCACGACGATACTGGGAAACCTATGTAAACACTGTGATGAGGAGAACCTAGGACCCTTTGATGACAGCTTCGTGATGATCTCGTGAAGATATCAAGATTCAATGACATCCACGCAGTTTCACGTTACTGAAAGAAGCGTATGATTTATTCGCTCAGTAGTCATAGGAAGCCAGTGCAGATTCCCAAAGAACAGGAGTGATCTGCTCAGACTTCTTCTTCAGCGATACACTATCCGTGATGCAGTTTTCTGTACCGCTCTGGAGTCTCTGAACTTGGTGTTGAGAGTTGGGATAAATCTGATAAAGGTAGATAAGTCTGCAAATGCCCCGCCGTAACCACGCCGACCGATGATGGTGGCTAAAAAGGTCAATCCATAATATCACAATTCCGCACTGGCCACTGCCCAATGAGGCATACTTTGACAGGTTTCGAAGCAAACTTCGACTCGCAGTGTTGCCACTGTGGGGGGGGGGGGGGGGAGGACGACACAGTGGAGCATATCCTGCGGGAGTTCCCCCGTCTCTTCAGCTATTGTAAAAGATGTGACGGGAGAGTTCTTGTCCAGAGCTATAAGGGATTAATCATCTCAGCTCTCAGTCCAAACGGTTTTCAAGTCTGGTGAAGAGGCAGACCCCCCACACATACAAACGAATGTTACAGTAATCAAGTTTTGACTGAATGTGTGAGAAAGAGAGAGACGGCAAAGGCATTGTTTGTTTCTTTGTTTTTTACTTTGAGGCTGTAGCTGATCCAGAGAACGTAGATGTAAGGGAGCACTGCCAAGGAGGCTTTAAATCTAGGCTTGGTCTCGCGGCATCACAATAACATAGCAGAAACATAGTTCGACTTCGGAATGTTTTGCATGGACAATTTATAGGCTTGGAGACCAGTTGAGTGTGTAGTGGGGACGGTAAACACACTAGAGCTAGTTGATACTTAATACTTGTGTGATAGTGAGGGGGACTCTGCATGGACAAAGAGAGACAGAATCCAGCATGATAATAAATCTAGCTAGACACTGACAGGAGCGGGACTTGGTGGGTTCGATGCAAAACTATTTAACGTAAGGACACTGGGAAATGTGTACAGAGCTTGAGCTTGTGGTCTGATGTTTGGATCACACCCAAGCCAAGTCAACTGTCCACAGACAGATGAGTGTTTTCTGACACGGGTGAGTTGAGTTTTGCATCGATACCTTCTAATAGACAATAGATAATATTTCGATATATTTAGAACAACATTAAGGGTTTTTATTGACTATTATGTAGGTGACGGCCCGTGCCCAGGCTGTGCCCAGGCCGTGCCCAGGCCCGTACCCAGGCCCGTGGCCCATAGCTCGTGACCGGTGGCCGTAGGAACATGGCCGAGAGCAGTGGCCAGCTACTGGTGGCACAGTGGCTCATTACTGGTGGCAAAAGGCCGGTGGCTGACGGTGGTCGACGTGACAGTGGCCAGTGTCGAGATGACAGTCTAGTACGTAGTAGTGACGTGGTTGACGACCGGCGGTGCAGACTGATGGCTGACGACAGTTTGGTGTCACAGTTACGTCAGTAGTGTGTCGGTGGTGCGTCAGTTGAGAGGCGGTGTGATGCCGTTGAGGACCAAGCCAGTGGAGACGAGTGGCGTAGGCTATGATATTGTAACGGTTGTGTTTTGATAACATTATTGTATATGTTACGTTTTATACGCTTGTAATAACCATTTAGTATAGATAGAATGTTTTCCTTTGTGTTTACTATATATCAGTTTGATATTAGTTAGTGTATTATTATCTCTATCCTTAAAAACACTATAAATAAAATTAGAATAGTTTATAGTTTCTTAATCAAACATCATGTATTTGTTGTTTAATTTACGTATGTGTAAATGTTTTAATTGTATTGTATTTTTATGCAATAATTAAGATCTGGGACCTATCTAATTACGCGAGCCATGACTATATAAGTGAATTAGTCATTTAATTGTAATTAATTAGGAGGAGGTTTCTTGACAAGCACCCCTTAACGATTACCCTGGCACGAGGAGTCATTGTGAGACTACTGTCAATGACAAAGCCAAGATACACGATAAAGGATTTCGTTTTCTGTGAAAGCTCCCAAAGGTTATAAAACTACTGATATGGAGATTTTTTTTCCAGAATTTCCGATATAATTGTGCATTTATATATTTACTAGTCGACCCGCGGGCAAATTGTGATCATAAAAAATATATGTATTTTAAATTTTGAAAATAAAAGACAACATAAAAAGACAACAAGAACATAATATCGTACAGTAGAAACCTACTAATTACAGTTTTATTAATATTTTATCATTAAGGACACTAAATGCCTTTATTAGAGTATTGATTTAGTAATGTTTCATCATAATGACAGAAATACTTTCTTAATTATTAAAAACTTCATCTTTCATTCCAAAAGGACAAAGATGCATTCTGGTCCAGCCCCGTGCCGGAAGAGGTAAGGCGGTACCCCACGGTGGCCAGTTACGACTGGGTGGACCGTGGGGAGTGGCCTCGAAGCTTGAACATGGGGGTCATGATGGCGAAACCAGGGGCGCCATTCCTTCGGAAGTTTCTGGATTCTTTCTGGTAGGTGGCTAGAAATGAAAACAACTTTTTACCCCACCAGTGGGTCATATTGTGGTTATAGAAATAGATCGTATTGTGCTTGTAAGTAGGCCATGTTGTGGTTTGTAAATGATGAGATGCTAGGAGTTATACCTGTTAAAATGACGAAGATTACAATGTGTTTTGTAAAAAAAAAAATGAAAAATAGCAAACACTACTACAATAAAAACTGTAGTGAGAACGTTTCTTTCGTTATTTAATTTTTATTTTATATAGCGCTATTCATAACACAGTTTTCGAATGCGCTTTACATTTACCATCTGTTATTAAAATAAATCGAAAAAGTTTGTCTTTAATTTTGTTTTTAAAATGTCTATATTGTCAGCATGTTTAATTGTGTTCGGAAGTTCATTCCACCACAGAGGTGTTACGACGCAGTAGGAGCGAGCTGCAAATGTTTCTCTTTTTACGCTTTTTACGCTCTTTTTACGCTTATCACCTTGAGCTGTAGATGTATTTTGTTTGAACGCAGTCCTCTTTTCTCCGATGTGTGTAGCTCGACCGTGGATCTGATATATTGTGGATCTTGACCATGAAGGCTTTTATAGAGTAGAGTCAAAACTTTGAATTTTATCCTAAGTGTTATAGGTAGCAAGTGCAGTTTTTTTTAGACAGATTGTTGAGATGTCTTCATTGTTCAGAACAATTTTCGCAGCCATGGTTTGGACGTTTTGTAGTTTTTTCAAATCACACTCTAGCAGTCCAATGTATAGACAGTTCGCATAGTCTAGATGAGAGATTATCAGGCCTACGATTAAGGTCTCATATGCCTCTTTTGTTTGAATATTTCTGGTACGTTTTATTCTTTGCTTATTCCACATTGCAGATTTGCATTGGTTTTTTAATTGTTCTTTGAGGGTTAGATTTTCATCAAAACATGTGCCAAAATATTTTATTTTAGCTGATTTATGGATATTGTCATTGTTGACTAGTAGACAGTTTGTTTGGCATTTATTAATTTGTTGTTTTGATCCAAAGAGAATGAATTCAGTTTTTATGTATTCATTTATAGACTATTGCCGTCCATCCATTCTTTGATTTGTCTTGAACATTTTTCGAGAGTAGAAATTGCGATCGTTTCATTTTTAGATGGTAGGAATTTTATTTTTAAGGCGTGGTCGCCGGCATATCCGTGCAGATGTATGTATTTACAACTTCTTCTTGCATTGTGGATGCATATAGTAGGCCTATATATTTTACTGTGTACGGTCGACCTTAAGGGCACATAATTCTGAAATGGCGCTCAGTTTATAATCGAACATAATTAGTAATAGGCCTACGTTTATTAAAAAAAAATTAACGAATCTCACTTAACTCGGAGATTCGACTAATGCGCTCCCTGGCGATGGCAGTTTTAATGTACGGCTGTGAAATATGGACACTTACAGCAGATCTCCAGAAAAGAATCAGTGGCCTGGAAATGAGATGCCTCCGTAAAATTTAGAACAACTCCTACAAAAATCGAGTTACAAATGAGGCTGCCCGTGAGCGAATCACCAACGTCATCGGTCATCACGTGGATCTACTTAGGCCATTAAATGTAAAAGACTAAGACGGTACGGGCATGTGGCAAGATCTGAAGGCCTGTCGAAAACCACCCTGCAGGGCACAGTGCAGGGTAGAATAAAAAAAAGCAGACAGAAGAGACGATGGAAGGATGACATCAAGGAGTGGACCGGCTTGTCTCTTGCGAATTCCCAGAGGGCGGCGCAGGACAGAGATGAATGGCGTAAAATTGGCAAACTCTCAAAATATGGTGTCCCAACGCCCCTCACTCGGGTTATGGAATAGGTGAAGGCGAAATAAGATTAAACGGGGGACTTTTTTTCTTCATTTGTTTCAAATATACACTATCTTATCTTATCTTACATGTTACAGACGCTCCTCCTTTAAAGAAGATTATTGCGTCTTACATGGTTGGTCTTGCATCTTGATTGAGTGTTTTAAACTATGCAAAGTTACTGGTATTTCATTGTTTGTTCAGGCAATCCTCTTTCAATATTATATCAAAGCCCTTTCTTGATTCATGCTTTAAATTAAAACCTAGCCATGGTAATGCTACCCAGCTATTCCCTCCTAAATAGAATATATTTCTTGGCTATTGACATGTAAGCCCAAACCATTATTTCTTTAAAGCTTAGTTTACTGACCAGAGTGTTATTGACTGGTTATACAACTCAACGGTGTCCTTTTTATTTTGGTTAATACCTTTTCATGACTCCATGCAACGATGCACCAACTCTCAGTTGTAGGGTCTGGTTTTCAAGGTCACTTCTGTACTCATGGGCCTCAAAGTTGGCGAAGTGTGTAAACCGCCGATAAGATCACATTAAGATTAAGCCGGCAGTCAAACGCATGGGGACAGCTCCCGCTGTGGGTCCGATACCCATTGCACTGCCAAGCGAGAGGTCACGGGGTCTCGGTGGGGAGGAAGCACTGTACGCAGTTGTCCCGTCTCACGAACCACCAGCGTGCCTGGATGCCTGTGTCTATAATATAGGATTTTGTGCTACCGAGTGACATTGCAGGTATAATGGCAAGTCACCACGATAATGATCCTAGGGGAATCGCAGTGAACAATCGCTGGGCTGCGGAAACCTCCCCTTTTAATGGCACGCCACGCCTTGGTTTTCAAGGTAGTTGGTGGGGGTAGAGGTGGGGGGCAAATAGAGGCCGACCGAAACCGAATTTCGGTCGGCCTCTAGGGCAAATAGTGCAAGGATGAGATAGACAGTGACTGACCACATAGTATAAGAGGGGTAGTGGCGCAAAAGTACGCAGTAGAAAGGATAATTGCAACTAAATCTGAACTTGTGCTATATTTTCGAATAACGTTATAGCAAACATAACAACTACTATTTTAACTAATTAGGCATAAAGTAGTAAAGTGTAATCCCGTTGGACCAAATTGATCCATAGAGCTACGGCACTCTAGGGGATTGTGTGACCAGTACAATGCCATGGTAAGTCAGATACCCATATCATAGCTGGGTAGACTCAGGGACACCCTCCAGACCCGGGAACATAATTTATTCTAGCCTTTACCAGAATTCGAACCCAGGTCCTTCGGTACGCCTGCCGAATGCTTTGTCGCTCGGTGACCGTTTCCCCCAAACTAAGTAGTATACAAATAGTAAACAGTAAAATGTGTATAGATTCAATGAATATTTCTATAAAATAAATAAATAATAAGAAGAACTAATTTTTGGAATCCTCGATTAGGAAAAAAAATTAGTGATGGTAATAAGTTTGGACGAGTTTTAATGTTGGGTCCGCCCTCGTTGTAGGGATCGGTGAAAGAGTTACTTTACGGTTCTATAAAAACAAAACAACATACCCCCAATTTTCTTTCCTTTTACATGTATGAATGGGACGCTTCCTGGATATTCAATGGCGTCCTAATGCCATATAAAGTCTACGAGAGAAACCCCGACCAGCTCTTTATCTATACTCGTTTACAGGTACTGCGTTTGTTGTTTGTTTGTCTTAAAACTTTGACCCGTGCGCTGCACGTCTCTGTATGGACATAGAGATCTATGGTCTCCGACTTTACATTGGGCGGTGGTCAAGGAATTTGATATGACTGGAAGTCCCAGTTGAACTGACATACTTCTTTTCAGTGACATTGACTTGTTACAAAAAATGTCATGAATGGGCTGTGTTTATCTTAAAGAAGAATAATGTTAAGGTTCAATGTTAGGATGCATTTTATTGTCTAGTCATATATGCATGTGAGGAAATGTAAATGAAATGTTGGGCTACTGTTTGCTTTAGAATGATGTATGACATCTGCAGTTGTGTACGGGTTGCACACCTTGGTAATGGTTACATGGTTACAGGGTAACATGGTTAAATGGTTAGATGGTTACATGGCTACAATGCTCAGATACACTTAAACAATAATCACATAATATAATTACCGTGAGTTTGTTTATTTATTTAGATGTTTGTTTGTTTGCTATAGGCCCTAAGTCGTTTGACCTATCGGCACAAAAGTTAAATGTATAAATTGGAAATGGCCTCCAAAAAAGAATTTTATTTTATCAACAATATTGTTTAATTTGTTAATTAAAAAATAAAAATAAACTTAGACCTATTACCAATCACCGCATGTTAAGGTTCTAAACTAATCGCCATTTTCAGAATGATCTCCTCTTCAACGTTCATTTATTATTTCCCAATAATTTCCTTTGCATAAAGTTGTATATTTATCCCGTAAGTTATCACCGATCACGGGATTCATGGGTTTGACCTTCAGAGGGAAAGGGGTGTGTTTCAGGTCTGGGTTTTCCCGTGCTGCGAAATATTGCTGTCTACTTTTTTTATTATAAACTTTTTTCTTGTTTGGCATTTTTTTTTTCCTTTTGATAGTATTATTGTTTGTTGGATATTATGGATAAGAAGTCAGAACCTTGACAGCAACAATTTATAGGCATATTCCAGGGCAAGGCGACTGTAAAGAATAAAAAAAACAGAAACTAAATAACGAAAGAAACGTTTGCTATTTTTTCGTTCTCTTTTAACAAAACACACTGTAATCATTCGTTTTTCCGTCATTTTGACAGGGCCTAAATCCTAGTAATAATAATGGTCACTTCGTATAGCGCCTCTATCCATGCTATTAAATTTAGCATGTTCATTGGGCTCATTATGTGAATTGCAGTGGCAGTTGTATTGGCATGTAAGGCAGTGGGACGCAATAATTTTCTTTATAGAAGGAGCGTTTGTCATATACAAGATAAGATACGCAACATTTTCGCCAGACCTTACTAAACTAGGCGCCTTATACCGTGCAAACACAGTCGATATATTTGCGAAATTGATTTCGGCTATGGGGGATTTCTTTTTTCATTCTTATCTGTTCGCTAAGAAATCCATCAAAAGAACCGATGGCTGTGGTCTATAGAGGAAGGTTACGATTTTCTGAAACAGATAATGTTGGAAACTTTGACCTCCAACGGACACTGCCTGGCGCCATAGCAACATAGTGTTTTTTTATTGTCTTACTGAAAGGAGAGTGTCAGAGCGTGTAATGTAAGCAAAAGCTGCTCAGTTTTAAGCAAATACCTATAATACAGGTACAATTTATGAACAATGGATGGAGTGGCGATGGCCATGCTCAGGTTATTTCCGCAGCAGACACATTGATTGATAGATATTTAAATGTTATAAGTTAATGTTTGATCATGATAATTGAAGTTAAAGCAAAAATTCAGATCAAAAGCACGGGATTTTCTTGACGCAGGCCAGGAGGAAAAGATTTTTAAATTTTTGAAAAGCTAGGAAGCTCTAGTGGTGTAATCCTATTCGTTATCTCCAGAGGAAAGCAAATTGGATACACTCCCTTGGCTGTATCAGCAGGGCCGCCTAGTCCATATAGGCAACCTAGGCGGCTGCCTCGTCACCAAAATTTTGTCGGGAGCATATTATAATATGAGGATTTTTTTAATTTTATTAAAATGTATAATTTTTTAAAAATATAAACTAAATTTAAGTTTAGTACTTCTGCGCGCTACTAGCATAGGCAGACGAATTACTAGGTAATGAAACGCGAAGGGTGTTTTATTTAAGTTGTCTTAGAAAATAGGAAGAGTATGCCCTAACATTATCCCAACAGAAGGCACTTTAATGAGGGAATTTGTTTGCGCCTACGGTGTCAAAAACCCTAGAGCCGACCCTGTGTATTTGCACGATCACTAACTAGTTGATTGGGGGTTTCGAAGAAAGAAAAAATGTCTCTAAAACATTTATGCAAAAGAAGACTTCATATAATTGGGTGAAGGGGGAAGATGAGGGGAGGGGGTGCCAATTATAAAAACAAATATCACAATCAGTTGTCGTTTTGGAGGTTTACTGAGATTATGTAGGCCTTTTTATATCTTGTAATTTCCATTCAGCTGGGACCGTATCTATCAAGGGTTTAGGCTAATTCAAAAAATAATAATAATGATGCTTATATGGCGCATATCCCGTTGGTAACAGTTCTATGCGCTGAAACGACAACAACAGGCGAAATTGAAAATATTTTCAATAGCAAATATTGCTAACGAAATAGGTGAGTCTTCAGTCGGCTTCTAAAGGTGTCGAAGTTAGGGCTCTGGCGAAGCTGTAGTGGGAGGTGATTCCAAGCGGACGGTCACGCGTAGGAGAAAGCACGTTCGCCAGCGGACACTAGCCTCACACGAGGGATTCGCAGAGTAAGCGCATCAGAAGCTGAGCGGAGTGGGCGTGATTGGGTGTAGAGCTCAAGACAGGAGCAAAGGTTATCCGGGGCAGACTTATTTAGACACTTATAGCAGAGAGAAGCCAGCTTATACGAGATCCGGTTGTTGATGGGTAGCCAGTGCAGAGAACGGAGCAGAGGAGTGATATTATTTGACTTCTTTTTCTTGAGGACTAGTCGGGCTGCGCAGTTCTGGATACGTTGGAGGCCTTGAAGGGAGGAGGCCGAGAGACCAGCCAAAAGCGAATTACAATAGTCCATGCGGGAGAAGAGGAGAGAGATAACAAGTTTAACACAAGCTTCCTTGGTGAGATAACGACGGATGGCGTCAATACGACGCAGATGAAAGAAGCTTATTTTGGTGAGGACGGAGACGTGGGACTGCATGGACAGCGTGAAGTCAAGATAGACGTTTAGGCTCTTGACAGTCGGGGAGAAAGGCACTGTTACGTCGGCCAGCTGAAGATCGGACGCGGTGAGGGACACGACCCTCTGTCTCGTACCGACGGCAAGAGCCTCAGTCTTCTCACCTTTCAACTTTAACTTATTCTCAGTCATTCAGTTCTTGATGTCCAGGAAACAAATGGAAATAGAAGCAAGGAGCCCATCAAAGTCATCAGGCGCAACGCTGTTATAGAGCTGGATGTCATCGGCGAAAGAATGATATTTGAGGTTGTGGCGTTCGATGACATAGGATAGGGGTTAAATGTAAAGAACTGGGCCGAGGACAGACCCCTGTGGCACACCATAGCAGACAGGAACAGTCTGGGAGAATAAGGACTCGATCATGACGGTCTGGGAACGATCCTGAAGATAGCTAGTGAACCAGGAGAGGGCGATGTCTGAGGCATTTAGACGGTCAGTGGTGATCCGCAAAAGCTACATCTAGGTGAAGGTCATCAGGAGCGGGATCCTATATTGTGGTTGGGTGTATAAATACCTCCCCACCCCCTAAAAAAAAAATTAAATTAAAAAAAATAATATAATAATAATATATAGCTATATAATAAAGATAAGTGCCTTCGGGCATGGAATGGGTTGCCTGAACAAACCAGGAAAACCAGTAAGTTAACATCATTTAAAACATTATAAAGATGCGAGACTAAACTCGGACCGCGAATAAGCGTAGGTCGCAATACTCTTCTTTATAGAAGGAGCGTCTGTAATACATAGGATAAGATGAAAGGTAAATAATTGGCACAGGCAAATCAGACAAGTCTTTATGTGTTTCAGATGACGTTTATGTTAAGTACGTCTCCAATCTAATAATAAAATCAGTTTTTATTTTATTTACCCACCCTCCATTATTTTAATATGATTTGTTTTTGCATTTCCATTTGCATAGTTTAATTTTGTCTTTTATATGTAGCTTACATAAGAGTTAAATGCGTGTAACTATATTATTTTTGTATAAAATGAAACTTAAAAATTGTCAAACAAAAAAATAAAATAAATTGTTCCATAGGGCCGATGAATTCTCGTTAACTAGTTTCTGTGGCCATGGCATACTAGGGGATTGTGTAAAATTTGGCCAACAGGGGAGGAATTAATTTCTAGCGTTTGTCTACCCAGGTCGGCGGTTGGGGCGAGTTGTAGGATTGTTTTTTTTTTTTTTTTTTTTAATTTGTCGCATTAAAAAATATATAAAAATATACATGTACACACGTATGATATAAATATATATAAATATATGGCATCCTCCATCCTCAAGGGACGTTGGCGCAGTCTACTTCTCCACTGCCTCTTGCCTTTGTCCTGGCTCTCTTCACTCCTTTCTGTGAGGGTGGCTTCTGCAGCTTGAGTGCCCTCGCGCATCTTGGACCGCCAGGAGGTCAGTACCTCAGCAAGGACCCTCCACGTTTTGGGCTCAATGCGTGCCAGTAACAAGTCTTTTAAGCAGTCGTCTTTGAAACGCAGGTCGCCATTGTCTGCGTATTTATATATATATATATATATATATATATTATATATATATATATATATATATATATATATATATATATATATATATATATATATATATACATATATATATATATATATATTGTTAAATTGTAGCTTTCACTCCAATTCTTTTGGCGGTTGACTAGGGTTTGATTTTTAAAGGCCAGCGGGAACTCACCTCGTTCTGAGAGTGATAAATAGTCTGCAGCAGTTTTCCAAGTTTGGTTAACCTGTCCTGTTATTATTCAAATGTTCTCAACCATAATAGTAATTAAAAAACCAACTCCTTGACTGTTATGTAAATGAAGAAACTTTATTATAACTTGCAAATCAAACGGTGTTAGTGAAAATACAAATGTGTCGAAAATAGGTGTGCAAGGCGTAGCGTCCTTTTGTCAGAGCTACATAAGCGAAAAGAGAGAGAATATTCTGCGCGTCCAACCTATATAGTCTCCTAAGGGCGCGAAGTGACGTCAGAGGTTAATTAGTATTCGTCCAATTAGGAGCTTGCATTATTCTTCTGCGTTAGCGTCTAGCCCTAACTGGTTCATACTGGTTTCAAGAGTGAGGCGTTTATAGCCTAATTAAATTTAAGTCAACGAAGAAAAATAAACAGTCGTGTCCCGACAATTAAAGTATTTTAAAAGATAAACTCTGTCGAGGGAATAATAAAAGGGTGTTTTAAACTATGTATAAACTGTCACCTAACAATATATATATATATATATAGGCTATATATATATATATATATATATATATATAATATATATATATATAATATATATATATATACACACAAAAATATATATATTATGTATGTATAATATAAACTAAGTAAACAGTGTGTTTGTGTTGACTCAATCATATTAGTTAAATTAAAGACGCGTGACCTTAGTGTCTCATATTATACTATTGCGATTTCAATTCGGACATGCTGAGTCTTTGCTTGTTGCTAAGTGGTTAACGTGTCCGACTGCCATGCGGGCGACCCGGGTTCAATTCTCCAGTTAGTCTTTACCTGTGTTTTTTTAAAATTTATTTCAATGAATATTACTTTTTTTTATAAAAAAAAGATTGTAAATCTGAAAGCAACACCGGGCAATCTAGGTGTGTGTTAAAGAAAAAGACTTGCCTAAAAGTCTTAAGTAAAAAAAAAATTTCATCAAATATTATTATTAGATTTATAGCTCTCTTTTCAATGTAGTTTATACACTTTTTTTTTAGCATTTACAAGCCTGTTTTATCCCCCCCCCCCCCCCCGTTTCCGGGAAATTTAGCTTGTAGAAAATAGAAATGAAAAACGACTAAGGATGGACAAGTGATCTAGAGTTTATCGCCCTTGGATTTGTTAATACAATAAATTTAAATGAAATATGCCCCATGATTTATCACTCGCATCTAACATTGAAAACAATAAATTAAACCATATTGATTACAACGTGTAGTTTCTTTTTGTTGTGTTTTCCAGACAATCTGCTACTTAAACGTCTGCCACCCAGCCTGGTACGACGACTACATGATTCCAGAGAAGCAAGCCTCCAAACCGATCAGACCCTTCAACAACAACGAAACAAATGGTAAGTGCAGATTTCAATAATTGTTGTGCTTCTTGAGAAAATTATTACCTTTCCAACCAACAAACCAAAAAACGTTTTTTTTAATCTTCAAAACCGGTTTTCTGTTTCAAAACCGAAATCCGGAATAAACGTGACTGATTGTCAAGGATGTCGATCCTCTAATGAGCTAGAGTAGGGGTCGGCAAACTATGGAACGCATGCCAGTCTTGGCACGCAGAGCGATTTTCAATTGGCACGCGAGTGATCCTGAAAAAAAAATGCAATTCCAGTTTCTTTAACAAGAAACTACGTGCTAGAGCAGGATGACGTTTTAGCTTTTGGCACGCTGAATTAATTAGAAATCCTACTTCGGTACACTATTACCAAAAGGTTGCCGACCCCTGAGCTAGAGTATGGCGGGATAGCCCCCGCTTCCACCATCCCCTCACACGACTTGGCTCCGGAACTCATTTCACGGGTCCTTACTTCTAGTGGCATGGGAAGAGGGGAACACGGAAGACCAAGACAATTTGTTTTAACAAAAGAGGAGGTGAAGAAAAGTCTGCACTACCCCTCCCCATGGCCACTGACAGGTGTAAAAAGACCGATTGCATACTTTGGGTTATTGCCCACCCAGGTGAGATTACAGGTACACACAGGTGGTGTGTACACGAGGCAATTCACTCGTATGAACCCTATGCAGCTGTACTTATGGGGGTGGTGGGGGCCACTGGGAGTGTTCTTCTATGTTCCATCAACGCGTCAGGTGACACGGACACAGGACCGGATGTAGATGAAAGGAGGCCCTAGACTATTCCACTTATGAGGCCCTTTCACCTCCCATTTTTAAGTTTGTAAATTACATGAGAGATAATAAAATACATCATTACTGTCATTACTATATATATATCAATATGTTAAATAAAACGTTGTAATTGGTACTAACCGTGTAAAAAATGTTGCACGGATAATAATTCGCAGTTAAAGTTTAAGTATGAATTATTGTGAATTTGAAGTCTTAAACTAAACCAAAAATGGAACTTTATTCCAACGAAATCGAGATCACAAACAAAAAAGAAAATATAAAATAGTATATAATATTAAATTTTACGTTAATAGTTATTTTATTTAAGAACTGATTCAATCCAAGTATACATGTAAAACAAAATAATAGTTTAGAAGAATTTCTTTCTAAACCTTTTCGCACATAATTCTTCTATAGGTTAATCAAAATCTTTCTCTGAATGTCTCATTTTCGATGCACAAAATAGGCAACTTAATGCAGACAACCTCGTCTGGTCATTCTGCTTCTTAATTGATTTCTGATATTTTTAACTCTTGAAAATGACGTTTCTCCAGTACAATTAGTGATTATTAAGCTAAGAAACAGCCGTAAGATTGATTCCACATTGGGGAAGATTACTTAAGTATTTTCTTTGAACATTATTTGATACAATTCTGTATGCGACATTGTGCATTTTTTTGAAGACTAATGCGTTTGTCTCACATGTGTGTGGAAATAAAATAGTTCTTCAGTAAGACTTTGGTTGACAGCTTCTGGGTATTCTTGCATTAACAGCTCAAAACCTCTTTGAAGTTCTACCTTTGATAATGTAAGATTAGCAAGAAAGAAAAATATGTTCTCTACATCATCATAAAGAGAATCTCTTCTTCCTAAATTTGATTCGAGTGCATCTAATATAGGAATAAATTATTTAACCCTAAATTTATCCCTTAAAGAGAGTTCGTCTAAAGCATCTTGAGGCCCCTATTGATCTTGAGGCCCTAGGTTGAATCCTTGATAGCCTATAGGGATATCCGGCCCCGAGGTTTACTGAGAGTTTACTCTTATGTCATACCCAGATTCTAGATTCAAAAGAGCTGTTGCAGGCCATAAGTCTCTAAAAGTCAGGATTCTGTAAGAATAAAATGTAGAAACCAAAAACTATAATAAGCTGGACCGCGTGCTCTATTTTTAGAGTTTAACACTTGTTTTTTCCGTGCGCACACTATCTTTAATGACTTCTAAACTTCCCTAAAGACTTCCACTGTATACAACTTTCGATTTTAATCTTAGTTTTCTATTGAGAAAATCTTAGCGAATTACTAGACGGGAAGTCTAGAGGATCTAGTGCGATCGGAAATTCCGAAAAGAAGATATTCGAGTCAAATAGCAGAAATATTAAGGCAAGCGGTCCATCTTATTATAGTCTATGGTAGAACTAAATAAATGTCACAAAGTAATCACAAGCAAGTTTGTTGTTTGAAAAGACAATCAGAACTTCAAGTAGCACACAATTTCGGAGGTGTTTTGATGATTTTTAATTATGATTAGTTAAATTGTAGACTCTTTCCTCAGTCCTAACGGGGTCTCCACCTTAATATGAAGAAGAAGAAAAACAATTCTTGAAATTCTGAAGTTTATTCAAATATTATAGTAGAATATAAACAATTTAAAGATGGCACGCATGTGCTTCTTAATATTATGAAATAAAAAGTAAACCTTCGGACCAATTTGATCCATAAGGCCGGTGAAGCAGCGTTCATCAGTTTCTATGGCCGCGGCATAGTAGGTGATTGTGTGGCCAGCACAATGCACAGCCGCCTTTACTTTACCCCAACTAAGGTCAGGTACCCATTAGAGATGGGTAGAGTCAGGGACACCCTCCAGTCCAGGAAAAAATTCTAGCCTGCACAAGGAATCGAACCCAGAACCTTCGGTACGCCAAGCCGAACGCGCTGCCGCACGACCACCGTGCCGCATTCTTAATATTATGGTCAAGCATAATCGGAAATCTATGATTATTCAAAGGTACTATCGGATTTGTAGAAAGGTAGTCAAGTAAAAAAGTAAAGTAGCCATCCCGATAATTGATCATAGGGCCGGTGAAGCAGAGTTCACCAGTTTCTGTGGCCACGGCATACTAGGAGATTGTGGGGCCAGTCCAATGCACAGCCGCTTTTCTTTTACCCAAACTTATGTCAGCTACCCATCAGAGCTGGGTAGACTCAGGAGAGACACCCTTCCAGACCCAGGAAAAAAATCCTAGTCTTCACCGAGTAGAATTTATGGTAAAGTGTAAAACATCATATTGTATTCCGACAAATAAACCCCTTGAATGCCCTGCAAACTATGCAAACACTAATTAAGTTCTAAGTATTTTTCAAAAAGACCTATAAAACTACATTCATTTGACTTTTCCGGCGTGTGACATCGTGTGTGTGTGGGGGGAGAATCAAAAACCGGTTTAAAACCTTATTGAAAGAACCGAAAACTGGTTTTGAAAAACACAATAACCGGTATTAACATCCCTAGTTTAAATATATGTTTTTATTGTTTTTGGTAATATAACTTATATTTAATAAATATTTTAAAGTTCCAACTGTTAAGAGTATCCAAGAAAAACAAACAAATACTATGGCCTAACAAACTTCTTTTTGGTAAAGACCCAACTCAAACTAAAAATGCAAATTACATAGGAGTAATAATAAATAATAATTTATCTTGGATTCCACATACCTATTGATGAAGTAATTAAAAACTCTAACAAAACAATAGATTTCATATAAAGGAACTTTTACAAATGTAAGAAAATAAAACTACAATGTTATTTCACAATAGTTAGACCTATAGTAGAATATGCAGGATCTGTATGGGGACCATCAACTAAAGAAAAAAAAAAAAAAGAATTCAGAAAAGAGCTGCACGGTTCAC
Source organism: Anisus vortex (assembly GCA_949126835.1). Taxonomy (NCBI): domain Eukaryota; kingdom Metazoa; phylum Mollusca; class Gastropoda; family Planorbidae; genus Anisus; species Anisus vortex. The sequence goes on from OX421505.1 coordinate 28,228,634, forward strand.
TACTAGTAAATATTTACAACTGACAAGAGTAACACCATTAGTCAAATCACTAAACCTAGAAACACTGGATGACAGAAGGGCAAAGAGTAAAGTAGTAATAATACATAATGCATTAAATTTTAACTTAGAAATACAACACAATAACAATATATTACAATGCTTAGATAAACTTAAGGACAAAAAGACTTTTCTTATCCAATATGCTAGAACAAATACATTTAAGTACTATTTCTACCCGAGAGGCATCTGGGTATGGAATGGATCGCCTGCTCAAACCAGGAAAACAAGTAACTTAACATCCTTTTAAAAACGAATCAAAATGCAACATTAGATTCACAATTAGGATTAGCGTAAGACGCAATAACATAATCATCTTTAGAGATGAACATGTAGATAGAGAACACACGTTTTTTTTCAACCGTTAAACCAATCGCCATTTTCTATTTTAATTATTGTATAGCGATGCTTTTATAACATTGTAATGTATTATAAACTGAATTAATAAATAATAAAAACAATAAAATAACACATACGACTTTATGTATGTCGCAATAAAAAAATTATAAATATTAACAAGCAAAGTCATAAACGACTTATTGAAATAAAGTGTAAAAATTAAGTTGAGCCCGCTCTTAAAACCGGGCAAATTTTGTTAGTTAATATTAACGCTTAACACTGCTGACTTAAATTATGTGTGTGTTTTTTTGTTTGTTTTTTTAGGGTTAGGGTTAAACAGAATTTTTGTGAACATATATGCAAATTTTCTGCTCATTTCAGCGCTTCACTACACCTATCCTAAACCTGACAGCATACTGAAGTCATTCAAGGACATTGAAAGAGGCACGAGCCCGCTGCACGTGCTTGTGAAAAGTTTAATGAGCGCCATTGTCAAGTCAGGAAAGAAACATTTACTAGCCGGAGCAGATTTAACCAATTCTTAGTTTCTCTTATATATTAAAGACGCCCCCTTATATAAAGACGATTATTGCGTCCTACGCTCATTTGTGGTCGGAGTCTAGTCTCGTATCTTTATTAATGTTCTAAATGATTTTGAATTAATGGTTTTCCTTGTTTGTTCAGGCAACCCATCCCATGCCCATCGAGAAGAAAGAGTGCTTATATGCATTTGTTCTCGCATAAGGATAATGAAATAGTGTTTTTTTCCTTATGTTTACCTGAGCATTGCAACATGTTGTTATTGGTTTGCATTTCTAAATTAGAGTTTAATGCCTTATGTATTATTACTACTTTACTCGTTGCCCTTCTGTCCTCTAGTGTTTCAAGGTTTAGTAATTTGACTATTGGTGTTATCCATCCACGATTGACAAAAATATGTTATAGTTTCATAGTTTAATATTTTTTTAAAATCTATAATTAACGTTTTGACATGTTATTTTATTACTTCAATGTTATTGAAACGTTGAAATTGCGGACGTGTTATTGAATTAGTTATATCAAAGACTATAATAAGATGGACCGTATACTCTATTTTCCCGTGCGCATCCAATAACGTTGTCTTAATTGACTTCTACGCTCCTACGTTTGCCGAAATGTTTCCGCTGTATAAATTTTTCAATTTAAAATCTTAATTTTTCATGGAGAAAATCATAGCGACTAAATAAAATGGAAGTGTACAGTATAAAAGGGAATCGGAAGTTCCGAAAATAAATCATTCGAGTCATCAAATAGCAGAAAGGCATAATAATATATGATGAGGACGCTTTTTTTTATTGCCGCCAATCAAACATCTACTATATATGCTAGACTTATAACTGAAGTATTTAAATATAAAATATTATGCTTAAATTTAACTTAAAGACAATAAACTTTATATATAATATTGAACAATATTGGGGGTGGGGGGTGGGAGAGAGAGTAATTTTATCGAAACAAGAAAACCATAAAAACGAAGTTTTTATTATACTCCCTTTATTTGCAAACTAATCTTACCATCATGTAATTAAATAATTGATTGACTACTGGAAATGAAACGTACAGAAAAATATCTGTGTCGCAAATCTCAAAAATATCTCCTTACTCAGTATGAATTGTTCTAAAAATAATCTTGGCGCATAATTTTTTTTTCTAGCTTTGCGCCGGAAAAGTATAAAAAGTTGCACAGGCAATTTTAACGCGAAATCAAAATATTTCTTATACTTTCCTTTTAAGAAATGAATATTGTCATAAGTGTAGTATTATTAAGTCGTTGTAACTGAAAATTTGATAGGATGTATTGTTAGGCGCCACAAATCAGCTGTCCAAATTTCAGCTCGATCGGACCACGGGAAGTGGTCGAAAAATCGAAGCCAATTTTTGCACCCAGACAGACAGAAATTGCAACTTAAAATAAAGGAAGTAAAAAGTCGCTTACCTTGTCTAAGGGAGAAAATGGCGAATGTATTTTTCAGCTAAGCCAAAGAGCGTCATAATTGTGCTTAATTTAAAGACCAAGTGAAGAGCTTTTTATCGAAATTGAGTTAACATTTCATTTTGATATTAAATAGTGTATTCATTATCTGAATGTTAATAAAAATCATTTATACCAGATATTAAAGATACATTTTAAGTAATTAGTTCACTATTTGCACTAAAATGTGTGTGTTTTTCGGAGGAAAAATCCAAATCTCGTAGCCATTTGAGAGGTTTTTATTTCCGGCAACATGGGAAAGTGACGTAAGAGAAAGGATTCCGACTAGGAAAAATGAATATTGTCAAGTGTTTTGAATCTATTACCACATGTTTTGAATCTTTTCCCGGTTCTTTAAAAAAAAAATGGTTAAATATAGATTTATAGCGTCGAGTTTTGTTTATTTATTTCCCTTCTCAAACGTCAACTCCGTATGAGGCTATCTCGTTCCTTTGAGAAAAACCTTTTCACATTGGTCTTTAAATAAGACTACGGCAATGTCTCTTTAACTAGCCATTTTATAGCACTTGGTTTAAAAAAAACACGTTTAAATCATATGATGCATTGGAAATATCAAGATAATTTAGCGATGAACGCGTGGCGCTATAAATATTTCAATAACTCCATATTTGTTAAAATACTCAGTAGATTTATTCAAAGTATTGTTACATGCATCGGTTTTCGATCATTGTATAAAATATTAAGGAACGCTAGCAAGTTTTTAGCAGTTATGAATGCTGTAAGCAATCAACCCTGGCCCGAGCACTAGCCTATAATAATCAGAACTAGATAGGATGTTCTGCGAATGTTTCATTAAAAAAAAATGTACGTCAGTGTCAACATTAAACCAGGATTAAAGCTTAACATCATGCTAAAGTGGATATTTTACTTATTGGTGAATAGCAAACTCAATGGTTGTACACGGAGTCATCAATTTATATAATTACCGTGAGTTTCTTTATATATTTGTATATATATTATTCTTAGATATATTTGTCCTTTATAGGCTCCTAGGTCGTTTGACTATTCGGGCCAAAAGTTAACTGAATAAATTGGAAACGTCATCCAAAAGAAATTTTTATTATCTAAACAATATTGCTTAATGTGTTAATTAATTTTTTTTAAACTTAGACCTATTGATAAACACCGTAGGCCTATGTTAAAGTTCAATAAAAATAACAAAACTGAATACCGATAGGTACGTTCTCTCTACAGTTTTTTTTTTTTGTAATAGTGTTAGTTTTTTTTTCTTTCTCTTTTGACAAAACACATTGTAATCATTCGCTTCTCCGTCATTTTGACGGGCATAACCACTAGTAACTCAGAATAAGCTAAGTTTTAGACACCCTCTTAGGGAAGATTATTAGTGCCAACTTTGAAACACAATCAAGCGTTACCACCACTACACTTTAGTGCATGTATTCGCTATGAAGGTCCAATAGTTAAACTTAACAGTTTGCTGTTGTTGTTTTTTATGCACAGAATGCTTTTTCTATAGTCAAAGATCATTACAGTTTAAATGTTTATCTACTTCCAGACATATTATTATTATGTTAATCACATCTAAAATGTTGCTTGGTAGGAGTCTTTGAATCAGGATATATAAGGAAAGTGTTGTTGGGGTTGGGAGGGGGGATACACAAATTACTATAACGTAAGTGTATACAGGTCAAATGAGTACAATAAAAAAATAAATAGGTCTACGCTAAAACTATTTTATATGTAAATTTGTGAAGACTAAAAGAAAATTACATAGGCATTTTTTAGTCTGGTAATGCTGTATTTAAAAAAAAATTATGCACCGTTGTTTTACATAGGCCTACTTATTGTGTTAAAGTATAAGCGCCTGCTCCTTATTACCAATCGGTCAAACTGGTATATATCTTATACTACAATACGATATAAAATTGTACATAAATATTATATATATATGTGTATTTATTTTTGTATAAATTATGTCTTCTAACGATTTTCTTCATGTTTTTATGCTCGATTTGTTTCGCCTAGAAAAAAAACCCTTGAGATATTCAGCCATAAAAATAAAAATGGAACTTAAACGGTAGACAAAAATACTGGTAAGATTTATCATATATCGTATTTTAATTCATTTGGCCGTAAAATCATGCCATTGTTTTCCCCACGTGGTGCGTCGCTTTATGAAGGGTGTTAGTTTGTTTTTTATGCTGCCTCACCGGCCCTATGTTCAACTTGGTCCGACATGTACTTTTTTTTTTATTACTATTTTTAATAATTTCACTTCCCATGAAATGATAATCTTTTTTCAACAATTTTATTGTTATGATCCCAGTTTCAACATCTGAAATTAGATCTGTTAAATATTAGTTTTATAAATAATTGAGGATGAAATTTCAGAATTTGACAACTTTTGCCTTATTCCTCCTTCTTCATGCCTTCAAATACTATAATAAGATGGACAGCTAGCTTTAATATTTCTACTATTTGATGACTTGAATGGCTTCTTTTTCGGAATTCCCGATTCCCGTTTGCATTGTATACTTCTAGTTTATTTTATTGCTATGATAAAACTTTATTAATGGAAAATTATGTATTAGCATATACTATAGTTATTTTGCGCACGCGCGGCCTCCGATTTGCGCTCAAGTCTTCTGGTGTAAATAAATAAAAAATGCAAACCCCTTTGTCGAGTTTAACATGCTGAAAATCCAAGAATTGCACAATTGCTAATAATAATTATTATATGGCGCATATCCCGTTGATGACAGTTCTATGCGCTGACAACAGTTACAGACAGAGTACAAACAATGAAGAACAGACGAAAATGTTTATATGTACAGTACGCAACTGGAATAGGTGAGTCTTCAGCCGGCTCCTGAAGCTAGGGTTCTGGCGAAGATGTAGTGCGAGGGGATTCCAGGCGGACGGGAATGCACGTTGGCCAGCGGACACTAGCTTTACACGAGGGATCCTAAGAGTCAGTGCGTCAGAAGCCGAACGAAGTGGACAGGATTGGGTGTAGAGCTCGAGACATGGTAGCTTTATAGTTTTTAATACACATTACTAGGTTTCAAGCGTGTAGCTTCTGTTAATATAGACCGTACCTTGCTATACATTTTACAATTCGTCATATTTATTTACACCGGAAGACTTGAGTGCAAATCGAAGGCCTCGCATGCGCAAACTTACTATTCAGCTAGAGCAAGTGGTCCATCTTATTATAGTCTTTGGTACCTTGCATTGTTCCTACTCCCCATCTTGTACTAGTGGCTAGCATTCATTAGTTTAATATTAATGTCTAAACCAGCGGTTAGTTCACCGGACTGACAACAAAAACCAACTGACACTTCGCGGGTTCTATCCCTGCCACCGACGGATCCCTTTCAACCTACAGGAGTTTTGGGCCTAGTGGACGTAATAATCCTCTATCTAGAAGGTCCGTCTGTAAACTTATAAGATAATCTAATTTGCCCGGCGTTGCAAAGGGAAAAAATTACATAAGCCTATAGCCACAGATAACTAGGATACAATGAACAGAAAGCTATAATATTTTAAATAATATTATTATATTTAGTTTTTACTAAAAACATTAAGGGAATTTATTTAAAATAAATATTGCGATCGGGAATGAAAAAAAAGCACTATTGATGCAAGAGAACCAAACACCCGCCTCCCGCATGCGTCTAAAATAAAATAATCATTAGATTTTACTTACGGAAAACATTTTAGAAAAACTTTAAATTTTAAAACTCTTTACAATCTAAAAAAAAAGTAGAAAAAGAAAGCTATCAGTGGGCAATCGAACCCAGGTCGCCCGCATGACATTTGGATAAGCTAACCAATCAACTGGGATGAACATCGGCCGAAAGCTAGAGATTGCAAAAGTAAAATATAAGACAATAAGGTCACGTGTCTTTAAGTCAACCGTTGGGGATCGGAAACACCTCACAGTCTACTTTATATATATATATATATTGAACTAATCTCAATTAATAAATAAAATATGCACACAAGAATAACAGCCGTAATAAAATATAGTTTAAAAAAAATTCAGTCACTTAGTACAAAACAATGGGTAAATCTTTGCTATATTTTGCATAATAATTGGCAAATATTGGGTAATGTGGATACAATGTTGGCTATCTATTGGGGAAACAGTGAGATGTATGTGATTGCATACGAATATGATTGGCACAGCATCGGGTAATTATTTACAACACTGTTGATTGAGATCGGCACAATATTGGAAAAAAAACATTTACCCCAGGTTGATCCAAGATAAGTCCTATATTTACTTAATATTGTGACGATTTTTTTTACCAAATAGTGTGCCCTATACCCAGCCAATATTTCAAGCCCCAATATTGCCCCACATTTTTTTGCCAGTTTAATGCCAATATTTACACCAGGTCAAAAGCCAATATTGTGCCAATATAAGCTAGTTAGTATTGTGCAATCTTTTTGTGTGAGCGTGGAAAAGTGTCCCTTTTATTGCATCAATTTCTGAACAAATCAACAAAACACGCACAAAAAATTAATGTATATTGTAACTGAGAGATCTTCATAACATGTAGTAACACAACTCAATAAACTTGATAAAACTTCACTTGAGGATAATAACTTTAATCAACGTATTGTATATCAACATCACTTCTACACTTCGTTACTACTACCATATCAAGACCAAGAACATCACTCTTCCACGGCCTAACATACACTGTCCTTGTTTACCATCTCTCTCTCCCAAGTAAACATTACATGACGTCAAACACACATTTCCTAGTTACCCATTAATCGCACCTATTGCACAAACTTATTCCTTATAACTTCACACCAAGTCATGCATCACTTACACCCTCCTTCTCACATTTAAAAATACCTTTAGTATTTTTTTAAAAAAAAACTTATAAATATACATCTGCTATTATACAAATGCTCCAACTCTATTTAATTAAAATTTTCAAGAAATCATAACAAATATGCACTTCCTTTCAATACATCCATTACGCACCTAGTAAACAAAGTATTGTAAAATGTAAATTGCACACCAACATGTGTTCTCTTCAAGACAACAACTATTATTATATAAAAATAAGTATCATGAATAATATAATAATAATAACACTGAAAAATGATGTCTATACTGTATCCCAAGCAGTCATCATCCCAAACTTATCAATATAACTGTCATTACTTAAATAAAAAATGATTACATCTAATTCATTCACTCATTTACTCATGTTCACCCATTTTATTTCCACTTGACCACAACACCAATATAGAACATATAACTTGACTTGGGTACAATGTGTGGCAAGATAACATCAACATCATCATCATCATCATCATCATCAAATATCATCATCATCATCAAATATCATCATCATCATCATCATCATCAAATATCATCATCATAATACCCAAATCAAAATCTGTGAAAAATGTAACATTTGTTAATATCTCAAAATAATAATATAAAAAACACTATTTACAATATTATCTACAACAATCCCTTTAAACCAAATCTTATCCATAATTATCCATAATCGTTGCCTCCCAGAACAACATCTCTAAAACCATCTCCCCATTCGAACAAACACCAAACTATCTTCACATCGTTAATTACATTTTTCCTTATGTCTAATATCAACCAGTCTTCCCTCCATTCACTTATCTGCAATACCTTTTCTTCTTCCAACTCATCAACACTAACATTAACAGTCCCCATCACTTCTCTGTATTTCCATTCTATCTCAATTCCTAATGTCTCTACTGTCACGACATTGTCCTTCCAACAATCTATATTCCCCAATGTTTCTATTATCCCAACATTGTCTTCTTGCCAATTTCTAATTTCCAATGCCTTAACTCTCTCAACATTGTCCTCGCGACAAACTCCCAATTCTTCATCTTTCGCGACACTATCTTTCCGACAATCTACAGTCAACAATGTTTCAACATTGTCTTTGTGACACTTTTTAGTCAACAACCTAAAACCTTTCTTTTCCCCCCTTTCACCTAACATAACACCTAAGACCTTGACACGTTTCTCCCTTTCACTTAACATAAGATCTACAACTATGTCATCATGACCTAAGTGAGGATCACTTAATATACTATCTTGTATACTCTCATCTCCCGACAATTTCAAATTGATCTCATCAAATAGCCCATCTTCAGTTCTTACATTAACTGTTTCCTTATCTGTCACCTCCACCTGTTCTTTTATCTTAATCATTGAATTTTCACCCAAGATTTCACCTTCATTTATAGTTTCTAACTTTTCAACTATAAGCTCTGATTCTCTTTTTTCAGTTTTAAAATCCTCAACCATGACCTCTGGTTCTACATTTATATTTTTCAAATCCACGACCTCTGGTTCTCTAATTATCATATCTGACACTTCCATTCTAATTTCTGACTCATTTACCATAATATTAGATTCTTCATTTAGTATTTTAGATTCTGTCAACTTAATCCCATTATCTTCCTTTACTATATCTTCATTTTTAGCTATCTTATCAACATGATCATATGAATCAACTTCATTTCTTAACTCTTTAATTCTCATTTCAATAATTATTTTCTTGCATTGAAAAACCATTTCCCTTTCTTCTATCTCTTTCTCCATATCTCTTATTTGCAATTCTAAGACCGTTAAATCTTCATTATCAGTATGCGACTCACTTAACCATAGATTTTTCTTGTCATTTATCAATCTACACAAATTTGTTCGTACTCTAATTCTCATAATGTCTAAGTCCAATAATTCCATATTTTGTTCATGTATCTTCTCCTCCCTTTCCCATTCTATCATTTGTTGCACTCTCTTCTCTACGTATTTTACAATAGCATCCCCTTGTAACCCTATCTCTAAAGCTACTTCCGTCCACGCTTTCCATAATTCAGGATTCATGTTTATTATTAACCGCTATACCAACAAGTGTATACAAGAAAAAGTTTCTAATAGCACTGCGCACAGTACAGTACTCTAGTATAGCACAAGTATCGTTCTAATACTACTATACACGATATTCTAATACAATGCAATATGTGTACCAGAATAAATGTATGCACAACCTCCAAATCAGCACAAATACCGTCCTAATATGTGCAATGTTTTTAATTTAAAATCTTTAAGTTTTGATTAACCTAAAAGCGTGTAAACGTTGACCATATAGCACACTACCTCAACCAACACACCAGCATGAATCATATATACTTACGATATAGCAATGTGATGCATATAACATTTATAGTTGCAATTAAAATTACAATTAGAAGTATATCATAAAGCAAATAAATATATATATAGATACACAGATAGTTTAGCAGAAAGACAGAAGAATACACACAAGTAAACTATACTTAATGTTTTGACACAAATCGATAAACAAAACAGCCCAAAACAAGATACCAGCACACTAACAAACTAAACGAATAACATATACTTTAATTCGTTGGGAAGCCCACTCAAACCCACAGTCTAAGTCCGCACAATCCTTTTTCAAAGGACGAATCTCCCCAATGAAGAAAAATACATATAAGTAACCTAATAGAGTACCATTGTCATGGGGTCACCCAGATATAAACTATGTGGCCTCACGACAATCCCATCCAACCGCCCGCAAAATACAGAATACAAATATACGAATATACATATAGCAATGATAATAAATTATACCCTAGGTATTATCATACAAGTTTAAAAAAAATATTTAACTTAGCTTTCAGTAGTGCTGTCTCCAATCCAGGTCCACGCACGTCCCTTGTCCAACGTCCAAATTCCTTGACCTTGATAGTTCTGTCCAACCAAATCAACGTCAAATGTTCCACAGTATCCAACGGATCAACCTTGAGTGTCCTTTCCCAACCTTGAAGTCTTCCGGTAACCGTTGTGTCGACCTCGCGTATGAACTTGCCTAACTTCCACCGACGTGTTGGATGCAGTCAGCAAACGAGATCAACAGCAAAGTTACACATCCGGCGCCAAGAGATGATATGCCCTCTGCACAAGGACGCAGACGATGTATACCTTTATCAGCGGTTGCAACGATGCAATGACGCCCGCAATAATATGCCCTCTGCACAAGGACGCAGACGATGTATGCCTTTATCAGCGGTTGCAACGATGCAATGACGCCCGCTTACTATGCCAGAAAGCTTTCGTAAGCAGTTACGGCTGGCAATAGGCAATAGTGTGTAGCCACGGCAAACCGGATAGTACGACGTCGACCTTGACAGACTTCGACACCAGATAGACACCAGCTCGTCAGTACAGCTCACAGACGACAGTACAACTTCAGGACACCCACAGGACAGCTTCGGATTTCGCAGCTCATCAGCTTCAGTACAATTCTGTAACTATTCCACAGGGTTGCTCCACAACTCACAAAAAACTCCACTGGTCAGTAAACATCCCAGTCATATACCATGACTCACAGTGCAGCTCCACAAATCAATAAATCCACCAGTCATATACAATGACTCGCAGGGCAATCAAACGTCGATTCCCTCAAGTTACCTCCTCCAAGACAGGCAGGCAGGTCAACTTCTAACAGTTCCAACAACTGTACATAAAGTAGGCTCTGTGATGTGTCTCTCTATGGTCTTGATTTCTACTGCTGCTCCACCATTTTGTAACTGAGAGATCTTCATAACATGTAGTAACACAACTCAATAAACTTGATAAAACTTCACTTGAGGATAATAACTTTAATCAACGTATTGTATATCAACATCACTTCTACACTTCGTTACTACTACCATATCAAGACCAAGAACATCACTCTTCCACGGCCTAACATACACTGTCCTTGTTTACCATCTCTCTCTCCCAAGTAAACATTACATGACGTCAAACACACATTTCCTAGTTACCCATTAATCGCACCTATTGCACAAACTTATTCCTTATAACTTCACACCAAGTCATGCATCACTTACATATATAAAATGTTGAACAACGTTCACCATGTTCTTTAGTAATTTCAATTGGACATCACCAGAAAGTTAAACTCTTACAGATAAATTGTCTATAGTATATAATTAAATTAACCTGTATAAATTGTCTATAGTATACAATTAAATTAATCTATATAAATTGTCTATAGTATATAATTACATTAATCTGTATAAATTATCTATAGTATATAATTAAATTAATCCATATAAATTGTCTATCGTATATAATTACATTAATCTGTATAAATTGTCTATAGTATATGATTAAATTAATTGATATAAATTGTATATAGTATATAATTAAATTAATCTATATAAATTGTCTATAGTATATAATTAAATTAATCTATATAAATTGTCTATAGTATATAATTAAATGAATCTTTATAAATTGTCCATAGTATATACTTATATTAATCTATATAAATTGTCTATAGTATATAATTAAATATATCTATATAAATTGTCTATAGTTTATAATTAAATTAATCTAGGCCTATATAAATTGTTTTTCGTATATAATTAAATTATTCTATATAAATTGTCTATAGTATATAATTAAATAAATCTTTATAAATTGTGCATATTATATAACTAAATTAATCTTTATAAATTGTCTTTAGTATATAATTAAATTAATCTATATAAATTGTATATAGTACATAATTAAAATAATCTATATAAATTGTCTATCTTATATAATTATATTAATCTATATAAATTGTCTATACTATATAATTAAATTAATCTATATAAATTGTCCATATTATATAATTAAATTAATCTCTATAAATTGTCTATAGTATTAATTATATTAATCTACATAAATGGTCTATAGTATATAATTAAATTAATCTATATAAATTGTCTATATTACATAGTTTATATATATAAATTGTCTATTGTTTATAATTTATCTATATAATTTGTATATAGTTTATTGTTTATCTAAATATATTTAACTAAATAAATTGTTTATAGTTTATTGTTTATCTATTGAAATTGTCTTAAGTTAATATATCTATATAATTTTTATATAGTTTATAGTTAATCTATATAAATTGTCTATAGTTTATAATTTAAGTATATACATTTTATATAGTCTATATATGCAAATTGTCAAAAAGATTATAGTTTATTTATTGCACTACGCCTACAGTGCATCGCTTAGCCTAATCATTACCATGCATTTATTAAATTTTAAAAAACGCATTTCATTACGTAAAAAAACAATTATTGCTTTTAGTTAACAAAAAAAAAAAAAAAACAGTGCTTTCCCTATAAGTAATGAACTGAAGGTAAATTATCCCGTCGCACCAAATAGGAACTTTTACAAATGTAATAAGAATATAAAACTAAAATGCTATCTCACATTAGTTAGGCCTATACTAGAATATGCAGGATCTGTATGGGACCCATCAACTAAAGAAAACATTAAAAAATTAGAACAAATTCAAAAAAAGAGCTGCAAGGTTTATAACTAGTGAATATTCCCAATTGACAAGAGTAACACCATTAGTCAAATCACTAAACCTAGAAACACTAGAGGACAGAAGGGCAAAGAGTAAAGTAGTAATAATACATAAGGCATTAAACTCTAATTTAGAAATACAACCCAATAACAATCTGTTGCAAAGCTCAGATAAACATAAAGACAAAAACACCCTCCTTGTCCCTTATGCGAGAACAAATGCATACAAGTACTCTTTCTTTCCGAGTGGCATTCGAATGGGTTGCCTGAACAAACCAGGAAAACCAATCACCTAACATCATTTAAAACATTAATAAAAATGCAAGACTAGACTCGGACCACGGATGAGCGTAGGACGCAATAATCTTCTTTATAGAAGGAGCGTCTGTAATTTATAAGATAAGATAATAGGTAAATAGAGAGAAGCAGATTATTATATATATATCAATAGATAGAGATAGAAATTACAGTTATCGCCATTGAACATATCGTACGGAATCCAACTAAGATAAAATCTAAAAATTGAAGATGTCAGCTTTGTCAAAAATTGTTTTACGTGGACGGAGACAATTTCGCTTGGAAAACGCAAAACAATGTTTGTCCTTTCATGTACCTTGAGCACAACCAATATCTAGATCAAGTAACATATAAAATAACAGTTATCTTAAACAAACAACATACACAACAACCAACATATGAAACATCCAACATCTAAAGCAATCAACAATTTTGTAACAACTAATATAAAAAAAACTGCCAGCATTGGAAATAACCATCACCTGAAACATACAAAATTTAAACAAACAAACATAAAAAAACAACCAACTTCTAAAACAAAAACAACTATTAAGGGAAACAAGAAATGTGTCTTTGTTGTTTTTTTTCTACCGCCGAATTATTGAAAATGTTTCAGATAGTTCGAATTTAGCAACAATATTATGAAAAGTTAAATTGTGTAAAGCAAACAAACACAGCAATGGTCTTCGGAGAAAATGTTTTCAGAGAAAGTGTCTTCATAGAAAATGTCTTGAGAGAAAATTTTTTCTTCAGTGAAATTGTCTTTAGAGAAAATATTGTTAGCAAAATGTCTGCAGAGAAAATATTGTCAGAAAAAGTGTCTTCTGAGAAATTGTCTTCATGGAAATTGTTTTCAGAGATAAAATTAATTCACAAAAATGTCGACAGAGAAAATGTCTTTAGAGAAAAACTCTTCAGAGCAAATGTCTTTAGAGAAAATATCTTCACGCGAAAAAGAGGAAATCTTTTGATGACGAAAAGACTTAAGGTTTTGTTTTTTGTTTTGTTCTTTTTTATTTTTGTTTGGGTTACTCCCTCTCTAAAGATTGTATATGAATGTGAAGTTGTAAATAAAGAATATGTCTATTGATTAAATAAATAAAAAAAAGGTTTACCCGCTGTTGAAGTTATGACATGAAACAACACTTGGATGAAATAACAGAATTATAACAAGTTTGGTGACAATGACATCATCGACAAAAATTTTTTCGTATAACTAACTCAATAAAACGTCCGCAAGTTTAACTTTTCAATAACCTTGAAGTTATCAAAGACTATAATAGATGGAACGCTTGTTCAATTTTTAGAGCGTGTATGTTCTTTTTTTCCGTGCGCAACCAATAAGGTTGTCTTAAACGACTTCTACGCTCCTACGTTTGCCTAAAGGTTTCCGTTATATACAACTTTGGATTTTAATTTTTCCATTTTGAGAATAAAAAAAAAGGAAGTGTACAGTACTAATGGGAATCGGGAATCCCGAAAAGAAGACATTCGAGAAATCAAATAGCAGACATATTAAAGCAAGCGGTCTATCTTTTATAGTCTTTGAAATAATAAAATGACATGTCAACATGTTAAGCTATAAAAATTTTTAGTCAAAAGTTGATGGAAACATTAAAATTTGGTTAAATTTGCTCCGGCAAATAAATGTTTCTTTCCTGACTTGACAATGGCGCTCATTAAACTTTTCACAAGCACGTGCAACGGGCTCGTGCCTCTCTCAATGTCCTCAAATGACTTGAGTATGCTGTCAGGTTTAGGACTTGTGTAGTGAAGCGCTGAAATGAGCAGACAATTTGCATGTATATTCACAAAATTCTTTTACAAAAAAAACAACAACACATAATTTTAAGTTAGCTGTGTTAAGCGTTAATATTAACTAGCAGAATGTGCCCGCCACCGTAAGTGCTGCTACATCGGGTTAAGACGAGTGCATTGGCTCGTGTATTCACCTGTGTGTACCTGTGATCTCACCTGGATGTGCTGTAACCCTAAGTTACAATCGGCCCCTTACACCTTTCAGTAGCGGAAGGAAAAAAAAAAGGGGGGGGGGGCGTTGCGGACGTTTCTTCACCAGCCTTTTGTTAAAACAAATAGTCTTGGTCTTCCGTGTGCCCCACTTCCTTATGCCACTTACCCACCCTCTAAAAGTAAGGACCCGTGAAATGAGTCCCGGAGCCAAGACGTGTGGTGGAGGGGGGAGGGGTCTTTCCCGCCATTCTCTAGCTCAGGGGTTTGCAACCTTTTGATAATAGTGTACCGAAGAAAGATTTCTAATTCAATCAGCGTGCCAAAAGCTAAAAAGCCATCTTGCTCTAGCACGTTATTTCTTGTTCAAGAGACTGGAATTGACTTTTTTGAGGATCTCTAGCGTGCCAAGTGAAAATCGCTCTGCGTGCCTAAGACTGGCACGCGTCACGTAGGTTGCCGAACCCTGCTCTAGCTCTTTAGAAAATCGACATCCTTCACAATCAGTCACGTTTAGGAGATATCCATAGCCTGCATCCCTACCCTTGCAGAGCCCAACCTTATGTGAAGTTAACCCTTCCCGTACCGACCTACTTCTATCTATGCTGCCTTCAGTTCCGCTATATACGCGCCCGGGACTGTAAGGGCTAATAAACTCTTTGATCCCAGCTAGAACGGATGCCCGGGGGGAAAGGGGGGGGGGTAATATTATGGATCAGAAGTGACCGCCCAACTACTAATGTCAATATAAAACAAGTCAACTTTTAAGTAAATTATTTAATGGGCGGTCTAACAACGGTAGCGTGCCAGGCTAGCGCGGCTGAGGCCCGCCGGGTTGGAATTTCAGTGAAGTCTAGAATGTATCATTTAGTCTAAGTCAGCCACGATGGGTACCTGACATTATATTTGGGTGCAAAGTAAATGGCGTTTGAGCATTGTACCATATTATTCTCTACAGTCTACAGTCACTATAGTTTATAAAATGGTCTTACGGGACATCTTTAATAGCTCAGTATTTCACGACATTCTAGACAGGAAGACATGGAAAGATTTGGAGAAGATAACTAGATACAGGTAGACATAGCACATAATTTGCTAAATGATATACGATTCGCTGGGAGTTGACAGAGTTGAAGAAGAATCGTGGATTTTGTACGGCTGATAGGTCATGGTACAAACTCCTGAAAATAAAATCACGACTTTAACATTAATTGGATCCTGGATTAGCTTAGAAAAGCTATTTTTCTGGGTGTGTTACCGCTTGTGTGAGAAACGCCCCATTGTGCCAATGCACCCGCAGATCGAAGCAGATCTCCTCCTTTTGTAATTCTTGTTCCATACGTTTGAACTAGTGATGTTAAACGAAAACCGGAATTCCGGTTTTCGGTTTTGAAAGCGAAAACCGGTTTTGATCTTCAAAACCTGGTTTTCTGTTTGTTGGTTGGAAAGGTAATCATTTACTTAAAGAAGCAAGCATTAATTCTTGAAATCAGCACTTACCACTTGTTTCGTTGTTGTTGAATGGTCTGGTCGGTTTGGTGGCCTGGTTCTCTGGAATCATGTAGTCGTCGTACCAGATTGGGTGGCAGACGTCTAAGTAGCAGATTGTCTGGAAAACATACACAGCAAAAAGAAACTACACGTTGTAATTAATAGCCAAATGGTTTCATTTATTGTTTTCACTGTTAGATGCTCGTGATAAGACATAGAACGTGTTTTCATTTAAATCTATTGTATTAACAAATCCAAGGCCGATTAAATCTAGATCACTTGTCCATCCTTAGTCGCCATTTTTCATTTCTATTACCTACAAGCTAAATTGCCCGGGGGGGGGGGGAACTAAAACAGGTCTGTATAAGCTACAGATTTAAAAATGTATAAACTACATTGAACAGAAAGCTATAAATCTAATAATAATATTTTTATTAAAAAAAAAAATTTTGCTGAAGACTTTTAGGAAAGTAATTTAAAATAAATATTGTAATCGGGTAAAAAAAATAGGCAAGTCTTTTGATTTACCAAAAATCTTTATCGCCCGGTGTTGCTCTCAGATTTACAATCTGTATTTAAAAGTAATATTAACGGATATCAAAAAATGTAGAAAGAAATAATATAGACTGGAAATCACAAAAGCATAATCTCAGTCAATAAGGTCATGTGTCTTTAAATTTACTAATATGATTGGTTGAACACACACAGTCTACTTTATATATATAGATATATATAGGCCTCTCTCTCTCTCTCTCTCTCTCTCTCTCTCTCTATATATATATATATATATATATATATATATATATATATATAAAGCCACAAGCCCCTCCCTGCCTACCCCCACCCCCCTGCCCACCACACCCCCCCTCCTGGTAAGGACAGAATATTTTGAGGATTGAAATGCGAAATCGCGTTTTAGTGTTGTTGTTGTTGTGGATTCCGGAAGTACCTTGACCGCCCATTTTGTTTCGACTACACAAAACCTTGTTACTCTCTATACTCTATATTAATAAAATTTACAATGTCTTGTCCATCAAATTGTAAATTTTTAAATAGAAACATTACAAATGGTGGCAGCTGAACTAGAAATAAAAAAAAATCAATCTCTACATTATATTACCAAAGAACATCAACAACAAAGATTATGAAATAAATAAAAAATAAAAACAGATTTTAAAGTACAAAATGTTGAAAGTATACAACAACCAGGCAACAACAACAAACATTTGTTTTCATCTTACTGTACGTTTTGTTTAATTGCAACTAATGTATGAAATTGAATTTTACGCTGTTGTTTTTTTTTTTTTTTCAAATTGTTATAGTATTGGAAGTGATTAAATTAATATAAAAGACTGGAGGAGGGGGGGGGCAATCAAAAACATTTTAGAACGTATGACCTGTCAAGGATTTAAACCGGTCCCAGAATATATTTGTATGTATCATATGTGCAATGAGACTGCCATACAGAAAAGAGCGAGACTGAAACACCTACTACAACAGCCTTCAGAGGCCACAAGTGCGTCAGGGATTGCCACTCCCGAGTTGGTATACACAGCCATTCTCGGGGGTGCAGTTGGATACCTCACCCATGAAGCTACACCATCGTCTCTCGAGACAAACGGATGCCGACGACGACGACGTATGTGCAGTTTTAAATTAGACTGTTTACAGGAAAGAAAGTATTAACGTTTTTGAAATGACTAGCTGACGAAACAAAGTTATAGAATTACTGTATAGCAACTACACATCTTAAATTTTTGTTTCTTGGTGTGAAAGTAAAATATGAGACAGTAAGGTCACGTGTCTTTAAATAAACCAATGGGAATCGGAAACCAACCACACATTCTACTTTATGTTTATATGTTTGTTTGTTTATAAATATCCAGGGCCGTATTTAGGATTGTGTGTGTGGGGGGGGGGAGCTCTGTTCTCAAATTTATGTAGGGGAACCTCGTGTCCTCGCCCCTGCCTTCCGTCCGACATTGCCGTGTTAGCCTAGGTGTACAGTGCTGATGTCTGACATTGACGTGTTAGCCTAGGTGTACAGTGCTGATGTCTGACATTGCCGCGTTAGCCTAGGTGTACAGTGCTGATGTATGACATGGCCGTGTTAGCGTTGGACGACCTAGGTGTACAGTGCTGATGTCTGACATTGCCGTGTTAGCCTAGGTGTACAGTGCTGATGTCTGACATTGCCGTGTTAGCCTAGGACGGCATAGAAGTAGAGTGCTGATGTCCGACATTGCCGTGTTAGCCTAGGACGGCCTAGGTGTACAGTGCTGATGTCCGACATTGTCGTGTTAGCCTAGGACGGCCTAGGTAAACAGTGCTGATGTCCGACATTGCCGTGTTAGCCTAGGACAGCCTAGGTGTACAGTGCTGATGTCTGACATTGCCGTGTTAGCATAGGACGGCCTAGGTGTACAGAGCTGATGTCTGACATTGCCGTGTTAGCCTAGGTGTACGGTGCGGATGTCTGACATCGCCGTGTTAGCCTAGGACGGCCTAGGTGTACAGTGCTGATGTCTGACATTGCCGTGTTAGCCTAGGACGGCCTAGGTGTACAGAGCTGATGTCTGACATTGCCGTGTTAGCCTAGGTGTACAGTGCTTATTTCTGACATTGCGTGTTAGCCTAGGTGTACAGTGCTGATGTCTGACATTGCTGTGTTAGCCTATGTGTACAGTGCTGATTTCCGACATTTCCATGTTAGCCTAGGTGTACAGTGCTGATGTCTGACATTGCTGTGTTAGCCTAGGTGTACAGTGCTGTTGTCTGACATTGCCATGTTAGCCTAGGTGTATAGTGCTGATGTCTGACATTGCCATGTTAGCCTAGGTGTACAGTGCTGATGTCTGACATGGCCATGTTAGCCTAGGTGTACAGTGCTGATGTCTGACATTGCCGTGTTAGCCTAGGTGTACAGTGCTGATGTCTGACATTGCCATGTTAGCCTAGGTGTACAGTGCTGATGTCTGACATTGCCGTGTTAGCCTAGGTGTACAGTGCTGATTTTTGACATTGCCGTGTTAGCCTAGGTGTACAGTGCTGATGTCCGACATTGCCGTGTTAGCCTAGGTAAACAGTGCTGATGTCCGACATTGCCGTGTTAACCTAGGTGTACAGTGCTGATGTCTGACATTGCCGTGTTAGCCTAGGGCCTAGATGTACAGTGCTGGTGATGCTGAATGATAACTAGTAACTCTATCTGTCGGACCCTGACTGCCAATTAGGCGAGCAAACCAGCATTTCACTTCCTTGAACTTCAGTTGCTCGTTAAAACACTCATACAGGAACAACCGCGTAGGCCTACATTGTGTTACTGACACTTAACTATGAAATGCTATTTCTCCGAAGCAAGACGTTTGGGCGCAACCGTTTTGGCGCGACCGTTTTGGCGCTGCCGCTTTGGCGCGGGACGTTTTGGCGCGATGGAATAAAAACATATCACGTCAATTAATAGAAGTAACTTATTTTTTTTTTGTATATTAAATGAAACAAATAGTATCCATTTTAAGATTTTGATACAATTATATTCCAACTTAGGAATCACTGCACAGTAACACTTGAACAAATATTGAAACGGTAAAAGTAATCCAATGAATATCAAAACCACTCAATGTGTGCTTGGCAACTCACAATATATTTATTGAAATGAGGACTAAATCTTTCTATGTGACTTATATACAGTTGTCTCAACTGAAACTGCTTATTTGCCGCTACCAATCTATATAACGTCAAACAAATAATTATCTCTGATTTGTACGCACGTTGTTGACTGGACGCGATGACCACTCCTCAATGACCATTCCAAATCAAAAAAAGTTTCTTTTTATCTATTTACTACCCATCCAGTATTCTAAAACATCCATTGTTATCATTAATTCTCTGACCATCTTGTCTACGATTGACCCTTGTTTTAATCACGCCCAACTATTTTACAACAGTCAAGTTTTTTGAAAGGTGTGGCCACTGAGTTACTTCATGAACATGTGTAGTTAATAGAATTTTATTGAAAAACTAGCACGCGTAAATTTTGCATATAGATGTAGGCCTAACGTTCTAGGTGTGGATAAAAACAAACAGACAACGTCCCTATTAAGACGACAAAAATAAATAAATAGATAGATACTACATATTACATAAGGCATTAAACTCTAATTTAGAAATGCAACCCAATAACAACCTGTTGCAAAGCTCAGATAAACATAAAGACAAAAACACTTTCCTTGTCCCTTATGCGAGAACTAATGCATATAAGTACTCTTTCTTCCCGACTGGCATTCGGGCATGGAATGGGTTGCCTGAACAAACCAGGAAAACAAGTATCTTAGCATCATTTAAAACAATAATAAAAATGCAAGACCAGACTCGGACTACGGATGAGCGTAGGACGCAATAATCTTCTTTATAGAAGGAGCGTCTGTAATGTATAAGATAAGATAAGCATTTTATGCCCTTAAATAGATACACAAGTCTTTATGCATATATAAAAAGTTTTAAAAGTTTACTAGTCTTTTTTATGCATTAAAATGCATCGTTTTAACTTATTATTATTTATTATTAGTTTCATTTATTATATAACAAAAAATAATTGTTAACTTCAATTATTTCCTCGCGCCAAAACATCGTGCGCCAAATCGGCAGCGCCAAAACGTCTCGCACCGCAATTTCTCATACACCAGTATTATTTGCAGTTTATGCTAGTTTATTCAGTCTCTATCTGTCTGTTTTTGATAGCCACATGCCAGCTACAGTCTTTATGCTTCATTGGTTGGAACATTAATTAGTGATTTTATAAAAAAATGTTTTTACTTGCTTTATTTCATTTATTTTAATATTTCATTCTTTTTAAATTGCATTAACATAACCCACTAATCAATACAAACAATCTTTAAGTAGAAAAGAAATAGTTCATAAGCCATATCATCCATCTAAAGAGGAGAAATAGAATATAAGTTAAATTGAATAATTTTCTAATTCTTCATCCGTTTCTTCTTCATTGTCTATTTCACCAGAATTTGACGTATACTTTAAAATTTTGAAATACATAGGCTAATTTTTATATTTTACTTGTTCATTTTTAAGGTATAAATATTAGCATATGGAGCAAAAGCGGTAGTTTAATGTATCTGAGCATTGTAGTCATGTTAGAATATAGCCATGTAACCATATAATTATACCATGTGACCATGTTATCATGTAGCTACGCAAACATTTAACCATTAATTCATTTAACCATGTTATCCTGTAACCATGTAACCATTACCAAGGTGTCCAACTGTGCAACCCGTACAAAATTGCAGATTGCATGCAGCATTCTAAAGCAAACGATAGCCCAACATTTCTTTTACATTTAATAATAATAATAATAATAACGGTGCTTATATAGCGCATATCCCGTTGGTAAAAGTTCTATGCGCTGACGACAGTTACAGAATACTGACAGACAACGAAATATGTAATAAAACGCTAATTCTGCTGACGAAATAGGTGAGTCTTCAGCCGACTCCTGAAGGTGTCATAGCTAGGGCTCTGGCGAAGCTGTAGTGGGAGGTGATTCCAAGCGGACGGTCCTGCGTAGGAAAATGAACGTTCGCCAGCGGACACTAGCTCACACGAGGGATCCGCAGAGTAAGCGCGTCAAAAGCCGAACGAAGTGGGCTGGACTGGGTGTAGAGCTCCAGACAAGAGCAAAGGTAATCCGGGGCACAGTTATTCAGGCACTTATAGCAGAGAGAAGCCAGCTTATTTTAGATCCGGTTGTTGATGGGTAGCCAGTGCAGAGATCGGAGAAGAGGAGTGATATTATTTCCTCAGGTACATATATGATTAAGCTAAAAATACATCCTAACATTGATCCTTTACATTAATCTTCACTAAGAGGGGGGGGGGGGGAATTGTATATTTAATCGACTTTTATCTTTTAAAAAATAAATAAATTTGTTGTTGCTTTTTGTTGGATCCAGTGTTCGTTTTTCCAAAATCAAATTATTTTATCCTAAAAATTTGGACATAGTGAGTTGTGTATGTGTCTAACACTAATAAAATCTCGAAAATTGACCATTTTTATCGCTTGGTAACTTATTGAAACCAAACTGTATGTTAAAAGTGTAATGCGTTATTAGAAAGTGCGTAGTTTTCTCTCTACGCTTTTATGTGTTTTTTTAACTGACCAATGAGATTTCCCAATGTATTGCTAATTTATTTTTAAAATAAACACGATACATTCATATGTTGTTGTTTTTTTACATGTCAATATCACTGAAACCAAACTATTACATTTCAATTGTGACTTCCAGCCATATCAAATTCCTTGACCCTTCCCAATGTAAAATCATAAGCCATATATCTCTATGTCTATGCAGAGACGTGATGCGCACGGGTCAAAGTTTACAAACAACACACGCAGTAGGCTACCTGCAAGCGTGTGTAGATGTAGAGTGTGTCGGGGTTTCTCTCGTATACTTTATATGGCATTAAGGCGCCGTTGAATATAAAGGAAGCGTCCCATTCATACCTGTAAAAGAAAAGAAAAGAAGATTGGGTGTGTATATTACCTTTCCCTAAAATATTGATTGGATCAGTCATTTGATTGAATTGGTATTTATATTTAAATGTTATCATGTAATCGCATTGTATTATTTGATATTCATTGTCTGTTGCTACCAGTTAAATAATATGTCAGCGTACCATCTGAGTTGTTTTTGTGTGTGCATATAATGGCGCTGAGTAGATCCTCGTGAGAACTGATAACGTTGATGATTCGCTTACAGGGAGCCTCATTTGTAACGCGATCTTTGTAGAAGATGTTCAAAATTTTACTGAGCAATCTCATTTCCAGGGCTCTGATTCTTTTTTGGAGACCTGCTGTAATTGTCCATGTTTCACAGCCGTACATAAAAACTACCATCGCCAGTGAGAGAATTAGTCGAATCTACGAGTCAAGTGAGATTTTCATGCTTCGCCAGATGTTTTTTTTAGCTTGCAAATTGCAGCAGTTGTCTTTGCTGTTCTTGTAAGAATGTCTGAATTGGGCCCTTCATCGGATATAATGGATCCCAGATATTGAAGGAGGAAACTTCCTCGAGCCTCTGACTACTAAGATAAAATCCTATTGCTGAGGCTGTGTCGGCGTGCCACAAAAAAAGCTACAAGGTGTGCTGCACACGAAACAGTTCATTTTTTTCGCTAGAGGCAACTTCCAACTTCGTGGCAGCTATACGTGAAGCGTGAAACGGCCAGTGGATAAGAAACGGCAAGTTGTAGGCCCTTGGCATAGCGTCTGTCTGTAATACCTTTGCAAGAATCATTTCCTCTCCCCCCCCCCCCCCCCCCAAGGAGATGTGTCACACACGCTGCAACCACAATATGGTTTACACACACAACACAATATTATAATCAACATGCAAACGCAAATGACCTACTTACAAAAACACAATATGACCCATTTTAGAACCTCAAATTACCTAATTACATAACACAGCATGACCTACTTATAATACTATGTGCCATATTTTAAATCGCAATACGACGTTATTTGCAGCTAAACACAATATTTCATAATTTAAAAACCACAAACATAGCTTACTTACAAGCACAATACGATCTATTTCTATAACCACACTACGACCCACTGGTGAAGTAAAATGGGTTTTTAATTTCTAGTCACCTACCAGAAAGAGTCAAGAAACTTCCGAAGAAATAGCGCCCCTGGTTTCGCCATCATCACCCCCAAGTTCATGCATCGAGGCCACTCCCCACGGTCCCCCCAGTCGTAGCAGGCCACGGCGGGGTAGCGCCTTATCTCTTCCGGCACGGGGCTAGACCAGAATGCATCATTGTCCTTTTGCATAAAAGAGAAAGTTATCAATAATGAACTGAAAGTATTTCCGTCAATATGATGAAATATTACTAAATCAATAATATAATGAATGCATTTTGTGTCCTTTATGATAAGATATATAAGCTTATAAAACTTTAATTAGTGGTCTTATACTGTACGATATTGTGTTGATGTTTTTTTTATAGTGTGTTTTTTTTTCACAATTTAAAATACAAAGATCTGCACTGGTTCCCTGTAACCAAGCCCATCGATCATAAGCTTCTTTCATAAAACGTTAAGCTGCGTGGATGTCACTGAACCATCATTTCTTCAGGAGATCATCACGAAGTTGGTTATCATTAAAATTTCCTGGTATACTCATCACAATATATCGACTCAGGGTCCGATCAGAATCTGGTGCACCCGCACCGTGGAAAATCTTGCCCCAGACAATGAAGAATTGTGCGACAAAAAAGTCCTCTAAAGCAGAGTTAATTTGAAGACCTTTCTCTGAATTGCGGAAATAAAGTGCACTGAGCATGCTAAGCTCAATGAGCTATATAAATGTAATATATTGAAACGTAATACTACTAACAATAATATGAATTAATGTAAAATGTCTTAAAGTACTTAACACAAGCCTTTATTCTGAAAAAACGTTAACAATGAGTACACATCAAGTAGTAGACAAGGTCACAACAAAGACACTGGGGAGTTCTGGGCCAACAACACAGGGGGAAGCACTCTCTCAAACTTCACACAAGGGAAACAACACAACAAATAGCCACAACGATTACAACAATAAATATTCAACATTAGTATCTGTACCTCTCTGTCAGTTTCTGTCACAAACTATTAAAAAGTATACCTGATAGGTTCCTCCGTACTTTAACAGTATAAGAGTTCTCAATATATCCGACTGGTGGGCATATACTTTGACGGTCTGTTGGAAAACTGTCTCGACGTCTTCAATCTAAGTTTAGAAAAAAAAAGGCTTGGTGATTACTTCACAGGCTGAGAGGATAGTCAGACAGACGAGCAGTATTTTATAGACCATTCTTTGGTGCAGAGAAGGACGGACAGACTTACAGTTAGATCTGAAGATAGAAGTATGATTAGATAAACAGACATACAGGTAGATCTGAAGATAGAAGTATGATTAGATAAACAGACATACAGGTAGATCTGAAGATAGAGTATGATTAGATAAACATATATACAGGTAGATCTGAATATAGAAGTATGATTAGATAAACAGACATACAGGTAGATCTGAAGAAAGAGTATGATTAGATAAACATATATACAGGTAGATCTGAATATAGAAGTATGATTAGATAAACAGACATACAGGTAGATCTGAATATAGAAGTATGATTAGATAAACAGACATACAGGTAGAGCTGAATATAGAAGTATGATTAGATAAACAGACATACAGGTAGATCTGAAGATAGAGTATGATTATATAAATAGACATAAAGGTAGATCTGAATATAGAAGTATGATTAGATAAACAGACATACAGGTAGATCTGAAGATAGAAGTATGATTAGATAAACATACATACATGTAGATCTTAAGAGAAGTATGATTAGATAAACATACATACATGTAGATCTTAAGAGAAGTATGATTAGATAAACAGACATACATGTATATCTGAAGATAGATTTTTTTTTAGGGGAAAGGTGTTACGTTCCCTAATTTTTGTTAGTTTTGGTTTTCCCCTGTGTTTACTGGCGTGCGCTGATTTCTTTTTATCTCCCCTGCACCCAGTATGGTTTTTTCTCCCTTTCTTTCACCTGTGTTGGTCACGCTTGACCGCACACCTAGGCAAGTTCTTTTTTATTGTTGTTTATTCTCTTTTTGTGTATTGTATGACCCAATACCCATGTTTCTGTGTGCTCCCTTGAGCACGAGATAATTTTTCTTTAACTTACTGAGCGTGTTGTGGGCAGTCTTCTGTGCGAGCTTGAGTCGACCGGTCGCTTGTATAAGATTCTGTGTGTGCTTTACCCGTTCCCTGTTTTAGTGTTTCTTTGTAAGTAATAGACTTTATTTATATTGGAATTTGCTTGCATATTGTCATATTGTATTTTATAGTTTGGAATTTGTATTTTTTTTTTTTTGGTACTTTGTTATTCTATATCGTAATTGTTTAATTTATGTATTAAAGACCAAGTGAAGAGCTTTTTATCAAAATTTAGTTAACATTAGATTTTGATAATAAATAGTGTATTCAGTATCTGAATGTTAATAAAAATCATTTAAACAAAATATCAAAGATAACTTTTAAGTAATTAGTTCAATATTTGCATTTAAATGTGTGTGTTTTTTGAAGGACAAATCCAAATCTCGTAGCCATTTGAGATTATTTTATTTCCGGCAACATAGGAAAGTGACGTAAGAGAAAGAATTTAGAGTAGGAATAATTAATATTGTCACGTGTTTTGAATCTATTGCCACATGTTTTGAATCTTTTCCCGGTTCTTATTTTTAACAAAATGGTTAAATATAGATTTATAGCGTCGAGTTTTGTTTATTTGTTTTCTTTCTCAAACGTCACTGCCGTATGAGGCTATTTCAAATCTCGTTCCTTTGAGAAAAACCTCTTCACTTGGTCTTTAAACCTAAAGTAATTTGGTAATCTTAACTCTCGACTTTGGAGTATTTTTGTTTTGTATTGTGTTATATGCTTATTTTAGTTAAAGACCAAGTGAAGAGGTTTTTCTCAAAGGAAAGAGATTTGGAATAGCCTCATACGGCAGTGACGTATCACAAGGGAAATAAATAAATAAAAATAGACGCTATAAATCTATATTTAACCATTTTGTTAAAAATAAGAACCGGGAAAAGATTCAAAACATGTGGCAATAGATTTAAAACACGTGACAATATTCATTTTTCCTAGTCGGAATCCTTTATGTTACGTCACTTTCCTATATTGCCGGAAATAAAAACATCTCAAATGGCTACGAGATTTGGAGTAATCATCCGAAAAACACACACATTTAAGTGCAAATATTGAACTAATTACTTAAAAGTTATCTTTGATATTTTGTATAAATGTTTTTTTTTTTACATTCAGATACTGAATACACAATTTACTATCAAAATCAAATGTTATCTCAATTTTGATAAAAAAATCTTCACTTGGTCTTTAAAGAGTATAAATTTAGGTTATATTCTTTTGGAGGTTTCTTAATAAAATACTCTTATCTTTATTACGTTTGACGAGCCATTCCACATACATAATTGATACGTAATAGCATAGACAAACTTACATACAGGTAGATCTGAAGATAGAAATATGATTAGACAAACAGACATACAGGTAGATCTGAAGATAGAAATATGATTAGACAAACAGACATACAGGTAGATCTGAAGATAGAAATATGATTAGACAAACAGACATACAGGTAGATCTGAAGATAGAAATATGATTAGACAAACAGATATACATGTAGATCGACAGAAAAATTGATACATTGATGGATAAATAAATATATAGATACATAATTAAATAAAGAGATAGATAAATGAATAAATATATAAATAAATGTATAAAAATAAATAGATAAATATAGCAAAGATATATAAATATAAAACATTCAGATATATATATATTTATCGAGAGAGAGATACATATCTAAATTGATAAATAGATTGATAGTTATTTATATGAAAAAAGAAATATAGATGGTCAGATAAAGAGACAGACATATAGATAGCTAAGTAGATAGATTCAAAAAAAAAATATTTAGGCACATAGATAAAAACATATACAGATAGATACAAACCTATATAGGCACATATTAGACAGTACAACTTACATGAACAAAGGAAACGTTCTCATTGGCTAGTCTATTCCACCAATCACCTGAGGGCATAATGACGCCATGGATAAACACCCTAAATAGATAAACGTGATGATTGGATAATGATGAACTCTTTCACATACAATTAGCATTAGCGTAATTCTAGCGCTGTTGTTATCATAACAGCAAAAAATTCAACCACAACATATAAACACCAGCATACTGAACAGTATAATACATGTACTGTAAATATATCATGTGTGTGTGTAATTGTGAATGTGTGTGATTGTGAATGTGTGTGATTGGGAATGTGTGATAGTGTGAATGTGTGTGATTGTGAATGTGTGTGTTTTTGAATGTGTGTGATTGTGAATTTGTGTTGTTTTGAATGTGTGATTGTGAATGTGTGAGATTGGGAATGTGTGCGATTGTGCATGTGTGTGATTGTGTTAATTGCGGTTTTGTGTTTATATGATTGTATAAACACTAGGAAATGTTATTATTGTCATTACTGTGGGATGCACGGGGAGCAGAGAATATGCGGCACCCGCCTCCCCAAACGTCTTCCGATTTTAAAATGTCTCTTAAAAAAACAAAACTGGACTAGCCCTAGTCCAGGGCATAATGAGGTGGGGGGGGGATACACTAAGATCCTGTCCGAGACTAACCAACTTTTGTGTAGTCTCCGCAGTCGCACGCCCCACTCTGATTCTCCCCACCTACCTTTGATCATTACTGTGTGTGGCTCGCTTGCATACCCGCAACTGTCGCCAGGTAGCACCTAATTCCAGACTATAGCTCAGGACATCCATTGCCCTATAAGTCTTCCAACTGGCACTATTTGTGTTTCCCTCTATCGGTATCTGCCTTACCCCCCCCCCCCCCCCCCCACCCAGCACTTGAACACCCCACTTTCTTCTTATCTACTCCATGTATGCACCTCTAGACCCCCTCCCCGTCAACTGCTGTACATTGCGATCATGTTGTTAGTGGAAGTTGTACTTGTATTACATAAAAAGATTAATGCCAATTTTCTTAGATTTCCGTCATCATTTTTTTCAAATTTAAATTACGAACCGTAAAGAAATGCAAGTTCTCCCTCTAATCAAATGCTTTAAATAGAATGTATTTTTATTATGGACTAAAGTGCGAATTGAATTGATATTATTAATGAAGTTTTATTTTTAAAATAAATTATTTACAGTTATATCCGAAGATAGAATTATAATTAGACAGACAAACAGAGAGACAGAAAATATTGATACATTGATAGAAGAAAAAAAAATTGATAGATACATACATTTAAAAGATAAATAAATGAATTAATTGTTAGATAAAGAGAGAGATGAATATGAAGGGTTTTTAAAGAAACATTATAACCATTGTATACAGTTGGGTCTTTAAATAAAATTGTATTACCCATGTGTGATATGTCTCTATGCACACAGGATAAGACAGGGTTGTCAGCTTTCACCATTCTTGTTCCTACTAGACATTGATTAGATAATGAAGAATAGAGTTCTAAGTGTTAATGTGTTGTTTGTGAATAGAATTCTAAGTGGTTAATGTGTAGTTTGTGGATACATTTCTACTTGTTGATGTATTGATTGGTGTTGTTGTGTTGTTAAATATAGTTCTATAGTGGTTTATATCTTGGTGTAGAATATAAAATACAAAGTGTTTATACCGCTGGAATCCTCCAAGGTAAAGAGCTGACAGAATTCCAAGGTAGCTGGAGAATGTAATTTCAACTGGTTTATCTTTCGTTGGGTTCAACATTATCATGTGACTGTATGGAGGAATCAAATCCTGTTGATGGGAAGGTGGAGAGTAAGTAAGACAAGAGAAAGAGATAATGAGAATGAGAGAGAGAGACATTTGTAAGTCTTAAAGAGGCAACGCGATTGGCTGAACGAGTGATTCAATCAGTGAATTGGTGATTTTCAAGTCGTATATTATGAGATTGAAAAGAAAAGAGAGTGATATGTTGAGTAAGTGGTGAAAGTGAAATGATATACATTAGACGAGGAAAGGCTGAGTCTGTGTTTGAACAATATGAAGTCATATTTATAATGTGAATCTTTGAAATTTCAATTTCCAACTTTAACCAGTTTCACTTAAGTTTATATATACAGTAAAAATGGAATTGAGCTCGGTTATTTTTTTACTTTTGGAAATATTGTTGGGATGGGTGTTGGCAGAGCTTTATATTGGGGTGGGGAGGGGGGAGGGTCTAAGGTTTTGTGACGTATTGTGACATATTGTGATAAAAAATGATTAGCCAAACTGGCGTGATGTTATGCATGAACGGCTCATGATGGGTGAATGAGTAAGTGAAATGGCTGAGTTTAATAGTGACTCGAGGAGTGAATAGGTGTGAGTGAGTGAATGGGTGAGTGAATAAAGTAACTCACTGAATGATGTGAATGAGTGAGTGAAATGGCTAAAATAGATAGTGACTGGATGAGTGAATTCATGTAAGTGAGAGATTGGGTGAGTGAGTAGTGAATGCGTGGTGTGAATGAAGCAGAGAATGTGGGAGAAAGTAAAGGTGAAAGAAAATACATCACTAAGTAAATGGATCAAATTAGAGAGTGAAGCAAGTATGTGCCTTTTTTTTAACGTACTATATAATTAGTTATTGTAAACAATTTATTATTAAACCAACCTGTCCCTTTTTGGCTTCCTTTGGTTCCGCATCGCCATAATATAAAAACCTGGCCAATCTCCCAAAAGGCGTCTTGTCACTGACGATGTTCTCCGGGTACAACGGACTCGGCAAGGCCAGACAAGGGGAGATTAACCCGTTGATGAATTTGTTAGACTTGTCTGGACCTGCGGTGTTTAACGCTGCGTTAAAGGCATCTAGAGTCATGCACGGGAAGGCTTTCTTCAGGGTCTCGTTCTTGTACAGCTCAAGACTGGCCCCCGGCTGAAGCCCGCGCTTGGTGAAGACAATCATCTCCTCGCTGCGAGCGGACCCTGGTAGTATATAGGTCAGGAACTCCTCGTTCCGCCATTGGTCGGGGATGTGGGTCAAGGCCGCCCTCTCGCCAATGAAAACCCCGCCATTTGGGCTCGTGGCCAGCTGTTCGAGGGCGTAGTTCAGGGCATCGGCTGTGCCGCAGGCCACGCCCTCGTTTGTGTTTCTGAGGACTAGAAACGGGAGCGACTGCTTGAGCTCATGAAACCAAGTGTGGTACAGGTCTCGCTCAATAGGAAGCTTGGAGTAGTGGAACACCAGCTTGAAAGGTTTCATAACGCGGACTATGCTCAAGACGCCAAGGTAATCCTCGAAGCGAAAAAACTTTTCGCCGCACCACACGTAGTGCGCAACGTTGGGGAAGTGCTCCGCCTTCACTGGATTCACATTGAACGCGTCACCGTACCAGGCGGACTCGCCGTCTCGGCTGCCGTAGTCCTGGAGGATGTCCCTGGCCAGCCTCATCTTATTCGCGCTACCGCCTCCGTCGCATTTCGGGACGCCGGGCTCCTTCCTCACCTCGCACAGGGTGACGTTGGTGACGCCGTTCACCAGGTGGCTGGTGTTCACGTAAGTGGCCTGTGGTGACCAGACGTAAAAGCTCCAGGTGTTCGGGAGATTCTGGAAGATGAGTAAGACTGTGGCGGATGCCAAACACAGCATCATTATGTACACTGTGCATTTCCAGCTCCTTGACATGGTTTACCTGTTACTGGAATAAACACAAAGACAAATATATTATTATCAATTATAATCACCGTGCTCATACAACTAGACTAAAGAAATTTCCTAGCAAAGACATCTCCTTATAAAGACCTAATGAACACTTGTTCACGATTTTCAACCCAGCCTTTCATTATATTTTTTACAGTATTCACTTTTTTAAGCTGTATTGCCTGGTTATATCACAGTAACTATTAATTTGACAATACATACATAGTTGCAACCATCTGGTCCTATTAAAGCCATTGATCAAATATGACTCAATTTTGGCCACTTTTGCACCTAACTCCTACGTCCATGAACTTGCAGATGTGTCAAAAACACAGACACACAGACGACGTCCCCCCCCCTCTTTCCATTTTTCCCGCTCCCCATATCTCATTTCCAGATGTGCAAGAACTGAAAGAAGAAACAAATGAATGTCTTGCTACAGGTCCATAATCTGGCGGGGAAAACAGGAGGCGATCCTTATAACTGAAAATCTATATAAAATT
Source organism: Anisus vortex (assembly GCA_949126835.1). Taxonomy (NCBI): domain Eukaryota; kingdom Metazoa; phylum Mollusca; class Gastropoda; family Planorbidae; genus Anisus; species Anisus vortex. The sequence goes on from OX421505.1 coordinate 28,261,057, forward strand.
TATAACCCTTTTACTGCTTGTGGGGCACGGTAGCCGAGCGGCAGCGCGACTAGCGAGCCGAGGGTCCCGGGTTCAAATCCTATTGCAGGCTAGAATTTTTTCCCGGGTCTGGAGGGTGTCCCTGCGTCTACCCAGCTCTGATGGGTATCTGACCTTAGTTGGGGTACAGTAAAGACGGCTGTGCATAGTGCTGGCCACACAATCACCTAGTATGCTTGGCCACAGAAACTGGAGAACGATGCTTCATCGGACCTATGGATCAATTCGGTCCGACGGGTACTTTACTGCTAAAAACTCCGGTGTTTTGCTTAACCCGTCCCATCCACATATTCACAGTAAAAAAAACAACATAAAAAGTAAAACAAAAGGATTCTTAAAACCTTTGGCGTACAAAAACCGGACATTTTAAATATTTTTAGCTTTGCCTGCCGGATGGAGGACACAAGGCAGGTCCTCATTTTGCCGCACGTCTGGCAACCCTAGACTAGCATCACATTATATTATATGACAAAATATATTGCGGATTTTCTGGAAAATTCGAAAAAAGTCGCGATATATAAGGTCTCATAAAAATGTATTTTGTTCATTTCACAAAATATTTCGTTAATTCCATTTAAAAAGTTAATAAAATTATTATTTCCTAGTTTGGTTTGTTAACAGTACGAAAAAAGAGGGTCTTAAAAGTCGAAATGCCTACCTGATTACGTCGCTCTTGTGTAGTCGCTCAAATGAGAGTCTCTGTTATGACAGTCGCTGTTTTGACAGTCGCTATTTTGCCCAGTCGCTATTTTGAAGTCGGTCAAGTGACAATTACTGTTTTGACAGTCGCTATTATGAACCCGAGCCGTTTTAAACATAGGGGGAAAGTAAACAACCGTGATCTATTAAACTTCAATAGAATACTAAAGAAATGGAAATAGAAATAGGTACATGGGAGTTTAAATATTAGAATCATATTACTATTTCAATAAATTGTTCCATGACAGTATATAATGGCTGATACTATGTCACGTAACAGATGTGTGATCAATAATGCTATTATTTATTGTAATGAATTAATAAAATAAATAAATAAGTTCATTGACAAGTCTTAATGAGACCTGATTTTTTTTAGTTCAATGCATACATGAACTTCCTGTTTATTTCCGTCAACAAACTTTAAATAATGTTTTCGACTTATTTCAAGTAAAGCTTTAAGAAATATACTAAAGCTGCAATATTAATTATGAGGAATCTGATTTAAACATCAAACATGAGTTTGCGATAATTAATAGTAAACGTGTTAGTGACGTTAAGTTTTAATTAAAATTTGTTAGTTTACAACTAGCATACACTAAAATAAACTTTGTAGGTAAGGTTTTATTTTTAAATATCATCATTTCAATAATATGACGTAAAAATATATATAAAACACTGCCATGCGATGAAAATAAATTAACATTCAAAGCTAAAATAAATTTAAACCATTAAAAGCAATGGAATCAGTTCCATAAAGCAGAATATTTAGATGTCGATTGTCGAAAGTCAGCTTATCTTACTATCTATTAAAGTAAGGCATAAGGCATGCTGTGAAATGTTTCACAGGAGCTATTGAAAAACTGCAAAGGCCTAAAATCTTGTTTACTTCGTGGACGGACTACTACGGACTAGTATCACAGTTAAATATCAAGATTTCTGGAAACAAATTCCTTAGATTTTAAGTGTAAAACAAATATGGTAAAGAACAATTTTATTCCACCATGTCTCCATCATGGCTTCTATTTACATAGTTACGTGACCTAGAAACCTAAGCCACACCTATCTATCTATCTATCCATCTATTTATTTACATATCTATCTATCCATGTATCTTTATATTTTTATATCTATCTATTTATCTATCACACACCCTTTTTTGGACTTCTGTTTGGTGTTTTAATCTGGCTAGGACTAAAAGTCATAAACTAGTTCAATATTCTATATATACTAGATATCCCAGCACTAAGAAAAATGTAGAAAACGCCATTCAGTTGGGCTTTAGACATTTAAATCTGTTATGCATTACATGATATTACGATATATATTTTTTGTGTAATGTATAGAGGACATCAAATATTATGTCGTCTTTTTGATACGCTTCAACGGGTACGCTAATCACTTATGAACTTACGTTAATTTAAAGAACGGAATAGATTTTAATTATTTTACAATTAATTGATCAACGGTCATCGAGCGATTCGAGGAGGAAAGCTTCACAACTGTTGTGTTAATAGTAGAATACAATTCGAACAACTGTTGTGGTTATAGTTGAATACAATTCGACTAACAGGTGTGTTAATAGTAGAATACAATTCGACTAACTGTTGTGGCAATAGTAGAATACAATTCGAACAACTGTTGTGGCAATAGTAGAATACAATTCGACTAACTGTTGTGGTAATTGTAGAATACAAGTCGAAAAAATGTTGTGGTAATAGTAGAATACAATTCGACTAACTGTTGTGGTAATAGTAGAATACAATTCGAACAACTGTTGTGGTAATAATAGAATACAATTGGACTAACTGTTGTGGTGATATTAGAATACAATTCGAACAACTATTGTGGTAATAGTAGAATACAATTCCAACAACTGTTGTGGTAATAGTAGAATACAATTCGACTAACTGTTGTGGTAATAGGACAGTGGTTCCCAACCTTTTTTTAGCCGCGACCACTAAATACAGCTTTTCACGTTGGGGCGACTCCCAACCATAAACTTAATTTCTTCGCTACCGGTGCCTCATTGGCCACTGTTTTGAATTGTAACGCTATGTAAGATATATGATATGCAGGTTTAATTTCCCTTTTTCATAAATTATCCATAATGAAAGCATAGTGATTAATCACAAAATAAAGAATGTTATAATATATTGTGAGATGTAGGCCTATATTTCTAATTACAACACGAACGTCAGTGCTAATATCGAAATTTAATCTTTCTCATCGGATCAGAAATTTTCAGGGCAGTCTTTGCATGAGCTCGAAGAAGATAATTTGTTTTTACCACAAGTCTACTTCTGTATTTAAACTTGATAACCTACAAGACGAAAAAATATGTTTCACAAAGATATGTTGTTGGCAATGGAAGTAGAAGGCGCAACTGTCTCAATCAAAATGGTGTATTACTACATACACTTGATCCAGTTCGTAGTTAATTAATAAGTTCAATGAACTCCTTTTGTTGTTGTCTCAAAAACATCTTCAACTTTGACAATGCTTGGGTTTCTGGCAAGTGCAAATAGAGTGTCAGGTAGATTTGAAAAGTACGATAAAAGGTCGTCTGCAAGCATGAGTTCTATCACATAAATTTTCATTGTAACCCTTTTGAATGGTTCACTGTTATGGTTTTCAAAGAAAGCATATAATGTATAGGAAACATGAACATTTCTTTTACATCCAATGTCTTATGCCAAGGCTGAAGTTTTATTGCAATGATAGAATATCTTAAGACAAATTAAGACATCTTAAATTTGGTCCTTGCAGTGTTAAATTTAACTTTTATTTAAGATGGTAAAGATGTCAGCCAAGTCAGTTAATTTCTGCAGTTCACTTTTATCGCCAAAATTGTCTTCCAATTGCGGTCTTGCTTTCTGATTTAAAAATGTTTTGAGTTTACCACGAAGCTCGAAATCTGGTTTGAAAAACTTTCCCTCTCGTCAAGCAGCTTACTTCAAGAGTGAAATAAAAGAAGAGTTTATTCAGCCCATCGAACTCGTTGCACAGTTGCAAAAACATTCGACTGTTTCAAGTGCTCACCTTTACAAAATTGACACAACTTATGACGCTTTTAATTGTATATACTTCTTTTAGTTCTTGTGTCAACGTCTTTGTTGCTAATATTTGCCAATGAATCATATAGTGAGTTCCGATTACTTTTGGTGACTCATTCAGAACCAAACGTTGAAATCCAAACCGAACTAAATATAAATTCCTATATATTTATGAAGTGTTGTTTTACCGCCAATAATATTGCTGCTTTTAACACAGTCAGCTGGCTTTTACAGATACGATGCTTTTAACACAACAACTCTCTACACATAAATGACTGGTCGGCATACCGGCGTATGCACACATACACTTGTATTTGTACGGGGAGTATGCTCTATGTGATCAAGGTGGTGCGATGATGTTTTCACAATGGGTACCCGTATGTGAATGTATCTGCAAGTGGACGGACCCGCCTAAAGACGGATAGATGAGCGGTGTCTCGGTTCCTAGGACCATTGAAAATATTTTTTTTTTCCGACGGTCTTTGGCGACCCCCATTGAAATGGTCATTCGACCCCCAAAGGGTCGCGACCTACAGGCTGGGAATGGCTGGTCTACGCATAAGGGTTAACTATAGAGAACAAAAAATAATTATCGATTGAAATAAAAGAGTTAGAGAACATGACATGCAAGTCAAAAGTAAGGAATTATCTCACGTCATGGAGAAATACGAAGCTGTTGAAAAATGTAAACAAATACAGAGACGTGACGAACACTGGAACAGCTGGCTATATGTTGTATTACATTATATGATATATTAAGTTCACAGCCATCAATCGACACCTTGATTACGCGGCCCGACTGCGCAGTCATGCATGGTTGTGTGGAGACAAAGGTTATTATTAAAGTACAGAACGACCGAATGGAAACTCTGCATCACACTCTGATGATATTATATATTATATATTTTATAATATATATATATATATATATATATATATCCATATTTAAAGGTTAAGTACATTTCTCTAAATGAATTATTGTTGCAATTTTCAATATGCAATATAAAAGCTATATAATCATTTCATACACATAAAACTGCAGAGCCCGTGTTAACACAGCAAATGGTTCCCAAAAGCTGAGCATTGTGGGGGCCAGGCAATCCCATAGCTAAAATAGTGAATGATGTCTCGCTAGCCCTATAGACCAACATGCCCTCTATGAGAAATATTTTACTTTTATTTTTTATTTGTAGGCCTACTTGAAAAGACCTACGGGTCACTTTGGTCCGACGGGTACGTAACTTTTTTTTTTTACTTGAAAAGAATCGTACGTTATAAAAAGAACAGAAAATATATATTATTATTTTTTATAAAAACAATACAAGTTACTATATTTTTTGAAATAAAACCAAAGTTGCAATTTTTTTTTATTATAGAAAACAAAATTACACTTTAAAGCAAAATAGAAAATTACTTTCTTTAAAAGGACACAAAATGACGACAGAAGAACAGAAATTTAAATTAATTTTTATAGAAAAAAAAGGAAAATAATTGTGTGTAAAGGAACAGAAAATTATTCTTAAAAAAAACAACAGAAAATTATTCTTTATCAAATCAAAGAACAGAAAAGTACTATTTATAAAAGAACAGAAAATTATTATTTATAAAATAACAGAAAATTTCTTCTTTATAAAAGAACAGAATATAATTCTTTGTAAAAGAACAGAAAATAATTCTTTGTAAAAGAAAAGAAAAGTATAATTTATATAATGACAGAAAATTATTCCTTATAAAAGAACAGAAAATTATTATTTATAAAAAAACAGAATATAATTCTTTGTAAAAGAACAGAAAATAATTATTTGTAAAAGAAAAGAAAAGTATAATTTATAAATGACAGAAAAGTATTCTTTATAAAAGAACAGAATATAATTCTTTGTAAAAGAACAGAAAATAATTCTTTGTAAAAGAAAAGAAAAGTATAATTTATAAAATGACAGAAAATTTTTCTTTATAAAAGAACAGAATATAATTCTTTGTAAAAGAACAGAAAATAATTCTTTGTAAAAGAACAGAAAATAATTCTTTGTAAAAGAAAAGAAAAGTATAATTTATAAAATGACTGAAAATTATTCTTTATAAAAGAACATAATATAATTCTTTGTAAAAGAACAGAAAATAATTCTTTGTAAAAGAAAAGAAAAGTATAAATTATAAAATGACAGAAAATTATTATTTATAAAAGAACAGAATATAATTCTTTGTAAAAGAACAGAAAATATTTTTTTTTGCAAAAAAAAGAAAAGTATAATTTTTAAAATGACAGAAAATTATTCTTTATAAAGAACAGAATATAATTCTTTGTAAATGAACAGAAAATAATTCTTTGTAAAAGAAAAGAAAAGTATAATTTATAAAATGACAGAAAATTATTCTTTAAATAAAAAAAAAGAAAATTATTCTTTAAATAAATAAAAAAAATATTATTCTTTGAAAAAAAAGCAGAATTTTTTTTTTTTAAAAGATCAGACGATTATTCTTTAAAAAAGAATAGAAATTTACTTTTTATAAAATAACTGAATAGTCTAGTTTTTAAACAATACTCTTAGTAAAGGAACATATAATTACCTTGTAAACAAGAACCAAAAATAAACTTTTTATAAACGAACAGAACATTTCTTTTTTAAATAAAATAACAGAAAATGACTCGTTAAAAATGCTTGCTAGTTCTTTCTGTTTGTTAGTAAACATTAGTTATGAAACATGAAAGTCATTAGGAACATGCTGCTGAGTCGATGGTATACAGCCATATCATCTGTGCCTGTGTAAAACAGCGTTCAATAAAAAGATGATTAAGAGATGTGTTATGCGTCCTACAAGTACCGCCGTAAGCCTTTATATGCTTTGACATAGGCTTGTGCATGCCGCAATACACGATAACAAACATCTTTTTATAATATTGGGGGACACGGTGGCCAGGCAGCGCGTTTGGCTGGCGTACCGAAAGGTTCTGAGTTTGAACACTGGTGAAAGGTTAGTATTTCCGCCCGTGACTGGAGGGTATCCCTGGCATTAGTTGGGGGGGGGATACGTTGATAGCGGATGGGGTGTGTGCTGGTCACACAATCAATTTGGTCCGACTGGTACTTTACTTACTTCTTTAAAGTGTTTGAATCCACGTTTCATGCCAATGATGAAACCAATGGTCGTTATATTCAATCTACCCAGCTCTGATAGTTAGGTCTTAACCTTGGGAGAGGGGGTAAAGGTGGCTGGTGCTGGAGCTGGCCACACAATCATTTGTTTGTTTTGCTGACGTAATAATGAACTTTGTTTTTTGTTTTTTATTAAAAGAAGATCTTTCCTGTGTTTTCTAATATTGTAAAGTTGACTTGTTATAAATGTTTTAAAATGGTTTAAATTGTGTTAATTTAAAGTTGTTTTTTTCTGGTTTTGTTCAGGCAACCCATTCTAAGCATGTTTGACACTCGGGAAGAAAGAGTAATTATAATTATGTATTTATATATCAAATGTGTGTACTCTAATTGATTAAACATTAAATTTACTTGTGAATAGGCTTTACCACTTAGCTATATATACATGGAGGGTTCAATCACTTAAAATTAAGCCTAAAAATGTCAGGAAAATGAAGACTTTTACCTATAGATAAATTTTACCGTAGTAAGATGGCCGATTTGACCCGGACATACATACATCTAAATATGTACATTTGATATAAACAAGTTACAAGTATTGGAGCGTGGAAATTTGATGCTTTTACTAACTAAAATTGAACCAAGCATTGACAACCTGCTGTCAACACAACAGGCCCAAGCTTAACATTAATACTGAGTTTTAAAACCTCTCGTTATTTAAAGAAAACACTCAATTAAACTCTTCTTAACAATTGACTTTTACTTTTAAGCTCATAAAGTAGGAATTTAATATATTATGCCACCATACATACATTTTTCGCTAACGTATTTACACTACGGGGGGGGGGGGGGGGTAGGGGGCGGTGAGCAAAATAAAATTGTAAAAGAGGGCGGTGAGCCGAAAAATGTTGAGAACCAATGCATTAGATTATAAGTTTAGATAATACTATTTCATAATGTATGTATTCATTTCTGCGTGTGTGTGTGTGTTTTGTATAACAGGAAGTGTGATTTGCAAACACGTGGTGTCGGTCGGGGTGCGGTGTCGGCGGGGGCGCGAGGGGGGCATGTGTCCTTTTCTGACGTGTATGACAAGTTGAAAACAGCACAGCCTCTGTAAAGTTCTTTCTTAACTGTAAACATCTTCGACTGGCGTTACGAAGGTTCTGGGTTCGAATCCTGGTGAAGGCTAGGATTTGTTCCAGGGTCAGGAGGGGTGTCTCCCTCCACCCAGCTCTGATAAGTAGCCTACATGACATTAGTTGGCGTAAAAGTATATGCGGCTAGGCGTTGTACTGGGCCAGTTCTGGCCACACATTCCTCAAGTATGCCTTGGCCACTGAAACTGGTGAACGCCACTTCACCGGCCCTAAGGATCAATTAGTCCGCATAAGAAAATGTTATTATATCAACTATAGTGCTGAATCCGTTCATTTTTTAAAATAAATGTAGTACTAATTATATTAAGGTTATAAACTGAAGCGCCGTTAATTAAATTGAATTGTTGTATTTCCGGCCCATCCATATCGAAGTTAATATAAGGCCTTTATTGTTCACGCTTTTGTCATGTTTTGTTTGTATCCATTTTTGTCCTTATATCTTTATATTATGTTTTACATTTGGATGTCTTTAATATAATTTATTATATTATAATGGTATAATTTTGCTGAAAAGTTCATAAAAAGTTCTACAGAAATAGTATTTACGTCGAATTTTACTGCATTCCAACAAAATGTGAGAAACTTTTAGGGTGACATTGCAAAACGCACACTTTGGGGCCGTTTCTCGTTTTAATTGTAAAGACATTTCTATATATTTCCCTGATTTCTGTTTTATTTCGTTTCTTTTCAAAATAAAAACTATTTATATATCATGTATTTCTCTCTAAATTACACAGATACACGTTATTGAAATTTTTGATTATCTCTGTAAAAAAATATTTTTGTGTGTTTTCTTAAAAAAATCTTGGCAATTTTTATTTTCGTAAATTGTAAATTGCTTTTATCAACTGTAAATGGCGTTGTAAATACATTTTTAAAAGTTTTTTAATATCTTTATAGTCAGAAATTAAAGAAAAAAAAACATAAACAATAGAACACACAAGAGAAAGGACGATAATTTCTATTTTTTTATCCATCAAATTAAATATTTTAAAATCTTGAACTATGCTACAAATTACACAAACCCAAAAACACTAAGATTAAGGTTCGCATGTTTGTTTCAAGGTTTAAAACTTTTCAATACACGCAAAATAATTTTTTAAAACTGTATTTATTATTTGAATAAAACGGTTGCACTGTGGCCAAACGTACCGAAGAGCCTGGGTCCCAATCCTTGTGACCACTAGGAATGGTCAAGGAATTGGAAGGTTCCCTGAGTCTACCCAGCCCTGAAGGGTACCTGACTTAATTTTGGGGTAAAGTAAAGGCGGCTATGCATTGAACTGGTCACACTAATCCCCAAGTATGCCAAAGCCACAGAAACTGGTAAACGCTACTTCGCCGACCCTATTGACAAGTCTTAACGTGTATGCATGCATAAAAGTTCACAAGAAAAAAAAACATTTCCGGTCGTATTCGATCATTTTATTCGAAACATGTCTGTGTGCTAGGTTACTGGTTGTACGAACATTTGTTGGGGATTAAAATTTCTTTCATTTCCAAAACATGTTTACAAAAGAAAACGATGTATTGTGAAAGTCAGAAGTGAATAATCACCTTTTTATAATATCAAACTTATTGCTTAATATGCAAAATTATTTTTGTTATTTGTTTTTATGAATTTACGCATTTTGTTTTTCAATAACCAATAAAACGCAACTCTTGACTAATTTATTTTATAAACAAGCTACGTGCGACTAATACTTAAGTTTTAACTATCGCCTACTCACTTTTGATGTTAAAAATGGATTCCTCATAACAAATATTGTATCCTTTGTATAATTCTAAAAGACTAGAACTAGCCGTCGAGGTTGAAATCAACTGTCAATAACCAGCAAAAGCATGCTTTTTTGTTTACGGAAATGCATAAAATAATTAAACATTTAAAAATAGAACCGGAAGTTCACGATCACTCCAGTTCAAAAGGTCACGCCTAATTAAGACTTGTCGATGGATCAATTTACTGTACACTAAACTATTTTTCATAGAGAGTATTTATTGTGTTGTTATAATATGTCTATAGCTGTTTAAATTGTTATTCATGGTGTTTTTTAAAATTGTATAGATAATTCGGTGTAGGAAAGTGTAAAGTAGGCATGCAAAACAACCTAACCACTTCCATGTCAGTTGTCTTCGCAAAGTACTAAAACAAAATACGAAGGTCCCAGTCACAGAAGTGCTTCTCATGGCAAACTCGGCTATATAAAGCTTCTGAAATCTCAAGCGCGATGGACTGGTCATTTAGTTTGAGTGCCGGATTAAAGATTGCCGAAGGAGATCCTATTTGGCTAGCTAGCACAAGGTAAAAGAAGTACCAGCGGCCAAAAAACAAAGAGATTCAAAGCTATTCTGAAAGCATTAGACGTGGACCCAGACAGATGGGAGGCACTGGCGGCCGACAGGAGCGTGAGGCGAAATGGTGTGTCACCAGGGAGCACATTTGGCGGGAAACAGCAGAATCTAAAGGGCCAAACAAAAACGTACAGATAGACAAGACAAGCTGACGTCCAAGGCGTTGCCATATCCCCAACGTCTGCGTCATTTGTTTGCAATACAACTTTCAGGGCCCACATAGGACTGAGAGAGGCTACAATGCGACTGGGAGAAGTGGTCATTCTCGGAAATGAGGGACGAACAACATAGATTTTTTTTAAATTTATTTCTTTATATTTAATATTGGATTAGATATTTTATGTATAATAATCGTATGGATAATCCAATTAAAGATATATTTAGGGAGGTGTAGTTTGTTATTGTTGTTATTGTTGCTGTCGTTTTGCAGAGTGTTATAGAAGCTACTTATTATAGACTATTGGTTATTAATGTAATTATCGTAAATAAGTCCAGGAAATTATAAATTCTTTATTTAAACCTCATCGAATGGCTTGAGTGTATTATTTTGAAGTGAAACAGACACTGAACGGACTACAGAAGAACCAGGACATAACAGTATTCTAGAGCTCTATAAATCTAGATCAGTCGTATGGACAACATTACGGACACTTCTCTATAACCGACTTTAGTTACGACAGGTTTCGCTAACTGATAATAAAACGACTTTTGAGCATTTGTTGGCCCAGTCTTTAAATTAGCAGTCAGCTGTGTTTGTTTGAGTGTGTTGATATGATAACACAGCTATAAACCGGCAGTTATCGGTGCCAACTTAAAGCTTCATACAATGACTTCAAATGCTACTCTAGGCGCCGACACTTGTAGGCTTAATATGTCAGTTTGGCTATCATTATACCCAGTAAAGGATTTACGTATAAGCAACACAAGCTATAGCTTAGGGCCCCTATTTATTTTTTTCTGGGGCCAAAAACATAGTCCGAGTGCGCAATTTTCATATATACTTAAATATACTGCAGCATTATTTGCCCCACTACCAAACATCCGGAACGTTCTATACTCGGTGTATATTTCATGTGCTGGTCATTCCCTGAATCTTGTTGGTAGAGCAACAGTTGACTGTTGTTTGGATGTAGTAAAATTTTCGGGAATCTTTTAAGAAATATATAATTTCTTTTCATAATCTTCACATAGATGGGTAGTAGGCCTACTGATGTCATTCTTCAAAGAAGATTCAAAAGCACCAAAGTCTTTGTCAAAGACTGGTCTAGATTGGAAGCACATTCAATAACAACAAGTGCAAAAATTGTTAGTTATGATGGAATGATTTCGCATTGCATCAACTGCATATTGATACTACAGAGAAAGGCGAAACAATAAATCAAGCCATACACATTTTGAATAAAATAGAGGAGTTTAAATTTATGGTAATATTATATTTGTGGAGTTACTTGCTGGGTGAATTATAAAAGACTAGTCAATCCCTGCAAGACCCCTAAATCAGTCTAGATGTATGTAGGAAATAGTTAGCGTCTTTTTTGGATTTTGTTAAAGGTTCCTGTGATATGTTCATTCATTTTAAAGAAAAAGCTAAGGAAACATTGCCTGGTGTTGATTAAAAGAAAAGCAGATATAGAAGAAGACAATGACATATCAATGATGATGAAGATAATGCTTTAGTCAACCTTGAGCCAAGAGACAAGTTAAGAGTAAAAACATTTATACCTGTGATGGATGCACTAGAGTCAAGTCTGGCACAGAGGATCTCAGTATACAAGGATGCTGCAAAAAAGTTTTCATTATTAATAAAAATTAGAAGCTACAGAAGAAGAAATTCGTGAAGGAGTTAGTGCTTTATGCCAAACATATCCTGAAGATGCGGACATGAATCTTGTAGGAGAAGTCAAGCATTTTCATCAGTATGTTAGACATATTCAAGCCTATGGTTCAGCGGAACATGATAGTAAGACTTATCAGGATCTGTATAGGGTAATATTTAACGATCGTCTCCGATCAGCATTTCCTAACGTAGATCAATTTTGAAATTGTTTCTAAGTATGATGGCTACAAATTGCTCAGGAGAAAGAGATTTTTTCTCAGCCGAAGAGGATAAAAAACTAATTTAAACATTCAAAAACTCAAGATAAATTATGTTCCCCCAGTCTCATGTGCATAAAAAGTGACAAACTACGCAGTCTATCATTTGATGATGTCGTCAATGACTTTGCTATTTTAGTTGAAAATAATTCCTTAATTTTTATAACATTTTTCAGCCCTGTGTGGGTATCGGGGTCATGAAAATGACCTGGTGAAAGAATAAACCCACTGCTTAGTACCACTTGCATGTTGTAAAAGGCGACCAATAGTGGTTTGTACATACGGTATAACCTAGGCATATAAAACGTGTACCCCCTTTTGTGGTGCTGTTCGACAGAGGTCCAGATTGCACTACCCTGGATAGAAATTTTTGCGCACCTACGGCTGGGGGGGGGGGAGCTCTGGTATTGGTAGCATTGAGATGGGTGTAAAGTCAAGAAGGGGCCTGGATCCAGGATGTGACAATTCCACAAGGTATTCCGAGACTCTAAAAAAGTAAATGGCACAACTAAGTGTCATAACCATTTGGAGAGCTCTGTGGATGGCGGAGAATGGCAGGTGATGGGCGCAGATCCAAAAATTCTGTCGAACTGCGGGGTTTGGAAAAAGCCCCAAAGAAAAATCGACAATAACAATGCCAGGTTGACTTGCATTTACTGAAAGAGCAAACTGTTCTTCAGTCTGGCTAATAGAAGAAGAAGAAGACGTTTTAAGAACTTAGATTAATAAGCTCTTGTAAATTGCGCCTTTTAAAATAACTTTCGTTTCTTTTTACCAGAGTTTGCATTTTTAAGTTTGTTATGAATAAAAATTATTTTAAGTTAAAGATTTATTTTTAACTATCTATATACTTCTAAATTGTATTTCATTTTAACCCTTTAGGTATCCGAAAATCATATTTTGGCACTGACATATAATATCTGGTCTTATAAAAGGGCCCCATATCTAAGATAGCTTAGGGCCTTATCAAATCTAAATCCGACCCTGATAATACCGAGAGAGGGAGAAACTGTTAGATAGATAGATAGACGGATAGTCGGATGGATTTAAGGTTTGATAGAAAGATTGATGGATAGATCAAGATCACGGTAATTGACTGACTGGATTGAATTACAAAAACATTAATTGACGGAGTGTATTATAGAAGAATATATTAATAGATTTATTGGATAGATTTGATAGATTGAATAATGGATCGGTTGATTAATTGACAGAAAGATTCATAAATAGATTGATAAAAAAAAATGTTAAAGATAGAATGTTAGAAAATTAATAAATGGGCCGTATTGCTGCTGAGAGTTAACACCTTGCCCCTTATACAAGTCAATATTTTATGACTGACTTGTAATTTACAAGTCAGTCATAAAATATTGACTTGTATAAGGGGCGAGGGTGTTAACTCAGCAGCAATACGGCCCATTGATAAATAGATTTATTTAAAAAAAAAACTAGAAAGTTTGTCAGAATTGATTTATAGATAGAAATACATAGGTAGATAGACAAAAAGATAAAAAGCAAAAATATAAAAGATTAATAAGTAAATTGACATTATATTGTTTACTTACTTACTTACTGCCCGTAACGCCGTGGGCGCATAGGGCAGCAACAAAGTCCTTCCATCTTTCTCTGTCACGTGCGACAATTCCAATCGTACCCCAGGAGTGACCAAATTCTTTTAATTCCTGCTCCACCGTTCTGCGCCAGGTTACTTTTGGCCGACCTTTCTTTCTTTTCCCTTCTGGAGTCCAGTGTAGTGCTGTCTTGCAGATGTTCCCTTCCTCTCTTCTCAATACATGACCAATCCATCGCCAACGTCTTTTCATTATGATTGTGCCCATGTCTTCGTGGTTGGATTGGGACATTAATTCTTCGTTGGTTATTTTCTTTGGCCAAAATATTTTCAAAATCTTCCTGAGGCTTTTCGTGTGGAAAGTGGAAAGCTTCACAAGGTCCTGTTGTGTCATGCGCCAACATTCTGCACCATATAGAAGGACAGGAAGCACACAGCTGTTATATAGTTTTATTTTCGTTCTGGTACTATATGTACAGGATTTCCAGATGTTGGTCATGTTATAAAATGCAATTCTTGCTTTGTTCAGTCTGTTCTGAATATCTTCTTTGCTTCCTCCATCTGGTGTGAGTGAGCTTCCTAGGTATGTGAATTTTTTCTGAGTTAGGAAGATCTTTATTGTCAACTTTGACTGGAATCATAGTAGTGGTATTTAGCACCATGACTTCAGATTTCTTTTGATTTATTTTTAGTCCAACTTGAGAACTAAAACTATTTAGTCTGTCTGTTTTGGCTTGCATTTGCTGATAGGTGTGAGACAAAAGTGCAAGGTCATCAGCATAGTCTAAATCCTCGAGTGTTGATAACAAAGTCCATCTGATACCATTGTTTCTCACTTCTGTTGTGTTTTTCATCACCCACTCAATTAGCATGTTAAACAGTAATGCGGACATCACGCATCCCTGTCTCACCCCTGTCCTCACTTCGAACTATATGTTGCTACCTTTCATGCAGCAGCTGTAGTTGCTGTAAAAGTTCTTTTACAGCTGTACCATGTGAGCAGGTATTCCATATGCTCTCAGAATGCGCCACAGACTGTCTCGGTGAACACTGTCGAATGCCTTTTCGAAATCAATGAAGTTGATATAAAGTTGTCGTTGCCATTCTGTACATTGTTCTATGATGTTTCGTAGAGCAAAAATCTGTTCTGTGCAGTTCCTCCCTTTTCTAAAGCCTGCTTGCTCTTTTCTAAGAATGATGTCGACAGCTTCGTAAAGTCTCCCGATGATCACCTTGGCCAGTACTTTGCTTGGGATTGACAGAAGCGTAATGCCACGCCAGTTATTGCAGTCGCTAAGTGCACCCTTTTTGGGGATTTTGATAATTATTCCTTTAGTCCAGTCTTCTGGTACGTATGCTTCCACCCATATTTTTCTGAAAAGTGGCTCCAATATATTAGCTGCTGTCTCTGCGTCAGACTTAAATAGTTCAGTCTTCAAGTTATATTGTTTGATACATATAAAAACAAAAGAGAATGATCAATAGATATATAAATAAAAAGATAGATAAATATATATATATATATATATATATATATATATATATATATATAAGAGAAAGAGAGAGCGAGAGAGAGAGAGATTATTACAATATTATACTTATGCATATAAACTTACCAGATATAAATATAGTATAATCCGTAAAGTCTCTCTTAGCCAACCATGAACAGAACCAATAAGTTAAAACTACGGTTTCTAAATAATATTGTGTTCCCGGTAAGGTTTACTGGGGTTTATCGCGTTACCTAGCAGCTGTCACGGCTATTACTGCAGCTAGTTACACTGACTGCTATTGGGCAGATGATTATTAAAGCTGACAGTGATTCTCAAAATATTTTCTGAGCCGGGAGTAGTATAGTGTGTAGTTTTCAGGTAGGATTTACGGGTGAGGGTGACGGGTGACCCTGTGACCTTTGACCTCATGACCCCGTGACCTTTGACCCCGGCACCGGAAGTGATGTCATCCAAGATGGCGTCTCGTCGTGTTCTTACACGAGCTTTGTTAGCACGTGCTTTGATCATATGATTATTTTTGTCTGGTATTATTTTTGTGTGGTATTATTTTTTCCCATTGTCTTACAATGATTGACACATGTCCTATTTTTTTTCTCCTATTGTTTTATAAGGGTCTTTCTAAGGTTCAGCGGATCTAAAATTTTATAATTAATTAATAATATTAATTAAGTAATTGATCACTGGTATAGTGTTCTTTATAATTTTCAATAGTAAAAGGCTTTTTTCAATAAGTTTAATGTGTTTATTGCCCTAATTAGCACCTTTGAATCGATAATTGATGTGTAAGGGTTATTTTTACTTACTTGGCGGCAGTAATTATCTTAATTTTATACTTAATTAATTAAATAATTGAAATTTTTACAGCCATTATTAGCGTGTAAAGGAACGTTTTTAAATACTAAGGGTCGTAATTAGCACTAAATATCCCACGTTTTTTTAATACTTTTTTACTTTTTACTTACTGGCATACATTGATTGTCTCTATTTTATACTTAATTAACATATTATAATTTTTATAGTTATAATTAACTTGTAAACAGGTGTTTTTAATGACTAAGGGCCGTAATTATCACTAAATAGAAAACATTTTAATACGTTTTTACCTTATTAATTACATGGATACATTAATTGTCTCTATTTTATACTTAATTAACATATTATAATTTTATAGTTATAATTAACTTGTAAACAGGTGTTTTTAATTACTAAGGGCCGTAATTATCACTAAATAGACAACATTTTAATACGTTTTTACCTTATTAATTACATGGATACAGTAATTTTCTTAATTTATTCTTAACTAATGAACTAATTATAATTTTTATAGCCATAATTATCTCGTAAAGGGACGATTTTAATTCCTAAGGGCCGTAATTATCACATTTTAAGCTACAATTCTTATATAAGGAACGCACATTTACTTACTTCGATACGGTAATTATCTTAATTTTATTCTTAACTAATTAACTGATTATAATTTGTATAGCCATAATTATCTCGTAAAGGGACGATTTTAATTACTAAGGGCCGTAATTATCACATTTCAAGCAACAATTCTCATTTAAGGAACGCACATTTACTTACTTCGATACGGTAATTATCTTAATTTTATTCTTAACTAATTAACTGATTATAATTTGTATAGCCATAATTATCTCGTAAAGGGACGATTTTAATTACTAAGGGCCGTAATTATCACATTTCAAGCAACAATTCTCATTTAAGGAACGCACATTTACTTACTTCGATACGGTAATTATCTTAATTTTATTCTTAACTAATTAACTGATTATAATTTGTATAGCCATAATTATCTCGTAAAGGAGCCTGGGTCCCAATCCTTGTGACCACTAGGAATGGTCAAGGAATTGGAAGGTTCCCTGAGTCTATCCAGCCTTGATGGGTACCTGACTTAATTTTGGGGTAAAGTAAAGGCGGCTATGCATTGAACTGGTCACACTAATCCCCAAGTATGCCAAAGCCACAGAAACTGGTAAACGCTACTTCGCCGACCCTATTGACAAGTCTTAACTTGTATGCATGCATAAAAGTTCACAAGAAAAAAAAACATTTCCGGTCGTATTCGATCATTTTATTCGAAACATGTCTGTGTGCTAGGTTACTGGTTGTACGAACATTTGTTGGGGATTAAAATTTCTTTCATTTCCAAAATATGTTTACAAAAGAAAACGATGTATTGTGAAAGTCAGAAGTGAATAATCACCTTTTTATAATATCAAACTTATTGCTTAATATGCAAAATTATTTTTGTTATTTGTTTTTATGAATTTACGCATTTTGTTTTTCAATAACCAGGAAAACGCAACTCTTGACTAATTTATTTTATAAATAAGCTACATGCGACTAATACTTGAGTTTTAATTATCGCCTACTCACTTTTGATGTTAAAAATGGATTCCTCATAGCAAATATTATATCCTTTGTATAATTCTAAAAGACTAGAACTAGCCGTCGAGGTTGAAATCAACTGTCAATAACCAGCAAAAGCATGCTTTTTTTGTTTACGGAAATGCCTAAAATAATTAAACATTTAAAAATAGAACCGGAAGTTCACGATCACTCCAGTTCAAAAGGTCACGCCTAATTAAGACTTGTCGATGGATCAATTTACTGTACACTAAACTATTTTTCATAGAGAGTATTTATTGTGTTGTTATAATATGTCTATAGCTTTTTAAATTGTTATTCATGGTGTATTTTAAAATTGTATAGATAATTCGGTGTAGGAAAGTGTAAAGTAGGCATGCAAAACAACTTAACCACTTCCATGTCAGTTGTCTTCGCAAAGTACTAAAACAAAATACGAAGGTCCCAGTCACAGAAGTGCCATATCCCCAACGTCTGCGTCATTTGTTTGCAATACAACTTTCAGGGCCCACATAGGACTGAGAGAGGCTACAATGCGACTGGGAGACGTGGTCATTCTCGGAAATGAGGGACGAACAACATAGATTTTTTTAAAGTTATTTCTTTATATTTAATATTGGATTAGATATTATATGTATAATAATCGTATGGATAATCCAATTAAAGATATATTTAGGGACGTGTAGTTTGTTATTGTTGTTATTGTTGCTGTCGTTTTGCAGAGTGTTATAGAAGCTACTTATTATAGACTATTGGTTATTAATGTAATTATCGTAAATAAGTCCAGGAAATTATAAATTCTTTATTTAAACCTCATCGAATGGCTTGAGTGTATTATTTTGAAGTGAAACAGACACTGAACGGACTACAGAAGAACCAGGACATAACAGTATTCTAGAGCTCTATAAATCTAGATCAGTCGTATGGACAACATTACGGACACTTCTCTATAACCGACTTTAGTTACGACAGGTTTCGCTAACTGATAATAAAACGACTTTTGAGCATTTGTTGGCCCAGTCTTTAAATTAGCAGTCAGCTGTGTTTGTTTGAGTGTGTTGATATGATAACACATCTATAAACCGGCAGTTATCGTTGCCAACTTAAAGCTTCATACAATGACTTCAAATGCTATTCTAGGCGCCGACACTTGTAGGCTTAATATGTCAGTTTGACTATCATTATACCCAGTATAGGATTTACGTTAAAGCTACACAAGCTATAGCTTAGGGCCCCTATTTATTTTTTTCTGGGGCCAAAAACATAGTCCGAGTGCGCAATTTTCATATATACTTAAATATACTGCAGCATTATTTGCCCCACTACCAAACATCCGGAACGTTCTATACTCGGTGTATATTTCATGTGCTGGTCATTCCCTGAATCTTGTTGGTAGAGCAACAGTTGACTGTTGTTTGGATGTAGTAAAATTTTCGGGAATCTTTTAAGAAATATATAATTTCTTTTCATCATCTTCACATAGATGGGTAGTAGGCCTACTGATGTCATTCTTCAAAGAAGATTCAAAAGCACCAAAGTCTTTGTCAAAGACTGGTCTAGATTGGAAGCACATTCAATAACAACAAGTGCAAAAATTGTTAGTTATGATGGAATGATTTCGCATTGCATCAACTGCATATTGATACTACAGAGAAAGGCGAAACAATAAATCAAGCCATACACATTTTGAATAAAATAGAGGAGTTTAAATTTATGGTAATATTATATTTGTGGAGTTACTTGCTGGGTGAATTATAAAAGACTAGTCAATCCCTGCAAGACCCCTAAATCAGTCTAGATGTATGTAGGAAATAGTTAGCGTCTTTTTTGGATTTTGTTAAAGGTTCCTGTGATATGTTCATTCATTTTAAAGAAAAAGCTAAGGAAACATTGCCTGGTGTTGATTAAAAGAAAAGCAGATATAGAAGAAGACAATGACATATCAATGATGATGAAGATAATGCTTTAGTCAACCTTGAGCCAAGAGACAAGTTAAGAGTAAAAACATTTATACCTGTGATGGATGCACTAGAGTCAAGTCTGGCACAGAGGATCTCAGTATACAAGGATGCTGCAAAAAAGTTTTCATTATTAATAAAAATTAGAAGCTACAGAAGAAGAAATTCGTGAAGGAGTTAGTGCTTTATGCCAAACATATCCTGAAGATGCGGACATGAATCTTGTAGGAGAAGTCAAGCATTTTCATCAGTATGTTAGACATATTCAAGCCTATGGTTCAGCGGAACATGATAGTAAGACTTATCAGGATCTGTATAGGGTAATATTTAACGATCGTCTCCGATCAGCATTTCCTAACGTAGATCAATTTTGAAATTGTTTCTAAGTATGATGGCTACAAATTGCTCAGGAGAAAGAGATTTTTTCTCAGCCGAAGAGGATAAAAAACTAATTTAAACATTCAAAAACTCAAGATAAATTATGTTCCCCCAGTCTCATGTGCATAAAAAGTGACAAACTACGCAGTCTATCATTTGATGATGTCGTCAATGACTTTGCTATTTTAGTTGAAAATAATTCCTTAATTTTTATAACATTTTTCAGCCCTGTGTGGGTATCGGGGTCATGGAAATGACCTGGTGAAAGAATAAACCCACTGCTTAGTACCACTTGCATATTGTAAAAGGCGACCAATAGTGGTTTGTACATACGGTATAACCTAGGCATATAAAACGTGTACCCCCTTTTGTGTTGCTGTTCGACTAAGCGAGGGTGTTAACTCAGCAGCAATACGGCCCATTGATAAATAGATTTATTTAAAAAAAAAACTAGAAAGTTTGTCAGAATTGATTTATAGAATCTTCCTGAGGCTTTTCGTGTGGAAAGTGGAAAGCTTCACAAGGTCCTGTTGTGTCATGCGCCAACATTCTGCACCATATAGAAGGACAGGAAGCACACAGCTGTTATATAGTTTTATTTTCGTTCTGGTACTATATGTACAGGATTTCCAGATGTTGGTCATGTTATAAAATGCAATTCTTGCTTTGTTCAGTCTGTTCTGAATATCTTCTTTGCTTCCTCCATCTGGTGTGAGTGAGCTTCCTAGGTATGTGAATTTTTCTGAGTTAGGAAGATCTTTATTGTCAACTTTGACTGGAATCATAGTAGTGGTATTTAGCACCATGACTTCAGATTTCTTTTGATTTATTTTTAGTCCAACTTGAGAACTAAAACTATTTAGTCTGTCTGTTTTGGCTTGCATTTGCTGATAGGTGTGAGACAAAAGTGCAAGGTCATCAGCATAGTCTAAATCCTCGAGTGTTGATAACAAAGTCCATCTGATACCATTGTTTCTCACTTCTGTTGTGTTTTTCATCACCCACTCAATTAGCATGTTAAACAGTAATGCGGACATCACGCATCCCTGTCTCACCCCTGTCCTCACTTCGAACTATATGTTGCTACCTTTCATGCAGCAGCTGTAGTTGCTGTAAAAGTTCTTTTACAGCTGTACCATGTGAGCAGGTATTCCATATGCTCTCAGAATGCGCCACAGACTGTCTCGGTGAACACTGTCGAATGCCTTTTCGAAATCAATGAAGTTGATATAAAGTTGTCGTTGCCATTCTGTACATTGTTCTATGATGTTTCGTAGAGCAAAAATCTGTTCTGTGCAGTTCCTCCCTTTTCTAAAGCCTGCTTGCTCTTTTCTAAGAATGATGTCGACAGCTTCGTAAAGTCTCCCGATGATCACCTTGGCCAGTACTTTGCTTGGGATTGACAGAAGCGTAATGCCACGCCAGTTATTGCAGTCGCTAAGTGCACCCTTTTTGGGGATTTTGATAATTATTCCTTTAGTCCAGTCTTCTGGTACGTATGCTTCCACCCATATTTTTCTGAAAAATGGCTCCAATATATTAGCTGCTGTCTCTGCGTCAGACTTAAATAGTTCAGTCTTCAAGTTATATTGTTTGATACATATAAAAACAAAAGAGAATGATCAATAGATGAATAAATAAAAAGATAGATAAATATATATATATATATATATATATATATATATATATATATATAAAGAGAAAGAGAGAGCGAGAGAGAGAGAGATTATTACAATATTATACTTATGCATATAAACTTACCAGATATAAATATAGTATAATCCGTAAAGTCTCTCTTAGCCAACCATGAACAGAACCAATAAGTTAAAACTACGGTTTCTAAATAATATTGTGTTCCCGGTAAGGTTTACTGGGGTTTATCGCGTTACCTAGCAGCTGTCACGGCTATTACTGCAGCTAGTTACACTGACTGCTATTGGGCAGATGATTATTAAAGCTGACAGTGATTCTCAAAATATTTTCTGAGCCGGGAGTAGTATAGTGTGTAGTTTTCAGGTAGGATTTACGGGTGAGGGTGACGGGTGACCCTGTGACCTTTGACCTCATGACCCCGTGACCTTTGACCCCGGCACCGGAAGTGATGTCATCCAAGATGGCGTCTCGTCGTGTTCTTACACGAGCTTTGTTAGCACGTGCTTTGATCATATGATTATTTTTGTCTGGTATTATTTTTGTGTGGTATTATTTTTTCCCATTGTCTTACAATGATTGACACATGTCCTATTTTTTTTCTCCTATTGTTTTATAAGGGTCTTTCTAAGGTTCAGCGGATCTAAAATTTTATAATTAATTAATAATATTAATTAAGTAATTGATCACTGGTATAGTGTTCTTTATAATTTTCAATAGTAAAAGGCTTTTTTCAATAAGTTTAATGTGTTTATTGCCCTAATTAGCACCTTTGAATCGATAATTGATGTGTAAGGGTTATTTTTACTTACTTGGCGGCAGTAATTATCTTAATTTTATACTTAATTAATTAAATAATTGAAATTTTTATAGCCATTATTAGCGTGTAAAGGAACGTTTTTAAATACTAAGGGTCGTAATTAGCACTAAATATCCCACGTTTTTTTAATACTTTTTTTACTTTTTACTTACTGGCATACATTGATTGTCTCTATTTTATACTTAATTAACATATTATAATTTTTATAGTTATAATTAACTTGTAAACAGGTGTTTTTAATGACTAAGGGCCGTAATTATCACTAAATAGAAAACATTTTAATACGTTTTTACCTTATTAATTACATGGATACATTAATTGTCTCTATTTTATACTTAATTAACATATTATAATTTTATAGTTATAATTAACTTGTAAACAGGTGTTTTTAATTACTAAGGGCCGTAATTATCACTAAATAGACAACATTTTAATACGTTTTTACCTTATTAATTACATGGATACAGTAATTTTCTTAATTTATTCTTAACTAATGAACTAATTATAATTTTTATAGCCATAATTATCTCGTAAAGGGACGATTTTAATTACTAAGGACCGTAATTATCACATTTCAAGCAACAATTCTCATGTAAGGAACGCACATTTACTTACTTCGATACGGTAATTATCTTAATTTTATTCTTAACTAATTAACTGATTATAATTTGTATAGCCATAATTATCTCGTAAAGGGACGATTTTAATTCCTAAGGGCCGTAATTATCACATTTTAAGCTACAATTCTCATATAAGGAACGCACATTTACTTACTTCGATACGGTAATTATCTTTATTTTATTCTTAATTAATTAACTGATTATAATTTGTATAGCCATAATTATCTCGTAAAGGGACGATTTTAATTACTAACGGCCGTAATTATCACATTTCAAGCAACAATTCTCATTTAAGGAACGCACATTTACTTACTTCGATACGGTAATTATCTTAATTTTATTCTTAACTAATTAACTGATTATAATTTTTATAGCCATAATTATCTCGTAAAAGGACGATTTTAATTCCTAAGGGCCGTAATTATCACATTTTAAGCTACAATTCTCATGTAAGGAACGCACATTTACTTACTTCGATACGGTAATTATCTTAATTTTATTCTTAACTAATTAACTGATTATAATTTGTATAGCCATAATTATCTCGTAAAGGGACGATTTTAATTACTAAGGGCCGTAATTATCACATTTCAAGCAACAATGCTCATGTAAGGAACGCACATTTACTTACTTCGATACGGTAATTATCTTAATTTTATTCTTAGCTAATTAACTGATTATAATTTGTATAGCCATAATTATCTCGTAAAGGGACGATTTTAATTACTAAGGGCCGTAATTATCACATTTCAAGCAACAATGCTCATGTAAGGAACGCACATTTACTTACTTCGATACGGTAATTATCTTAATTTTATTCTTAACTAATTAACTGATTATAATTTGTATAGCCATAATTATCTCGTAAAGGGACGATTTTAATTACTAAGGGCCGTAATTATCACATTTCAAGCAACAATGCTCATGTAAGGAACGCACATTTACTTACTTCGATACGGTGATTATCTTAATTTTATTTTTAACTAACTAACTAATTATAATTTTAATAACCATAATTAGCTTGTAAACGGGTCTGTTTTTAATTACAAAGGGCTGCAATTATCCCTAAATAGACCACATTCTATATACTTTTTACCTTTTTACTTATTGGGATAGAGTAATTATCTTAATTTTATTCTTAACTAATTAAATAATTGAAATTTTTTATAGCCATAATTATCTTGTAAAGGGGTGTTTATTAATTACCAAGGGCCGTAATTAACACTAAATAGGCCACATTTTTTTACTTTTTAAACTTTTTACTTACTTGAATATAGTAATTGTCTTTATTGTATACTTGATTAACTAACTAATTATAATTTTAAGAACCATAATTATCGTGTAAAGAGGTGTTTTTTTAATTACTAAGGCCACAAAATTAGCACTAAATAGGCCACCTTTTATATACATTTTACATTTTTACTTACTTGGATATAGTAATTATCTCTATTTTATACTTAATTAAATAACTAATTTGTATTTTTATAGCCATAATTATATTGTAAAGTTTTTTTTTAAATAAGATGACGTCTATTTTGTTCTTACACATGATTTTAACACATGATTTTTTAAATTTAAGAATGTTTAATAATAATATTTCGGTTTGATTAAGCCTTTTCCTTATTTATTGACAATAAACAAAAGTACGACATAAAGTACAACAGGACAACACTACAACAGTACAACATATAGAAAAAAAAAATAGGTTTAAGTTATTATGTGATTTTATTCATAGTATTATATAGACATAGTACGTACATCAATTAAATAAGTTTATTTTTAATAATACTTTCATAGTATGTACATCAAACAAAAAGTTTATTTATAACAATACATATATACATACAATAGCAACCAAAAAGCTTTATTTAGACCAATTCATATATACAGTATAATGTATTTATAGCAATCAAACAAGTTTATTTATAACAATGCGTATATACAGTATAGTGTATTTATAGCAATTCATATAGACAGTATAGTGTATTTATAGCAATCAAACAAGTTTATTTATATCAATTGATATATACAGTATAGTTTATTTACAGCAGTAAACAGGAAGCGTTGACAAGATCTGAAATAAATAAATGCTTGTCTTATAAAAAATTTAATAATAGTACTATGTATATATTGTAAGCAGGTTAAAAATAAAGCCACCACCTATCTATATAACGATACAAGCTAAATTAACATATTGTGATAAAAAGGCAAAAAATAACTTACCTTTTTTTCTGTATATAACAGCGACCTAGACACAAAAACTGGAACAAGGGTAGATTTACGATGCTAGAACAAGTGAAATTTAGCAATCTGCCTCGGACTATATATAGCGTATTTTGACCACACCTGTATTTATCAGTATCATCTTGTTACGAATATCGGTCATAAATGAATGACGTAGTAAGGCGTTGACCTCTTAACAAGTGCGTATCAGAGTCCAAAGCGACCAAGGTTTGACCTTTGTGCCCTGAGGGCAGTTTAAATAAAATAATTCGTCCAACCCCGTGGAAATTGGAGGATAATTCTGGATCGTAGTAATTATAGAGAAAGAGGTTAAAATGCGTATTAAGACCCTGTAGAATCTTCGATGATAGTTTTCTTTGTAAAGTCCCGACCTCCTTAGAGAAAGTTCAGTTCGAAAGTTTGTAGAGTGAAGTCGCTATATTAATGCTTGTATATTTCATGTCATATTATTGATACTTATGTTGCCATCAGTTGATGAAATTTATTGATCGTTTATATTGAGTCTACAATTTAAATAAAATTGTTTATTCAACAACTGGAGTTGTTTGATCTATCATTGTTGAGAAAGGTGTTGAAGATAATTATCACGAATATAACTACATTGCTGCATAGACCTGTCAGTCAAGAAACCCCTAGCTTGGGCTACAGATTAGCAGAATCTAGAGACTTCTAATAAAGATACAACTATATGCATTGAATCCGATTTAACGAGTCGTAATAATAGTCATCATAACAAAGAGGCCATAACAATTTGCGGGCTACGTCCGATATAGTTGTATAGTGAAGCATATATTCAAGTTGTGTTGTGTTGTGTGTTGAAGCCGTGACCTACTGAGCAAGCCTAATAACGCTGAATTCATTCTTCCGATTGGAAAAACGTAAGTTGGAAAAATGTACCACTTTATAAATCTCTTAACTAAAGAATGGAATTTATTGAAAATCCAGAAGAAGAAGTTCTAAAAACTTTATCAATAAAGAAGTTAAAAGAGATCGCTGAGATCTTGAAGATAGAAGTTACTGAGACTACACCATCGAGGACTGTGTTGACACAGCAGATAAAAGATGTGTTGATTGCGAGTGGAAAGTTGGAAGTAGAATCAAGAGCGGAGGGATATCAAGTTGAAGGTCAGATGTCTGAACAGTTACGGTTTCAGTTAGAAATGAAACGGATGGAAATGGAGATGGAAGAAAAACGTCTTCATCGTGAGATGGAAGATAAGAAAAGTCAAAGAGAAATAGAAAGTCAGGAAAGAGATAAGAAAAGTCAAAGAGAAACAGAAAGTCAGGAAAGAATAGAACTGGCGAAGATAGGAGCTACTAAAAAAGAATGATGTAGAGATGGCCAGATGGAAAAAGCTAGTCCCTACCTACTTTGATAAAGAAAGTGAAATAGCTAATTTCTTCCAGACCTTTGAAATTTCTTGCAGAGATTTTAGTTCCCAGAAGATAAATGGGGAATATTAGTAAGAACAGCTTTTACTCAGGGAAGGGCAAGAGATTGTGTTCTATTGTTAAAAGAGGAGCATTTAAATGATTATGAAGTCATTAAAGACACTGTACTTAAAGCGTACAACCAAATACCTGAAAGTTATCGGAAAAGGTTCCGTCAGTACACAATGTCCCCTTACCAAACACACTTAGACTTCCTTAGAGCAGAAGAAAAGTTAATGGATCAGTGGATAAAATCCAGAAATATCTCCACATTAAAAGAAATGAAAGATATCATTCTGTTAGAGGATTTTATTAACAAAGTGAGGCCGGATATAAGAATGTATTTATCCGAGCGTGACATCACTGACCCACATAAGGCTGCTGATTTAGCCGAACAGTATACACTGTGTCATAGGACAGCTGGTGAAAAGAATTTTAATAGGGCACAACGGCAAGCAGAAAACACACCACAAAAACATCGTGAAAAAGAGCATTTTGTGAAACAAAATGATGTGAATAAGAAACCTGTCAACAAAAACGTCCAATGTACTTTTTGAAAAGAACAGGACATAGCATTGAAGACTGTTGGAGTATAAGGAAAGAAAAAGGACCTAATAAATTTGTAATGTGCGTCAGACATGCACCAATACAGAATGTACAAGAAAGCGAAAATACAAACGAACTGAATTCGAAGAAAGATTCTTCTAAACCAGAAACACTGAGGGTGGATTTGCCTGAGAGCAAAAGTCAGAAGGTAGAGAAATCTACAACTGAAGATAATGAGGATAAATATCCTGATTATAAATACAGAATGGCTACTATTGGGTTAATTGTCCAAGTCCACAGAGACGAGAAAGTAGACCAAAGTATTTTTGACTCGAACAAGAGTCTGAAGTCATCGAAAGATGAAACAACACCCGAAAGTCATGTTCAAGGGAAGAATAAAATTGACACAGAGACCCTGTGCAGTTTTCAACCGTTCATTAGTGAAGGTTGTGTGGCCTTACAAAAGGAAGGACCACTGAAGTCCGTAAACACATTACGAGACACAGGAGCATCATTAACACTGCTGCTTAAAGATGTATTACCATTGAATGATAATACATTGACAGGACAGACTGTCCTATTGAGAGGTTTTGAATGGAAAGAAGAAATACCTCTACATAGGATATACCTCGCATCTGACTTGGTGACAGGATATGTGACAGTTGGAGTAATATCAAAACTTCCTGTTGAGGGCATATCCGTTATCCTAGCAAATGATTTGGCGAAAGGGAGGGTGAGACCTGAACTGATTGTGAAGGAAAATCCAGACCCTAGTCCTATTGTGGAGACAGGAAAAGAAAAAGAACTTTATCCTGTAGGTGATGTCATAAATGGTATGACACCACAGAAAAAGAAAGAAGAAACTATCTCACAAGAAAAGAAAAAGAAAGAAGAAATTCTCCCACGAGAGAAGAAAGAGGAAGGAGAAGTGGAACTCGATACTACTATTTTCTCCATGATTGAAGATTGTCCGAAAGGAAATGAACAATCAAAGAAGTCATCGCAAAATGAATTGATTGCTGAACAGAAAGTAGACCCAGAGTTGCTACAGCTACATGAGAAAGCTGTCGACGAGGAAGAAACTCCTACTACTGATGTCTATGAACAGATAGACCACAGCATGCTCAAACAACAATGCAAACCTGCAGTTGCCGGTACAGATGAAGATTGGAGGAGCATCACTGAAGAAACGAGTGCTGAGATCTGGACCGAAACTACCAAAAGCTATGGGTTACCACAATCCATACCGACAGATCGAAGGACCAACTTCGCCTCGGAACTCTTCAATCCAGTCCTAAAGAACTTATGCTTGGAGCATGAGATGTCAACTGAATCCTATCCGGAAAGTCGAGGAACCTATGAACAAATCTTTGGACCCACTGTCCGAGGACCACTCAAACTACTTCCAGAGGAATGGCAGACCGAATTGGATCTCCTTGGGCTGATCAAGTACCTAGATAAGTACATAAAATTTTTGTCTGACATAACTGTGTTTGTTAGGAAAAAATTGTACACTGCTCACATGCAGAGGCTATTGTTGTGTGATGAAAGCAAGGCAAAGAAATTATATCGTTTGAAAATGATGAAGCCTTACCTTCTGAAAACAATTGGAATAAGCTTGATGTTGTTAACATTGTTACTCTTATTTGTAAAATTCATGCCTGGAGTACAGGATGAATTGAATGACAAATTCACTGATAGTTAGTTACCAAACTTACTATTTTAAAACTAAATCCCTTACTTGTGATGAAAAAGGACTAAGTAAAAGTATTGTTAGAGTAAATATCATTATAGTGTGATATTTCTAAACAAACTTGTTAGGTTGAGCATTTAAAATAATTGCTATAAGAGAAAAAGATCAGTTTTATCCGCAGAATTGGTTTCTAAATCAGAGGACATTAAAAATGTGGACTGATTATAAGATATGTTTGAGAAACTCTGGAAATGATAATTGAAACATTTGACAGAGGGGATAATTTGATTGAAAATGATGTAAATGATTTTGAGAAAAGAGAATTTTTCTATCACTAAAGTATTGAGAAATGTTTTATGATTGTAATATGGAAATTTATTTTATCATGTACTGTTGTTGAAATAATTGCACTGAGTCAGGATGCAAATTTCTTCTATGTGAATTTATGCATTTGTTTTATTATCATTGAATGTATGATAATGTAGGGTAAAAATAGTTGCAGCAAGGCAGAACTATGACTAAAAAGAATTCCAAGAAATGTATTATATATGATTTTTCACTTTTAGGATACTGTTACATGAAAAGCAGACCAGAAGTGAAACTAATGTAAAATAAAACTTATCCTTGTTTTGTATAAATTTAGGATATGTGCCACTGACTTGACACCTTTAAACCAGAATGGTTGAGAATGTCATGGATGAGAATTTATAATGTTGACACACCAATGTTCAACTAATGTATTATTAATTAAGGATTTCATGTCAAGATTGTAAAACTAATCTATTTTTTTTCTGTATGAGTTAAAATAGATTGAATGAATTGTACTGACAAGCAAAAGATTGGGTAGACCTGAACACTGTGAGGAACAGGAGAACCTAGAATCTATGAATAATGAATAAAACCTTTTGTGGAAAATGGAAAAGAGCAATGTACACCACTGAAAAGATTGGAAATGGAATGTTTTACCACACCAGTCAAACCAGCAGTTGTTTTGTACATAAATTGTTACATTGATTTCTCTCTGAAAAAAATTAATAGTAGCCTATGCTTAACTCTTTTCTACTTCAATAATATTGTATTTGAAATGTCTTTGATGTAGTCTAAAGAAAATAAGTACTTACTGTTTAGTAATAAGATTGTATGAAGATGATAACTTGCTTTAATTGGTAGTTAATTAAGTAAATTAACCAAATTTGTTTCAAGTAAATCCATGTCTGCATGAAAGATAGAATGTTTCAATTTAAAACTGCTGTGAACTCTTTTAAAAAAAAAAAATCATGACGTCGAAAGGTCATGGTAAAATGAGAAATTGAAATATTTTTAATGAAATTGTCTATAAACTATTTTAATTCTGGAACAGACTATGTTTAAGTTTCTTATAATAACATAAATGAATTTAATTTTGAGATAATAGTTGTGAAATAATGATCATTAAAAAGATAACTTTTTTAATCGCGTAGCAATTTTTGACATAAGCTGTTATGAGGTAAAAATTTGAATAGCGATGTAAACATTCAGGGAATGAGAGAATGATCGGAAGAAAAAGAGAGAGAGAGAAGTGCTGAACTGACCTAGAAATCTTTTGTCCCGACACAGACAGTTTGGTCTAATGTGTTAGTCAGCCTACAGGCTTAAAAAAAATACTGTCTACACGGGCAATAATATCTTTGTTGTAAAGTGAAAATTAGGTCAGGGCTAGTATTTTTGTTTTGTAATTGAGTTAGGCCTAGTATGTGTTCTATCAGAGCGTTTGGTTTTTTTTCTCCTTATGAAAAAATAAGTCGTGTCTGAATAGACATTAAGTGATTTTTTCTTTTGTTGTTTGATTACAAATGTAAAAGCTAAGTTTATAGTTAAATGAACGAGAGAGTTTTTATTAACGTGGAATGTTAATGGAATGGAAATTATTAAATTGTATAATGTGTAACTATGTATTTTTCTTGTATACACGATTTAGATAAACAATTTAATTGTCCATTGTTTTGAATTAAAATTGAATGATTGAATGACTGTAGTTAAGCCATTTGATAAGATTAACTTATATTGCATATATTATATGTTATTGTTATCAGTTTGATTGAATTAGTGGAATAGCCAATTGAACTGTATTTTTCCCCGGAAAATTTTCTTATATAATTATTCCTTAAAATTAACATTTTTTTGTATTGTTAAAATGTAAAAGACCTCTTAACAAGTGCGTATCAGAGTCCAAAGCGACCAAGGTTTGACCTTTGTGCCCTGAGGGCAGTTTAAATAAAATAATTCGTCCAACCCCGTGGAAATTGGAGGATAATTCTGGATCGTAGTAATTATAGAGAAAGAGGTTAAAATGCGTATTAAGACCCTGTAGAATCTTCGATGATAGTTTTCTTTGTAAAGTCCCGACCTCCTTAGAGAAAGTTCAGTTCGAAAGTTTGTAGAGTGAAGTCGCTATATTAATGCTTGTATATTTCATGTCATATTATTGATACTTATGTTGCCATCAGTTGATGAAATTTATTGATCGTTTATATTGAGTCTACAATTTAAATAAAATTGTTTATTCAACAACTGGAGTTGTTTGATCTATCATTGTTGAGAAAGGTGTTGAAGATAATTATCACGAATATAACTACATTGCTGCATAGACCTGTCAGTCAAGAAACCCCTAGCTTGGGCTACAGATTAGCAGAATCTAGAGACTTCTAATAAAGATACAACTATATGCATTGAATCCGATTTAATGAGTCGTAATAATAGTCATCATAACAAAGAGGCCATAACAATCTTAAAAGCCAACACTGTCTAAACCCATTTAAACATTACGTCTGGTTACGTATATTAAGCATAGGCTGAGAGTTTCGGTGTACAGGTAATTGGATTTGACTGGCCCTATGGTCAGTTTCCATTAGTTGCACTTGGCTAAGTGCATTTTACGCATTGCTGACCGAAACAGACCTGGTCAAAAATGTACTTATCTACCAACCTGAATCTCGGCTACGGCATCTGGCTCGTCACGATGATGTAACAATTCAGACATTTTTAGTTCGCCAGCTGTTGCACTAAGGCACTTGGTACAGAGCTAAAGGTCAACTTTTTGCACTAATGGGTTTTGCTTATCAATAAAATCTTTTTTTTCATCCATGTGGTCAGGTTTTTACATTTTTGCACTAAGGCACTTAGTACAGTAAGGTCAATCGTTTTACTTATATACTTTATAATTACATAAGTCTACATTTGTATTTTGTACATTTTCTTTAAGTTTTTATTGATAATACATGTAAATACAGTTTACTTAACTCGTTTAAATTTAAATTAAATTAAAATTAAATTGGTTATTTATATAGCACTTCTATCTATGCTATTTTAGCATGCTCAGTGCGCTCTGTAAACACTTTTAAACATAAATGTTGCATATTTTAACTATTCTCTCGTCCAGATGGTCTTTAACTATTAAAAATCAGTTTGATATACGTAAATGGTTGTATCTTTTCATTTTTGTCGTGTAATTTTTTACTTACTAGGGTTGAAAAAAAAAAAAGAGAATGTTGTTGAAAGAGAAATGGTTAGGTTTCGGATAACATGGAGAGTGTTAAAAAGTTTTAAAAAGTTGTCCTACAAAGCTTTCCATAGTGTTAAAGATTTTTAAAAAGTTGCCCTACAAAGCTTTCCATAGTGTGAAAGATTTTTTTAAAGTTGCCTTACAACGCTTTCCATAGTGTGAAAGCTTTTTAAAAAGTTGCCTTACAACACTTTCCATAGTGTGAAAGTTTTTGAAAAATTTGCCTTACTACGCTTTATATAGTATGAAAGATTTTTAAAAGTTGCCCTACAAAGTTTGTCGCGTGTGTAAAAGATTTAGAAAAAGTTGCCCTAACAAGTTTGTCGCGTGTGTAAAAGATTTTGAAAAAGTTGCCCTAACAAGTTTGTCGAGAGAGAGAGAGATCGAGAGAAGAAAGCAGTAAGCGATACAATGATTGCGCAAGGCATAAAAAGAAACTAGTCGTTCGTGTTGTAAAAGTTAACATTATTGTCTGTCAAACACGGAAGGGTCTCTAAAAATGTTTGTCAAACTGAAAATATTTCTAGTTGTGGAAACAACAAAAAATGTTGGGCTTGTTTGACCTGTCTTAGTTGTATAAAAAATTAACATCACTGTAATGTACCAAGAGGCGTTCTATAAACATGTAAGATGCTACGCCTAGTTGTTTTAAAAACAACTTCCCTGTCACAGAAACAAGTATGTTGGGTATAGACTACTACTTGACAGATGTACTCAGACAATGTTAAGACAATACCATTACTAGTATAATTTACTTTAGGAACCCCCTAGGACCTATGTGCTACACACACGCACACACAGTCAAATACAGACTACACGTACATATTAATAATTGTCGATTAATTATTTGTTTCATGTACATAAGAAATTAACCATGATCGTATTTATTATATTATAAATGATCCTGTTCGCAATGTAAATATACCTTTAGTTAGATGTAAAATAAAAAAGAAAATAATAAAAAAACTACCAGTCATGTTGTTGTTTTATTCCTTGTTTGAAGTAATTGAGCGCAAATAAAAATTTAAAAAATGAAATCTCTTTATGTTTACTGTTTAAAAAATTATTACACGGTAACTGCCCTTGTATATTACTTGGATTAGACGTTATCTTGTTTTCCAGTTGACCGGTGTGTGGAACATTCGAATCGGTCCTCTTGGATCCGCCTCCTTCTGACCCGTCATATTGGATACCACTTGAAAGACTTAATTTACTTAAATTTTAAAACGTTCAACCCTAGTAAGTAAAAAATTACACGACAAAAATGAAAAGATACAACCATTTACGTATATCAAACTGATTTTTAATAGTTAAAGACCATCCGGACGAGAGAATAGTTAAAATATGCAACATTTATGTTTAAAAGTGTTTACAGAGCGCACTGAGCATGCTAAAATAGCATAGATAGAAGTGCTATATAAATAACCAATTTAATTTTAATTTAATTTAAATTTAAACGAGTTAAGTAAACTGTATTTACATGTATTATCAATAAAAACTTAAAGAAAATGTACAAAATACAAATGTAGACTTATGTAATTATAAAGTATATAAGTAAAACGATTGACCTTACTGTACTAAGTGCCTTAGTGCAAAAATGTAAAAACCTGACCACATGGATGAAAAAAAAGATTTTATTGATAAGCAAAACCCATTAGTGCAAAAAGTTGACCTTTAGCTCTGTACCAAGTGCCTTAGTGCAACAGCTGGCGAACTAAAAATGTCTGAATTGTTACATCATCGTGACGAGCCAGATGCCGTAGCCGAGATTCAGGTTGGTAGATAAGTAAATTTTTGACCAGGTCTGTTTCGGTCAGCAATGCGTAAAATGCACTTAGCCAAGTGCAACTAATGGAAACTGACCATAGGGCCAGTCAAATCCAATTACCTGTACACCGAAAATCTCAGCCTATGCTTAATATACGTAACCAGACGTAATGTTTAAATGGGTTTAGACAGTGTTGGCTTTTAAGATGATACTGATAAATACAGGTGTGGTCAAAATACGCTATATATAGTCCGAGGCAGATTGCTAAATTTCACTTGTTCTAGCATCGTAAATCTACCCTTGTTCCAATTTTTGTGTCTAGGTCGCTGTTATATACAGAAAAAAGGTAAGTTATTTTTTGCCTTTTTATCACAATATGTTAATTTAGCTTGTATCGTTATATAGATAGGTGGTGGCTTTATTTTTAACCTGCTTACAATATATACATTGTACTATTATTAAATTTTTTATAAGACAAGCATTTATTTATTTCAGATCTTGTCAACGCTTCCTGTTTACTGCTGTAAATAAACTATACTGTATATATCAATTGACATAAATAAACTTGTTTGATTGCTATAAATACACTATACTGTCTATATGAATTGCTATAAATACACTATACTGTATATACGCATTGTTATAAATAAACTTGTTTGATTGCTATAAATACATTATACTGTATATATGAATTGGTCTAAATAAAGCTTTTTGGTTGCTTTTGTATGTATATATGTATTGCTATAAATAAACTTTTTGTTTGATGTACATACTATGAAAGTATTATTAAAAATAAACTTATTTAATTGATGTACGTACTATGTCTATATAATACTATGAATAAAATCACATAATAACTTGAACCTATTTTTTTTTTCTATATGTTGTACTGTTGTAGTGTTGTCCTGTTGTACTTTATGTCGTACTTTTGTTTATTGTCAAAAAAAAGGAAAAGGCTTAATCAAACCGAAATATTATTATTAAACATTCTTAAATTTAAAAAATCATGTGTTAAAATCATGTGTAATAACAAAATAGACGTCATCTTATTTAAAAAAAAACTTTACAATATAATTATGGCTATAAAAATACAAATTAGTTATTTAATTAAGTATAAAATAGAGATAATTACTATATCCAAGTAAGTAAAAATGTAAAATGTATATAAAAGGTGGCCTATTTAGTGCTAATTTTGTGGCCTTAGTAATTAAAAACACCTCTTTACACGATAATTATGGTTCTTAAAATTATAATTAGTTAGTTAATTAAGTATACAATAAAGACAATTACTATATTCAAGTAAGTAAAAAGTTTAAAAAGTAAAAAAATGTGGCCTATTTAGTGTTAATTACGGCCCTTGGTAATTAAAAAACACCCCTTTACAAGATAATTATGGCTATAAAAAATTTCAATTATTTAATTAGTTAAGAATAAAATTAAGATAATTACTCTATCCCAATAAGTAAAAAGGTAAAAAGTATATAGAATGTGGTCTATTTAGGGATAATTGCAGCCCTTTGTAATTAAAAACAGACCCGTTTACAAGCTAATTATGGTTATTAAAATTATAATTAGTTAGTTAGTTAAAAATAAAATTAAGATAATCACCGTATCGAAGTAAGTAAATGTGCGTTCCTTACATGAGCATTGTTGCTTGAAATGTGATAATTACGGCCCTTAGTAATTAAAATCGTCCCTTTACGAGATAATTATGGCTATACAAATTATAATCAGTTAATTAGTTAAGAATAAAATTAAGATAATTACCGTATCGAAGTAAGTAAATGTGCGTTCCTTACATGAGCGTTGTTGCTTGAAATGTGATAATTACGGCCCTTAGTAATTAAAATCGTCCCTTTACGAGATAATTATGGCTATACAAATTAAAATCAGTTAATTAGTTAAGAATAAAATTAAGATAATTACCGTATCGAAGTAAGTAAATGTGCGTTCCTTACATGAGAATTAAAGCTTAAAATGTGATAATTACGGCCCTTAGGAATTAAAATCGGCCCTTTACGAGATAATTATTGCTATACAAATTATAATCAGTTAATTAGTTAAGAATAAAATTAAGATAATTACCGTATCGAAGTAAGTAAATGTGCGTTCCTTAAATGAGAATTGTTGCTTGAAATGTGATAATTACGGCCCTTAGTAATTAAAATCGTCCCTTTACGAGATAATTATGGGTATACAAATTATAATCAGTTAATTAGTTAAGAATAAAATTAAGATAATTACCGTATCGAAGTAAGTAAATGTGCGTTCCTTATATGAGAATTGTAGCTTAAAATGTGATAATTACGGCCCTTAGGAATTAAAATCGTCCCTTTACGAGATAATTATGGCTATACAAATTATAATCAGTTAATTAGTTAAGAATAAAATTAAGATAATTACCGTATCGAAGTAAGTAAATGTGCGTTCCTTACATGAGAATTGTTGCTTGAAATGTGCTAATTACGGTCCTTAGTAATTAAAATCGTCCCTTTACGAGATAATTATGGCTATAAAAATTATAATTAGTTCATTAGTTAAGAATAAATTAAGAAAATTACTGTATCCTTGTAATTAATAAGGTAAAAACGTATTAAAATGTTGTCTATTTAGTGATAATTACGGCCCTTAGTAATTAAAAACACCTGTTTACAAGTTAATTATAACTATAAAATTATAATATGTTAATTAAGTATAAAATAGAGACAATTAATGTATCCATGTAATTAATAAGGTAAAAACGTATTAAATCGTTTTCTATTTAGTGATAATTACGGCCCTTAGTCATTAAAAACACCTTTTTACAAGTTAATTATAACTATAAAAATTATAATATGTTAATTAAGTATAAAATAGAGACAATCAATGTATGCCAGTAAGTAAAAAGTAAAAAAGTATTAATAAAACGTGGGATATTTAGTGCTAATTACGACCCTTAGTATTTAAAAACGTTCCTTTGCACGCTAATAATGGCTATAAAAATTTCAATTATTTAATTAATTAAGTATAAAATTAAGATAATTACTGCCGCCAAGTAAGTAAAAATAACCCTTACACATCAATTATCGATTCAAAGGTGCTAATTAGGGCAATAAACACATTAAACTTATTGAAAAAAGCCTTTTACTATTGAAAATTATAAAGAACACTATACCAGTGATCAATTACTTAATTAATATTATTAATTAATTATAAAATTTTAGATCCGCTGAACCTTAGAAAGACCCTTATAAAACAATAGGAGAAAAAAAATAGGACATGTGTCAATCATTGTAAGACAATGGGAAAAAATAATACCACACAAAAATAATACCAGACAAAAATAATCATATGATCAAAGCACGTGCTAACAAAGCTCGTGTAAGAACACGACGAGACGCCATCCTGGATGACATCACTTCCGGTGCCGGGGTCAAAGGTCACGGGGTCATGAGGTCAAAGGTCACAGGGTCACCCGTCACCCTCACCCGTAAATCCTACCTGAAAACTACACACTATACTACTGCCGGGTGTAACGGTGAACTTATAATATGTTTCAGACGTTCCTTCTTATAAAGAAGATTATTGCGTCCTACGCTCATCCGTGATTTAAGTCTGGTGTTGCTTTTTTATTGGTAATGGTAAGTGTAATGGTAATTTATATAGCGCTTCTATCCATGCTATTTTAGCATGCTCAGTGCGCTCTAGAAGACTATTAATCTGTGAGAGGTTTCACTGCTGCCGGTTAAGCGCATGTGATAACAACTCAATATTAACGTCATCTAGTCCCAAAACTCCTGTAGGGCGACAGGGATCTGCCGGTGGCGGGGCTCTAACCCGCGACGTGTCAAGTGGTTTTTTGGTTGACAGACTGGTGAGCTAACCGCTAGGCCAGCCGGCTTCACGGTTGAAATTGTTTTAAATGATGTTAGGTTACAGGGTTTTCCTGGTTTACTCAGGAAACCCATTCCGCGCCCCGGATGCCACTCGTGAAGAAAGAGTACTTATAATAATAGTATATGCATTTATTCTCGCATAAGGGATAAGGAACGTGTTTTCGCCCTTATGTTTATCTGATCCTTGTAACAGACAGTTATTGTTTTTTATTTCTAAATTAGAATTTAATTAATGCCTTATTTATTATTACAACATAACATTTCGCCTATCTGTCATCTAGTGTTTTTAGGTTTAGTGATTTATCAATTGATGTTGCTCTTGTCAGTTGTGAATATTTGCTAGTAGTAAAGCATTCAGCTCTTTTCTGAAATGTTTAACATTTACTTTTGATGTTTTCTTTATTTGATGGGCCCCATACAGAAGATGCATATTCGAGTATAGGCCTAACTAACTTCTAAATATAACTCAAAAGAGCTAACGGGAAATATTATCATTTGCCTTAGAGTGAAAGTAACAACAAACGGAATTATCTTATTATTGATAGTCCTATAATTAATAAATGTGTTTCTTTTCTTGTTAACATTATTTTGATTGATTGATAAAGATTATTGATATATTTTTAGAGCTCATATGTTCTTTTTTCAACGCTCATCAAATAACGCTGTCTTAAATTACTTCTAGGCTCCTAAGTTTGCCTACATCAACTAAATGTTTCCGCGGCATACATTTCTCGATTTTAATTTCCATTGAAAAAAAATGGAAGCGTACAGTGCAAAGAAGAATCCGAAAGGAAGTCATTTGAGTCATCAAATAGCAGAAATATAAAAGCATATAGTCTTTAGTAAGATCTAATATTTAAGTATTCTAATAATAGATGGACAAAAACGATAATCTCATATTCTCTCTCCCTCTCACACACACTCGTCAATTCTATTACCGCACATTCACAAGTCTTAATTAAGTGTGACCTTTTCCAATGGAAGAGATCACAACTTCCCGTTCTTTTTTAAAATTAGTAAACAAAAAAAGCATGCTTTTGCTGGTGTTTGACAATTGATTTCAACCTCGACGGCCAGTTCTAGTCTTTTAGGATTATACAAAGGATACAAGAATAGTTATGTAAGGAATCCGTTTTTAACATGAAAAGTGAGCTACATGACGACTCCAAAGGCTGATTTTTTTTTCGGAATTCCCAATTCTAAATGTAATATAGGTAATACAAACTTTCGTTTTATTGAATCAGACCATTTTCTGAGAAATTTCTGGCGTGAAACTATGACAATGATATTGACGCTATAGATGAGGAAGTATTTGTTGATGAATTTAAAAGCATACCGAATTTAACTTTTAAAATGTAATAATTAATTGAACATATGATTGAAGAAGTATGGCGTTTATCAGTTTGACTCATGTACGGTGTATCACATCACTGTCTTTTAATTATTTTCAGTACTATAAAAAAAAACCTGATGAACCGAACAATTCTCTACTATTTCACACTGAAATCCTTCAGTGTATGGAGATAATTGTCAGAGAAAAGGT
This sequence comes from Anisus vortex, assembly GCA_949126835.1. Taxonomy (NCBI): domain Eukaryota; kingdom Metazoa; phylum Mollusca; class Gastropoda; family Planorbidae; genus Anisus; species Anisus vortex. Next base: position 28,301,088 of record OX421505.1, read on the forward strand.
GAACTACTTAAAATCAGAAGCAAGACTATATATTTTTTATGAGCTTAATATATGCTTTAATTATGTTATTTTTGTAGAAATGAAAATACATCCTGCGTATTAGATATTAACACTTCTATTCATAGCAACTATAGCTAATTACATTTAGTTGATTTAAAGTCTATAGGGCGGGCGAGAATAGAACCCAGGACGTGTCGGTTTACAGACCGGTGAAATAACCCAGCAGGACCAGCCGACCAGTTTAAAATGTGCATTGCTTACACGTCGATTGTTTATTTTGTATATTGATTCGGTAAAATTATTTCATTTTGTAGTATCATATGTACAGGTTTCGTGTTATTCAATTGTTGCTATATTTTGTGAAGTAGGCTAATTTTATACGTTTTAGTAAACTTATGTAGCTTAGAAAATGTGTGTGAAGTTCTTGTATAAGGTTAGGACTATTTGTCTTTTAATGTTTTTGGTGTTTGGTGTTAAATGCGCCCTGGTCTTACAATATGTTTATAGTCATAAATATGATAGAAAGATAGATATAGATATTTAGATAGATAGATAGACATACAGACAGATAGATATATAGATGTTTAGATATATATATATATATATAGATAGATAGATAGATGTTTAGATATATAGATGGAAAAAAAAATTATTTATGTAATATAGTTGTAAACCGGATTTCAATAGTGATAATCAAATTTCCAATTATCATTGACCATAATATTATAAAGCACAAACGTGCTAACTTTAAATTTTTAAATTCTACTAAAATTTTGAATTAAGTTCAGTCTCTCTCTCTATATATATATATATATATATACATATATATCAATAAAATATGTGTATCACAAACATATATCATATACTTATTACGTATTAAGTTTACATTCTGTTTGGCTCGTTTAATAAACGTAATACAGAAAAGAGTATTTTTAAAAGAAACCGAAAATCTAAAACAAATTTGTATCTCTATTAAAAACTAAGAAAACCAAACAAACAAAAAAATACTCCAAAGTCAAGAGTTAAGATACCATAAATAAAAAGTTGAATAATTTAAAACTAAAAGTAATAACTGCAAGTTCTAATAATAAATAACAAAATCTTGAAACTAAAAGTATAAACTAGCTCAAATAAACAAATACAAAATATTGGAATGCTTACAGTAAATTAGCAAAGTCAGCTATGAACAATGTGTCACTAGCAAGGCCTTGTACAAATTGAGATAAGTAATATCATAAACTCTTTGTGCACAAACACTCTACGTGTATATAAACTTGCTACAACAGTGAAATGTACAGAAAACTGAAGCATACAACGACTGCGGGGCACTCATGTAGCACCACATTTTAATGATTAACCCCTGAACTTCCAAATAAATCGAGAATCGGTTTTAAGTTTGAGAACCGGTTTTCGGTTTTATAAACCGAAATTCAAAATTCCTGTTTTTGTTTAACATCTCTGGTTTTCACCATTCACACAAACATACACAAAAAGCTCTACAGAAAGTCGATCGATCTGTGGGGAATGACCAGTGGAACAAACGAATAGTGCCGCTGACTCGATAACATCTGCGTTTGCTGTTCGGGTTTAGACACAAAAAAAATAGACTATGAGTTGACTATGACAAATTAGACATCTAGGGTTTGCTGGGCATTTAATGTTAAGGAATTATTTTGTGCGAATCAAACATAGTTTTAAAGATTTCTTTGAGAACAAAAAACAAAACATTGGACGCCATATTTAAAATTTTTCCCCTGAACTTCGAAATGAATCGAAAATCGGTTTTAAGTTTGAAAACCGGTTTTAAAACCGAAATCCGGGATTGCGATTTTCGTTTAAGATCCCTAGTTTTGACAGTATGCTGTGCGAAAGACTCGTTTGCACATTTATTCAATAAACGCCTTTAACCAATTTCTTTAGTATACCAAAAGTCGATTCGTGTTATTTCGCAGACATGCTCTACGAAAATAAGTGCTATGGAGCATGTAAATAATATAAGGGTAGTGACTCAAGTAAGAATTAAAAACTCGAAATAAAACCCATCTTTGAATATAAAATAAAAGAGAAACCTAGAGTCCTATTAAATATATAGGCAGTGCATAGTCACATGACTGGCCATGCGGACTCTTCAGTCTCACCCATAGCTTGTAATGGAACGCACGTATAATTAGACTCAGAGACCATTAGTAAAAATGTATATTATGTAGCTATTATAATATGTAATTGTTTTCATGGATGTGAAGTGACCAGTTAATAATATTAATAAATTACATATGCTGCAACAAGGAGTTCCTTTATTAATTTACAAGTTCAAATATATATATTGTGAAGTCGTCTGTTTTCAATGTATTGATAGACAATAATTCAGCAACTGTAGCAAATACACTCTGGAGAGACTGATTATTTTAATTGATGGTCCAACAATAGTTTAGGACGTCAACAATAAGGTCAAAAAGGCCTTATTTAATTTTCGGTTTTGGCCGAAACCGAAGCCGTACCAATGTTTAAAAATTGACTTTCTGCCGAAACCTAACATTTCTATACATCTTTGGCTGAAACCGAGAAATTTCTTGGAGAAATATTTTAAAATCATGTTGGATTCGCACAAAATAATTTCTTAACATTAAAATTAAATGTCTTGTAAACACTAATTAGTCAAAGGCGACTCATTGGCCAATTATTTGTTTTCAAATCCCGTATAGTTGTTGGGACTTGCAACCGTCGTCGTTACGTCATGGGAAGAAAAAAAACAACAAAATTTAAAACACAAATTGGGATTTCCCCATTGATGCTGAACGCCCCTAACAGACAATGAACAATGAACAATGAACAATATTTATTTGCCACATAGTACATAGGTACAATAAAGGCATAGTCAAAAAAATAAGAAAATTATAGCATTTGTGAATAATAAATTGAACAATAATAGTAATACCAATATTAGTAATAAAAATGAAAGTAATAAAAAATTTATTAATTAAAGGTATCCTAAAAGAAAATTCAGGGGGGATAATTTAGTTTATAATACAATTTTTTTGGGGGAAAAAACTAACAAAGAAAAAAAAACAAAAAAAACAACAACTTAATTTACTAACATAGACATACAGGTAAATCACTTTCATTAGACCTGCACAGCATTAACATAGTGAGAACAAACATTTAAGAAATCATTCACAATTTTTCTTGCGGCTTAGTATATTACATTTCTTCTACGACTATCTCTCATTAGCATAGTGACAAACCAACAAGTTAAAATACTTAAACATTTCTAACCTTTTTTTCATTTTTTAAAAGCAGATACTAATATTTTTGAAAATATGCTTAGTTTTTTAAGTTCTTTTAGAGAGCTAGAATTAAGCAGTTCCGACATTTTTTCTACATTAGGTCTGTTATAGTAATATTTTTTTAGATACATTTTTCGTTGGGCATTGAAGTGCACACATTGGAGTAAATAGTGAAATCCATCTCCTATATCTTTTAAACAAAGGGGACATAATCTTAAATTATAATCTATTCTGGAGTGGCGACCCAGTTCAACAGGAAAATTATTGTTACTTGTTCGTATATTTAGTATATAGATAGCTTCTTTCAGATGTAATTTATTTAAAAAGGGTGGAATATTTTCCCAGTCAGATTTATATTTTAGAGCGCTATATAATTTACCTTTATTGCTTATTTGCATACTCTCATAAAGTTATTGTTTACTTTGATCATTTATACGTAAGTTAATTATTGATTTTGAAAGTTTAGTATCTATTATATCTTGTTCTAACCAAATATATCCTAATCCTAGTTGTTCCAGTTGTAACTTTATATTGGCGGACCATTTGCATTTTTCAACCAGGTGCTCTTTAAGTAAAATGTTATAAATTATTTTAGAAATCCTGCTTTCTTTGCCGGTCGCTATTTTGATCCAGAAGTGTAACATTCTTTTTTTAATAAATGATCTTATATAAAGTTTGCCTGTTTCGCCTAGGACTACATAATTTGGTGTTTTTGTGTTCAATTTTAAAATCATCTTAAAATATCTTAGTCTAATATTTTCTAAAATGTCACAATTTTCCATACCCCATATTTCGCAACCGTAGGTTAGTATAGGTAGTACTGTTTGATCAAATAGATCAATTTGACTATCTATGGGCAAGCTTAGTGTATGGCATTTTCTGAGAAGATTGAACATAGCATTAGTACCTTTCATCTTACAATATTTCCTGTGTTCTGAGAAAGAACCGTTAGCTGAGAAGATTATTCCCAGGTATTTAAATTTAGAAACTATTTCTATTATATTATTATTTAGTACACCGATAGTCGTTGTGTAGCCAAATACTAAGACTTCAAAAGAAGAAAATAAGGGAGACCAAAAAAATAAAAATAATTTTTTTTTATGTTTTCTTTGAATCTTTTGCGATAAACCCACAATCAGTTCAGTTTTATTTAGAATAGCTACTATAATTGTCTAGTGATAAAACTGACCTAAAAAAGTAATCTTGTTCAGACTTAAAACACGCTATAAATTTAGATTATACTGAAAAGCAACTTGCATTTGGGCTTGTATGGTTCTTTCAGAAAACCTTTTTCATAACAACACAAAATAGATATTCGGCTTATGACCGAAATGAAAAATCAGTTTCGGCCAAAACCGAAAGCAAACCGAAATAGATATTTTGCCTTACTTTTGTCGCCGAATACGAAACAGAAACCGAATTTCGGTCGACCTCTAGACAACAGGACTCCATTCAGTTTTTTTTTTCAATACTTTTTATAGCAGAGAGAACAAAAGTAGATATATAAGTCCTACTTGGCGATTACGTCAACACTAAACAACACTGCTAATGGTTTACCTAAATCAAACAAGATCCACACTTTATATATAACTTTTAATGTAAGAGGTGGGGGACAAAAGGAGGGTGGAAAAGATGGGATCTAGGTCGGTGCAACCTCGGTTAAAAATGAACAGCAATGAATTATGAACAATATTTTATTTGCCACATAGTACACTGGTACAATTAAGGCATAGTCAAAACATAAGAAAATTATAGCATTAGTAAATAGTAAAATGAACAATAATAGTTATACAAATATTAGTAATAAAAATGAAAATAATAATTAATTAATTAATTAAAGGTATCCTAAAAGAAAATGCAAGGGGGATAATTAAATTTATAATACAATTTTTAAGGGGGTGTCACGTGGCGGGGGGTAATTAGACCACTTAATCACCACGTAAACTTTATAAGTTGGGATTAGATTTGCACCTGAGCCCGATGTGTGTCGTGCCTTCTGTATGATTAAGCAAAAGTGACTGAATTACGTCACGCTGTGTGGCAGGCAGGCTCGTTTGTGTATTATTTCCTTCTTATAAGAGTGGTCTGTATAAATAGATAAGAGATGAATTATTCTCTTTCTATTCTTGTTGGCTGCGTTTGTCTTAAGGGATGAGCCGGAGTACTGTGTTAGAGATTAACGTATTGATGATCAAATTTATATTTATGTATGTAGAATTCCATGGCTCGTCTGAGGTGATTATGCAGAGGTTTGGCTATACTAAACACATATAGACTTCACAACATCGATTATAGTCACTAGAGAACACGAGCGAAAACATTATATTCTGAAGTTTATTCACATTAAGACTGATTATACCGTTGAATATATATCATACATAATATCCTAGGTACATTGTCCAACAATATAAACAGCAAAGATAAGGATTTAGATACAGACTTAGGGTCGGAGCCTTCACAAAGGCCTCGGAGGGGCCCAGACGGGACCCACTCCGCTTCACGACCCCTAGCTAGACTGTCCCGAAAACTCTACACCTTAAATCTATAACTAAAAGCATTAATAGTAATAGTCACGTGATATAAAATGGGAGGATAGGGGGAAATGTACACGCTTACTCTGATTGACAGGAGTAGGAAAAGCATGGGGAGAGGGGTAGGGGATGGTGGGTGCGAGTGGCGGTGAGGGGGGAGGGCGCAGAGGCGGTCAGCCATCCAAGGTAATTCTTATCTTCCGGCGGCGCCTTTGTTTAAGCAACAAAGGGGGTTTTGACCAGGGAACGAGCCCTTAGAGGTCTATTTTCATTTACATGTTACAAGTGAGGAGGGACGGTAGGGGCGAAGGTCAGAGACGGTGGGCTCGGGAATGACCTTGACCTGTTTCTCGATCGTCCGTGGTACGGGGGGGGGGGGGGGCAAGACGCAACCATGTTACACAATTTAGAATGGTGGGCATGATGTAGACTTAGTAACAATGACAATATACATGAATGGAAACTAAAGTCAATATAAGTAATATACTTATGGGCATGCAGAACATATACATATATGTAAATAAAATTCAATGCAAGCTAAATACTTTAATGTTAAATATAGGAGATAGAAAGGAAAGACACATTCTTACTCCAATCAGACATGCAAGATTGTGGCAATTAATGTCAGTGGTTTGTACGTACAGATGATATATGACCTTCCTTAGTTGCGTGTGACGTTAATCTTCTCCCAAAACGCCACAGGGGGAGAAAGAAAAAATTTTTCTAGCTAACATAGACATACAGTTACATCACTTTCATTAGACCTGCTTCGCATTAACATAGTAAAAATTAACATTTAAATTTGAAAAATCATTAAAAAAAATTCTTTCGGCTTTGTATATTACATTACTTTTATGAATATCTCCCATTAACATAGTGACAAACAAACATGTTAATATACTTAAACTTTTATAACCTTTTTTCATTTTTTAAACGCAGATAATCCTTTTTTTTTTAAATCGGCTTAGTTTGTTAAGTTCTTTAAGAGAACTAGAATTGAGCAGTTCCGACATTTTTTTCTACATTAGGTCTGTTATAGTAATATTTTTTTAGATACATTTTTCGTTGGGCATTGAAGTGCTCACAATGGAGTAAATAGTGAAATCCACCTCCTAAGTCTTTTAGACAAAGGGACATAATCTTAAACTATAATCTATTCTGTAGTGGCGACCCAGTTCATCGGGGAAATTGTTATTACTTGTTCGTATTTTTAGTATATAGTTAGCTTCTTTAAGATGTAATTTATTTTAAAAGGGTAGGATATTTTTCCAATTAGATTTATATTTGAGAGCGCTATATAATTTACCTTTATTGCTATTTTGCATACTTTCATACAGTTCTTGTTTTCTTTGGTCATTTATACGTAGATCAATTATTGATTTTTAAAGTTTAGTATCTATTATAGCTTGTTCTAACCACATATATCTTAGTCCTAATTGTTCTAGTTGTAACTTTATATTGGCGGACAATTTGCATATTTTAACCAGGTGCTCTTTATGTAAAATGTTATAATTTATTTTAGAAATTCTGGTTTCTTTACCTGTCGCTATTTTGATCCAGAAGTGCAACATTCTTTTTTTGATAAATGATCTTATATAAAGTGTGCCTGTTTCGCCTAGGACTACATAATTTGGTGTTTTCGTGTTCAATTTTAAAATCATCTTAAGATATTTTAGTCTAATATTTTCTAATATGTCGCAAATTTTCCATACCCCGTAGTTTGCAACCGTAGGTAAGTATAGGTAGCACTGTTTGGTCAAACAGATCAATTTGACTTTCTTTAGGCAAGCTTAGTGTAAGGCATTTTCTGAGTAGGTTGTACATAGCATTTGTACCATTTATCTTGCAATATTTTTTGTGTTCGGAGAAGGATCCGTTAGCTGAGAAGATTATTCCCAGGTATTTAAATACTATTTATATTTTATTATTATTTAGTTCAAATTTGTGATTTTCTACCTTTCGCTTTAAACCAAATGTGGCGTGCTGGCCTAAGTTGATGCGTCACATAGCTTTCAATTAGCATATGCTATCAGTGCAGACTTAGTGGATAACTCAGCAGGTACACAGGTGATGGGGAGGGGTGAAAATGGCAGTTTATCTAGGTGGTATGTGGTCGCAAAATGCTGATGATCTCTATGTGGTTAAAAGACAAATATTTATAAACAGGTTTCTGGCTCGTTAATACGTAGGCTGAGTAAGATTGTCGACTAATTGACCATTTTCACTGAACGTCACACAAGCAGGTATTCTATCAATCGATAAGCAAGGCGATTGTAACAACGAATATTTTATTCACAAGAAAGTCCGTGTTCAATCATTAATGACGTAAGCAAATAAATCATACAATGCAAATACAAGTGATGAATAGTGATATCATATATAGTGTAAATCTAGCGGTGGGCTTAGCCTATAAGTAAACCTGAGTAGGGCCGGAGGCCGCCATTCAGGGGCGCAAACCTCCTCGTAGCCCGGCTACAGGCGAACTGCCTATAGAACTAACTTACATTACATGTTAAAAGACAACAATTTAGATTTGCCACACCTTACGTGATTGTAAATGGGGAAGGGGGGCAATGGTAAGATTGACGTGTAGATAACGTATCCTATTTGTCAACATGTCTCTTCAATTCAGAAAAATTGATTGACATGTGAAGTTGAGTACCAAAAAGCGGGGTAGTGGGGAGGGGGTGCGGGGGGGGGGGGACGCCGGCAGTAAGGAAACTTTGAAGGCCCTGTGTTGTTGGCCAGAGTTTTCTCTCTTGTCCGTCGGGGGTCATGCATCAGAGATTTCCAGTTCCCTGTTCCCCGACCAGGGGAAAAACCGTCATGGAGATGTTTATTTCCTGTGATCTAGTTGAAGAGACTGTGGAGTGGGGGGGGGGCAGCGGGGGTGTATAGGTAGGGTCTTGGGTCGCTAGCTACGTGGGGATTGCATAATGACCACATGAACAAAACATGCACTAACCTTGGCTTACTAGCCACATGTTCGAGGGAAGCATGCAAAATGATATACACTAGTGTAAATGTAAGCATAATAATAAATGATATCATTAGCATCAGTAATAACAATATCATATGAGAATATTGATATAAATATAAGCATAAAATGAATACTGACAACGAATACGCAATGTAAAAATACATGAAATATGTTACATGTGCAAGAGCTAAATGATTAAGTGATTAAGTAGAGTAATGATAGGTAGATATGTGCATTCAATCATTCACTCATTAGTGGCTATAATTGTAAGCAAATTTGTACCGGCGATGGCTAAGCGAAGACTACTCTTAATCACAGTAAATTATATATGAAATCTTCCTTAATTTCATGTGGCGTTAATCTTTGTTAGAGACCCCGAAACGCCACACCAAATATCATTATTTTGTTCTTATCTTCATTTATATTTAAGTAGTTCTCCTTGCAGTAGTTACTGTACATGTTTTAGTTATTCTGTAATTCTTTTGAGGTTTTAGCCAAGATTGTAATGTCATCAGCATATAATAGTGTAAATAGTTTTAGTATCTCTACGTTGTTATCGTAGCTGATATTTAAACTTCTTGACCCTTTTTTTCTAAATAAGAATCTAGAAAATAATAGAGGACTCAGATGTTCTCCCTCTCTTAGTCCTGCTTGCAGTTAAATATCGGTGACAGCTTTGTATTAAGTTTTACTGACGATTTAATATCTCTATATAACGCTTGTATACATTTAAACAAAATTGCATCTATGCCTAGGTCTAGCATTTTCGCCCATAGTAATCTTTTTTTGTATAGATGGGAAAGCTCTTTTGAGATCAATAAACGCGCAAAACAGTTTGTCACCTTTATTTTTTATTAAAAGTTCAGCGCATATAGGATTAATGATGCTTCAGTTGTTGAATAACCTTCTCTAAAAATCCATTTGATTCTCGTTTAATAAGTTGTGCTCTTCAAGGAACATCTCCATTCGTGCATTAACCCTATATTGCATACAGTTGTATTTTTGCAACAATGGTTTAAATACAGACTTTTTATATTATTCTTACGCTTTTTCCACAATATTTGTTTCGTTTCGTTCCCGAAGCAGTTTTGTGCATAAACCATACAAGAACTCATTTATATAAAAGTTATTTTGGTCTCATTTTACATTTTTACAAGCGTTGCTATGCTGTTCCGATACAGTAAGTAAACTTTGCTTCAATAATTATATTAAACATGTAGATTTACACTTAAAATATTCTTTTTGTAACTCATATCACAATGCAAAAATAAGTTATTTTTGTGTTAGTTCCTTATACTTTTCATATTATAGCAGTAACTTTGTATGTTGTAAAATTGCAACTCTATGCAACTGAAGTAAAAAAAAACTGACATTACACGACATAGAGCCACACCCCGTTTTCTAAATATAACGTTCTTTATAGTTATTATATTATAATATAAAGTAAATAATGTCCAAATAATCAATTATATTTCTTAATTTTAAACTTGTATAATATAATTCGGTAAAAATTGTTAAATATAGGCCTGATTATTTATTTATTGTTTATGTCTAATTATTTTCTATTATTATTTTTATTTTCATTAGGCTTATATTATGGAGCCCAAGTTCTTTTATAGGAAAAAAATACTCTTCCATTGTTTTATGGGAAACGCCTTCGGACACCGAAGACTTTGAGTTGTCTGATAATGACATTGGACTAAGATACCAGTGTTGAACAGTTGCCATACCGAAAAGGTCATTGAAGTTGAAGGTAAATTTAAATTTAGGCTACGTTAGTTTTATTATAATGTGTAATATATATTTATAGTTGACCGGACTGTCAACCGACACGTCGCGGGTTCCATCTCTGCCGCCCACCAATTTCTACCAACCTGAAGGAGTTTTGAGCCTAGTGGACATGGTGCTCGGTAAATTTGGCAATGGTAAATTTGGAACCGGTATTTTTGGCAAGGTGATTTTGGCAAAGGTAATTTCGGAAAAGGTAAATTCGGCAAAACACGCAAAGCGGTAACATTGGCAACGGTAAAATTGGCAATCATATAATATCCACTGTTTTTATTAAAAGTATTGGTTAAACTACACTCTAGTCCATGGATAGGCAACCTATGCAATGCGTGCCCATAATTGGCACACAGAGTGTTTTTAAATGGCTAATGACAGACCACCAAAATGGTGAAAAGAACATGATAACAATAAGGAGCGCTTTGGTACGTTATTTAATTTAACGTCATCTAATGATCTAAGACAAACATTTTAAATAGGCGCCAAATGTACCCCTTCCGCAGCCCCGGCGTTTCTCCCCCCCCCTCTTGTTAATTTACGCCTCGGCAAAGATAAAGGTAGGCCTATGTGTGTAAGGTATCTAAACTGACTTTACGCATCAAAGCATACGTTTGTCTCCCCTACGATATTACGTAACTCTGACTACCTGACCTCCACCCCTACATAGTATGATACTGGTTGTGTAAAAAAAAGCCAAAGTAGAATGCCCCCCTCCCCTCCCACCCCGACCAAGACCATCGTAAGTACTTACCCGACTCCCCTTACGAAGTTCTGCCAATTCAAGTATTTGTGACCCCAGGCTACAGCAGGAAAAAAAAGGTGGGGGTGGGCGGGGTTATGGGTACAAGGAGCCGTTTTTTTTCCTTCACAACATTGGTGTTGCTAGATGTTATTCTTTCTGTCAATACATTTTGTATTTGATTTTATTATAAAAATATTCACACAATATTTTATAAAATTTTTCTTTTATATTTACATTATTTTGCTTACGAGCCAAGTATTTAAATAATATAAACGTATATGCCTAGTAGTATCTTCTTATCATTTTTATTCGTATATAATCAAATTGTTTCATATCAATTTGATGAACAAGACATTGATATAGTTTCAAGTCAGAGATGTTGAAATAGTATGGCGGGAACAGTGCGGTATTTAGGCATGTTCCACATGTACCACTGGAACATCCCAAAAAGAAATGTTTTAGTGACATCGCCATTCTTTCGTTGAAAATGTAAAATACAATTCAGTTATTCCCCTACAATTTAAAGCGCCCCAGTCCAACCAAGCCAAGTGCAACATTCAATTTATGATTTTACAGAATGTAACACGAATTAACGGCCCTTTTCTGAAGTATGTGGAAGGCGGGGCAAGACCATGAAAGGCCCCCACATAAATTTGGAAACAGGGCCCCACAATCATGAATACGGCCCTGGGCGGGAAAGTAGACATACTCCCAGAAAGAGAAAAAGTAGCGATTGGTAATAGTAGTAGTAGGCCTAGTCTAGTATATATATTAGTGCAGGATTTAGGATTTGTAACGTGACGTAACTTTGCCAATTTAGTGGCGTAGTCAGGAATTCAGCGTAAGAGTCATAGTGTAAGTCGGCGCAGGGGGGGGGATAAGATAGTATAAAGTGGGTTGGGGCAAAAAGTGCAATGTGGTGGTAGGTACTAAAACTTTTTGTTTTTTATTATGTAATTCCACGATTTTATCATGAAAATTCCCTCCCCCCCTCACGCCCCTAACTTGTGTAAAAGACTCATTCTAAACAGAAATGTTATGCATTGGTGAATTTTAGGGCTCGCGCCTCTAGCCCGCTTTATAAGTCTTTTGAATTTAATGTTATATTGTATAATTTTCTACACGCGTTTACTCCGTTCAGACACGACCATACTAAGTCCTTTACGTAATGAGCCTAGGTTTGTTTAGATCGTACTGGAAACATTGCAAATAAATTACAACCCTCCCACTTTATAGATCTATCAAAAACGAACACAGTGCCTATTCCCCTCTCCCGAGGTACGCCAATTTTTCTTGACCGGTTACGTCAGGGAGAGTTAAAGAATTACTTTGCTGACCTATAGGCCTATTCTCTCAACGCGGGTTGTTGAGTGGGGGTGGGTAGGGGGGAACACATGGCTACGATAAAACATTTTATCACATTCAATTGAAGTCGGCTATTTGCCGTCAATCCGGCAGCTACCTTTTGTCTTTGTAGTTTCAAACCTTGTACCTTCTATGTTATAACGATACAAGTATACAGTACTTAGACATAGAGGCCTACAACAATACATATAGTTGGCTATATTTGACATAGAAACCTCGCTCACCTCTTGTAGTTTTCACTGCTTAGCCTAAGGCTACCAATCTGGACACTAACACTTTAATCGGTGGGGAGACGGGGTGGGGAGACGGGGGAGGGGAGACGCGGGGAGGGGAGACGCGGGGAGGGGAGACGAGGGAGGGAGGGGCTAGCATTTGCTTTTGTAAACACCGCGAGTCTCATTCTGGTGTTTAAAAAAGAAGAGGGGGATGGCAAATAATCTACATTACGTAATATTGCTGTGCCATGGTTTCTTTGTGCTATAGACGGGGAGGGGGGGGGTTACATTTGGCGTCTATTTAAATTTTCCTTTTTATGCATTAGTTAAATAGCGCGTAAATGGTAAAAAAATTACAGTGCTTTTATTAAATGTTTTTCTTAAATTTAATTTTTAATCAAAGGAACTAATTACTTTTTTTTGTTGCCTAATTTGTATGCTTTATATATACATTTTTTGTGTCATTTTAGCATGTCTCATAAACTCAACGCCTTCCTCTGGTTACGCTATTGCAAACATGTCACAAATCAGGCACTTTCTATAATGCTAACTTCATTTCGTGCCATTAGCTTCATTTAGTAGACTAGAGCAGGGGTCGGCAAACTTTAGATAATAGTGTGCCAAAGTAGCATTTCTAAATCTTTCAGGGTGCCAACGGCCTTAATGTCATCCTGCTCTTTTCATGCAGAAGATACTTAAACTTCCATTTGATGCTCTTTTACGTGAAATTTAAAACCGTACTGCGTGCCAAGTCTAGCACGCATTCCGTAGGTTGCCCATCCCCGGACTAGAGTGTAGTACTACCAATACTACCAATACGGTCGATTAAAACAGTTTATATGTTAAGTTTGCCAAATTTACCGTTGCCAATATTACCGCTTTGATAGTTTTGCCGAATTTTCCTTTTCCGAATTTATCTTTGCCAAAATTACCTTGCCGAAAATACCGTTGACGAAAATACCGTTGCCAAATTTACAGTGATTCAGTGGACATAGATCTAATTATCTTCAATCTGGAAGGAATAAATAAGTACATTTAGTAGTTTTAGTTCCTATTATAAATCATTGTTGTTGTTTTTTTCTATAAAGATGCAGAATCAGATGTTGACATCAATAATGATGGTATTGAACCAGAGGAACCACCCAGTCAAGCCGAGGACTTCTTTGAAAGGTGTTGTTATCAGATGAAGATTTGACAAATAAATTGCCAGCATTCACTGGTAAAATAACAGAAGAGTGTGTTCCAAGACAACAAAATGTCTTATCCGCTAATTTTCTTACTAATGTTTTTTTTTCAGTTCTCTAAAAGAAATTATTGAAAAACTAATAATTTTGTATTATTCTAATTTTCTCATTCCTTTTGTTTGAATTATATTTTTTTTTGCATGCCAAATTTATTTATGTGTTGATAATTATTTGTAGTAGCATTATGTCAGTATGAAACATTCATATTTTTACATATAAATGAACATGAGCTATAAAAAAATTTTATAACTTATTTTAATAAAATACCTCACAAAAGGCTTCAAAATATTTTTATAATCATGATCAAATGTAATTGTTGTCATTGTTGTTGTAAATTTGAGTATAATAGCAATTATTTATTTTTTTACAATGTGATGCCTTCTAAAAAAAAGTTGCTCGGTTGCGCACAGTTGCAAAAATACAACGACCAAAATCAACACTAAATATCACATTTATGGATTACACTCTGAACTAATTTCTTTCCTTCATCCATTAGAAGAACTAAAAATACAATGACATTTTTTTGGAACTTGAAACCTAATTTCATGAAATATAGGGTTAAGAATGGATGATAATAATTTACCTAAGCATGATAATAAGGTAATTGGTCTAACGTTTTCTGGCTTTGTCTTGCTGCCTTTATTTTTATAAATTGGGCATATTATCCCTAGTGACCAGCTTTAGGAGAAGTTGCCATATTTTAAGATAACATTAAATATTTTTACATATTATGTAGGTATCATTATAACCTTTGTGCTTTTTATATATTCATTACAAATTGTATCGTGTCCGCAGCTTTTATTATTACTTGTTTTATTGATTGCTGATAACACTTCATTATATGTTATTTCACCATTAAGTCTTGTCGTATCTAAGTTAGGTACGGTTCAGTTGGTTATTATTGAGTTCATGCAACTTTTGTCTGTCGTTACGTTTTGGGATTTGATTATAATCTTCTTTCCTGTTTTTATCCTTTAAGATACGCCAATATTCTTTTGGATTCTTTCCTTTCAGATTTTTTATTTCATTTCTCTTCTTTTTTTCAAAATTATTTATAGCGGTGTTAATTTCCCGCTTATAGTTTTTACTGTGTGTTTTTAATCTTTCTAGTGAGCCTTTAGTTTTGAGGGTATTATTCATTCTTCTTGCTTTAAGGTATAATCTTCGTTTTTGTCTGCATATATTATTATGTGTAAACCAGGGTTTATTTTTTTAGGTTATTTTTATCATTAGGGTATCGATTTGTGCCAAACATTTTAGTTGCAGATTCTATTAATAGTTTATTTTTTTCCTCTACCGGTACTACGTTTTTTATTTCTTGTTTTTTATTTTCAGGGGAGTTAAAAAGGTCACTTCTTTCTAGTAATTCGTCTAGTTTCAGGTTAATGCTGTTTTTTGTTTTGTTTTTCTGCCATTTCAAAATAGTTCTTAGATTTGGTTGGCATCCACGATTTAATGAATAACCAAACCCAAGGTGACTGTCACAGTCTAAGGCTTTAGCTACACTATCCTAAATTAAATAACCGCTGTAATTAGATAACTAAAACAGCACGAAACAACACAAGAGCACGGCCCTTATAAGAAACAAAGATAAAGCAACAAAGACCGAGGTAACACTATAATAATGATAACTTTATTCTGCATCTAAATAGGCATACTCTTCTAAAACTTCAAATATTAAAATAAAAACTAATTTAAAATTTCACAACAAAATCCTATACCAGAAACGCCCAAAAAAGGCCTACAACTAAACAATCTTAGAACAACTCAAATTAGACCTACAATAAAAACCAATACAAAAAAACGTACAACTAAACCCAAGCTGAATCTCTTACAAAACATCAATACAAATAAACGTAGAACATAAAACCAAACCAGATACCATCTGGCTTAGCAGCCACACCTTGATTCTAAAACAAAATGACCACGGACACTGAGTTCAATAGACTGGTCAAACGTACATACAGACACATAGCTGAATTGATTTCACACAACGCGAAAGGCTGCCCGACCAAAGGGATACACAACAATTTATAGTGTCCTTAAATTGGCGGGAAGAAATGGGGAAAAAAAAAAAACCAAACTGCTGCCAACTTAAAGACATTCACAAAAAATTTCAGAACATTACATTAATATATATATATATTTATATATATATATATATATATATGTTATCTTATATCTTATCTTACATATCACAGACACTCCTTCTATAAATTTGATTATAGTGTTGTTTTTTTTAATTGGAAAACAAACTAGACTTTTAAAAATATAATATGGAAATTGCACTGTGGCCAAGCCGCAGCGCGTTCGAGCGGCGTACCTGATGTCCTGGGTTCAAATCCTGGTGAAGGCTAGGATTTGTTTCCGGGATCTGGAGGGTGTGTGTCACCTGAGTCTTCCCAGCCACTGATGGGTACCTTACTTTCATTAGTTGGGAATAAAGTAAAGGGCGGCTGGACATTTTGCTGGCCACAATATCCCCTAGTATGACGTGGCCACAGAAACTGGTGAATGCTGCTTCACCGGATCCTATGGATTAATTGGGTCTGACGGGAAACTTTTTGTTACTTACACATAAACACACACACAACCCCCCCCCCCACCTCCCACACAAAAAAAAAATGAAATGTCATCTTACTGGAACAAACCAGGAAAACCAGTAACTTAACATCATTTAAAACATTAATAAAAATGCAGGACTAGACTCGGACCACGGATGAGCGTAGGACGCAATAATCTTCTTTATAGAAAGAGCGTCTGTAATATATAAGATAACAATTAAAACTTGGTTAAATCTGCTCCGGCTAGTAAATGTGTTTTCCCTGACTTGACGATGGCGCTCATTAAACTTCTGCCCAGCACGTGTATCGGCATCGTGCCTTTCTCAATGTCCTCGAATGAATTGAGTATGCTGCTAGTAGGTTTAGGATGAGTGTAGTGAAGCACTGAAATAATGGACTGAAAATGTGAGGATATTTATAAAATGTATCTCTTAATATTAATAATAATATACAATAGAAACATATAATTTAATTAAACAGTTTTTTATAATGATGTAGGCCTGTACTAGCAATAAAGACCCGGTTCTCCTAAAGGGGTTTCAAACATGCTTTTAAAATTCCATTTCAAATAAAATCATAATTTACTAGGCCTATGCTTGATAATATTTAGGATTACTTTTTTGATTTTTTTTCCAGTATACATAAAGTCGTACGTGTTAGTTACTTGGCCGTCGTTTTTTTTAAATATATGTTTATAGTTCATAATAACTGCTATGGTACAAGTAAATAATACAAGGGAAATGACTCATGTAACCAATTATAATATTAAGTAAGAATTTAAAAACTCGGAATAAAACCCATAATTGTATATTAAAATAAAATAAAAACCTAGAGTCTTAATAAATCGGAAGTAGATAGTCACATGACTGACCATGCTCATTCTTTAGTCTCCCTCTCGATCTTGTAATGAACGCACGTACAAATATATATAGACTCAGAGACAATTATTGAAATGTGTTATATCGCTACTATAATCTACAATTATATTCATGGATGTAAAGTGTGTACTGTTAATAATTATTAAATGATATGTGCTGCAACAAGGCGTTCTTTTATTTGATTACAAGTTAAAATATATATTGTGGTGAAGTCGTCTGTTCAATGTTTGATAGCTGGAGACCAATATTTCAGCAACTGTAGCAGAAACACTCTGAAGAGACTAATTGTATTAATTGATGTACTAAGAATAATTAAGAACATCAACAATAACATATAATATATTTATATATATATATATATATATATATATATTTATATATATATATATGTAATCAAACTTATAAACAAACTCGCGGAATTATGTATATTGATGATATGATTGTGTGGACAGCACAATACCGATGTTAGTGCGTGCTGTACTGTTATAATTATTATATGTTATTGTTGATGTTCTTAATTATTCTTAGTATATATATATATATATATATATATATATAATGTATATAGGGATGTGGTCAGGACGACCAGAAACAATAAAAAAGAACAAAAACTAAATACCAATCTCACTACAGTTTTATTGTAATTTTTTCTCTTTCTCCCTTACCAAAACACATTTAGTCATTCGTTTCTCCGTCAGTTTGACGGGCATAACCACTTGCATATATATATATATATATATATATATATATATATATATATATATATATGTATATTGTTATTAAGATGATCTCCTCAATAAATATATTGTAAGGTGAACAATACTTAAGTTGCAAAGTCTAGGTTCTATTATTACGATTCAGAGACCGGCAGATTCATCACAGTCTCAGACGGTGGTTTATTGAATAACTCTTCAATTTCGATTTACACAGTATAAAATTCAGCTTGTAATAAATAAATGAAGTAACTCCTTTCAATGACAGTTCCAACAATTTATTTAAATAAAAGTTGCGGTGCAAATACTTGAAAAATTCATGTATAAAATATGTGATTATTCATCAGATGTACAAGTTTGAAAGCAGAGACTAACCACGTGACCACGTCTTTATCCACTAAAGTAAAAGTTCCGACTGATTTTAGCTGGGGAAGTGAGCTGAGCTAACGATAGGCGCGAATCCAAGGGTTATCAAGTTCAACCAATAGGATTCATTTCTCAACATAATTTTCTAGAAGATTTTAGGCTAAAAAATGTGTCATGATGCTTAAGGTGGGGAGAGAGCGTGAGAGTGAGGGGGGATGGTTCACTGGCAGACGATCACCCTATCAACGTTCCCGATTTTAACTACACTGACTACAGTAAAGGGGTAAAGTGGCCGAGATGGTAGAGCGTTCGACTGGCGTACTGAAAGGTTCTTGAATCGAAACCTGGTAAAGACTAGGATTCGTTCGGGGGACTGGTGTGTCCCTGAGTCTACCCAGTTTATATATTGCCTTTCCCAAAGTAAGTATTATATTAATGAGTTAATTGATTTGATAATTATATTAAGACATTTGCTTTTTATTACACTAATTATTTAGTATCCCTTATTAAAATTGTATAGGTCAGTGCACCCAATATATGTTGGGAAATCTTCTATAGAAAAAGATTACGTTTTTGTAAAAAAAATAGACTGGGGAAAAGATAGTCTGCTTGTGGTGCTGATTTAATATCTCCGTTGTAAAATTGTTTAATTAAAGCAGTGCTTTTTTTGTGACGGTACGCACCGGTACGGCGTACCGGCACCCTTTTCAATGTGGGGAAAAATTATTACTTTTCTTGTATTTTAACGTTTATTATTAATTTATTATATTTTTTAATTTTTTAAAATTGAATTATTTTAAAAATGCGTGCAATAAGAATTAAAATATAAAATGCTTTAAAAGTTAGGCAATCCATTATCCATCACTGAGTACCGGCACCTATTTTAACAAAAAAGCACTGAATTATATGTGTCTACATTTCCTACATTTTGATTCATAGAAGAATATATAAATGTCTGTGTTTTATGCTTTGAAAATAAATTTGAAGTAAGTGAAAGAAATATTGTTACTTCGTCAATACAAGTTTATGAATTGTGATCAAACTCAAGTTGTGAGCTTGGCTGGATAATATTAGATTATAATAAAAACGGAAGATAAATGTTTAGCTGCCCATAGGCTACCACGCTACCATAATAATAAAAAACTATAATAATTATGGGCACTAACACCCAGTTCTGACTTTAGTTGTAAAGTAAAGCTGGCTAAGCATTGTGCGGGCTACCTAATCCCCTTGAATGTCGTAGCCTGTGAGGATTTAAAATATATATAGTTGTTTTAGTGGGACATAATTTGTATAATCTCTAACCCGGTGTTAATGTATAGAATAAACGAGTGACGTTCTACGATAAAAACAATGACGTAGGAGTTAGATGGAACGTAGCGTACATTTGAAGATAAAGACAGACGACCTTAGAATTTGGTAGTGGCTGGACGTGTTTTAGACTAGGCTATATAAACTGTGATGTATTTGAATTCATCTTGTACATAAATTGCATTAAATATTGAGTTCTCATTTCTACTAAAAGCCGGCAGTTTGTTCATTGATTATTATTGTATAATGTGATCTCCCTGAGAGTTATTAACATAATATCTACAAAATAACGGTCACATTATTTGGCGCCCAACTAAAATTTGGAAGCTCAAGGTGAATTCGGAAGCCCAATGTGGAATATTGAAAATCAACGGAGAATGTTGAAGGAGAATCAAGGTGAATATTATTGAAAATCAATTTGAAAGAAAGCCTACAATATATTGTGAAGCACAGCTTAAAGAATACCGCAAATGAACGTTTCTTACGACTAAAAGAAGACTAAAATTCAATGTGAAGAAATATCGACGAGAAAGAAAATTTGACGGTTTAACAGTATAGCCTAGCACGTTCTTGGAACTAAGCGCTACCAGTACATAACGGTGTACATGAAGATAGAAACGGAAGTTTATGTATGTTACCAAGCAAGTCGGTTAAAAAACTAGACTAGAAAATTGGAAGTTGAAAGGCGTCTCGGATACATTTTAAAAGTATCGAAAGTGGTAACAGTTATTGAAACAATAGTAAAGCTGTGTTTAATAGGACAAGCTAAGTTTGTCAAGTGAAGAGATTAAAAGAGAATCTCCGTAGAACTAGTGAATGGTTCGAGAAAAGAAGAATACTTCAGAATAGTCACAGAACTAGAAGTCAGTGCAGTACAGTAGCAGAAGTCAAGTGAAATTGGAAGTAAAAAGAAACTTCAACAAAGTGAAAGGATTGTAATTCTTATGAATTAACGAACACACGAAGACTTTGGGCTGAAATAACCTGTCTGGTGGAGAATCGTTTCGGATCTGGAACCCTGGATTCGGAGACGGAAGGAAATGGAACGCGTTTTTTAAGATAAGTAAACTGGTGTATACGTTATGTTGTAGTATAGTATATGCCTAGATTTTTCTTGTGAAATCACTGGCATGTATTAGTTTCTTTTAGGAATTTTGTGTATACACTTATTGAAAAGTCCCTGTAAGTCAGGTTAGTTGAAAAAGACTTTTCATAAGTGTATATTACATAATATATGTTAGATTGTATAGTCTTGTATGCACAGTTTTATCATATTGTTTATATATTTGTCATAGTAAATTTTTTGTGAATCTCGAGTCTCATCTACTATCTGTGGTGTTCTTATTTTTATATATGTATTGATTATTATATTGCTATTTATTTTATGCATATTCTAATATTGCTTCCATTTTAAATTATATTAGTTTGTTGTAGGTATATATTTATTAATTGAAAATGGAGGGGTCCTCAGTGGACATATTAGCAAATTATATAAGTTGTGGTAAGGAGTTGGGATATGCTGGTAAGGAATTGGATGAGTGGGCGGAGAGAAAATATAAAGAGCATTTAGAAAGGGTAGAAAGGGCTAAAGATAAGGCTAAAGAAAGAGAAGATAAAGATAAAGAAAGAGAAGATAAGGTTAGAGCTGATGAGATAGAGCTAGAGAGATTAAAACAAATTGATAAAGAAAAAGCTAGAGCTGATGAGATAGAGCTAGAGAGATTAAAACAAATTGATAAAGAAAAAGCTAGAGCTGATGAGATGGAACTAAAGAGATTAGAGAGGGAGGAAAAGGAGAAAGATAGAATTTTTCAGCTAAAAAAGTTAGAATTAGAAGCTAAAAATAACACTGCAAATGTAAACATTGGAGTCACTAGACCTGTTGTTGACCAGGAAATGGCTATTAGAAATAACATGTGCAGATTTACTTTCCAATTATTAAATGAAAAGGATGGTTCTATTGATACATTTCTAAAAAAATTTGAAATGGAAATGGAGAGACAAAATTTTTCTTCAAGTTATTGGTCTGGACTACTGGGAAAATCCTTTACAGGAGATATTCCATCAAAAATTTGTATGGAACAATCAGATTATGCATCTGTCAAGGAACAATTGTTAAGACATTTTGGAAGTACAGAGGAGGCTTATAGAAAGAAATTTTTTGAAATGACTTTATCAAAGGAAGAAGATCCAAAAAGTTATTTTGACTCATTGACAAGTGCTATGGACAAATGGTTAAAATGTGCTAAAATAGAAAAATCATTTGAGGAACTGAAGAATTTTATTATTAGAGATAAGGCAATATATTCACTTGATAAGACTCTCAAAGCATTCATTCAGGAGAGATCTCCCAAGACTATAGAAGAAATAGTTGACCTGATTAGGAACTATAAATTAGCTCATCCCATGGCACCTACTTCTAAAGGAGAGGATTACCAGGATATAATATGCTTTGCTAAAGGCAATGATAATTTTCAAAGAGGAAGACAATTATCAAGGAGCAAGATGAAGTGTGGTAATTGTGGAAGAAATAACCATGTTACTAAGGATTGTAAAGACAAGAGAGATAACACATTGACATGTTTTATATGTAAAAAGAAAGGACATATAGCAAGAAATTGCTTCAGAAGGTCAAATTCTGCTGGAAACAATAATAATAATAATAGATCTCAGGGATATACACAACAAAGAGATCACAACTCCAGATTTAATCAGAACAGGAATCATTGTGTAGCTGTGTTATCAAGAAGCAAAGGAATAAAGTTTTTTCCGGGATATGTGGGATTAATACCAGTTTTTGCAGTTCGCGACACGGGAGCCTCTGTCATTGCAATAAACAGCAAGTATGTTCAGTCAAATCAATACACTGGTGAGGTAGCAGATTGTACATCATTTGATGGAAGAGTGATTAAATTGAGGTTGGCCTACATTGATATTAGGACACCATTTATTACAGGTAGAGTACTGGCTCATGTTATAAATGATGCACCAATTGATTTAATTATTGGAAATGTTGAATCAGTTAAAGAATGTACTAGAGAGGAAATAGAAACATGAGAATTTAATAATAATCAAGCACAATGTAATGTGATTAATGAATGTAAAACAAGCAATACTGAAGAAAGTCAGACAATGGTGAATAATGAAAAAGACACATCAGTTGATAGTGAATCATTACTGAATGAAAACTTTAATTTGGAAAAATTCAAAAAGGAACAAAGAGAGGATACTACATTGAATAGACTATTCAAATCTACAGAGAAAGGAAATACTAATAAAAATAGTGTATGCAAAGTGAAAAATGATACACAACTATTAGTCAGAGAGATACTCATAAATGGCAGACAAGTGGAACAAATAGTTGTACCATATAAATATAGAACAGAAATAATGACTAATGCTCATTCTATACCATTAGCTGGTCATATGGGAGTTGGCAAAACCAAAAACAGAATAATACAACATTACTTTTGGCCTAAATTGTCAAAAGATGTGAAAAGATTTGTTAAACAATGCAAAGTGTGTCAGATGAAAGGATCTGGAAGTAACTTTACCAAAGCACCAATACAAAAAGGAGTGACTGCAACTAGACCATTTCAGAAGGTAGCCATAGATATCATTGGTTTGATGCCTATTATGTCTAACAGAGGACATAGATATATTCTTACATTGATTGATATATGTTCAAGGTATGCAGAGGCAGTACCATTAAAGAAAATTGAATCTACAGATATAGTGCAAGCATTATATTTAATATTTACTAGAATTGGATTTCCTGAAGAGATAATATCAGATAGAGGAACTCAATTTACATCAAAATTGACTAGGGAATTTATGGAAACATTTGGAATAAAGCAGAAGTTTACAACACCTTATCATCCACAATGTAATGGAATGTGTGAGAGATTTAACAAAACTCTGAAGGAAATGTTGTCAAAAGTTAGTAATGAGGATCCAAAGAATTGGGATTTAGCAATTCCATCAATTTTATTTGCATATAGAGAAACTAATCATGATAGTACAGGTTTTTCACTATTTCAATTGATATATGGAAATAATCCAAGAAATCCACTTAGTATTCTTAAAGAACCATTGGTAGGCACTGGTGAAAACAGGGAAATGACTAATTATGAGTTAGTTACAAATAAGAAACAACAATTAGAAATTGCTTTGGAAGAGGCTAGAAAGAATTCAGACAATAATAAGGAAAAGAAAATAAATAGAGTAAATCAGGATAGGAAACTAAGAACCTTGGAACCAGGAGATAAAGCTTTGCTAAAATTAAAAAATCAAAATAACAAACTATTTACTGAATGGTTAGGGCCATATGATGTGGTTAGAAAGGTCACAGATGTGGATTATGAGATAAGAATTAAGGATCAACTTAAAGTTTTTCATATTAATAATTTAAAAAAGTATAATGATCAATCAGTGGAAAGCAATATATGCTGTAGTATAATATCAGAAGAAATTAAAGAGGATATTGAAGAAATAGCAACAGTGAATACACAGGGTCAGCAAACATATAAAGATGTGAATTTAGAGAAATTGACACATGAACAGGCATATGAGATGGCAAAAATAATACACAGGCATAAGGGTATATTTTCTGATTTGCCTGGTAAGATGTCATACAACATGACATTATTGTAACAGATGATAAGCCTGTGAGGCTAAAACCATACACAATCCCTATTCATTTGAGGGATAACTTGCAAAAAGAGATAGATGAGCTTGTGAGTATGGGGTTGATAGAGCCATCCAATTCAGCATATGCATCTCCAATAGTATTAGTTAAGAAAAAAGAGAAAACTATAAGGTTGTGTGTGGACTATAGGAAGCTGAATAATGTTACTCTTTTTGACCCATATCCTATGAACAATGCTGAAGATATTATGGCTCAGCTATCTAATGCAACTATTTTTTCTAAATTGGATATGGCTAAAGGGTACTATCAAGTAGGTTTAACTGATAGAGCTAAACCATTTACAAGTTTTGTTACTCCATTGGGGTTATATCAATGGAAGGTGATGAGTTTTGGATTGGTGAATGCTCCTGCAACTTTTAATAGGATGATGGGTATGATTTTAGGACATAGGAAGGATACTATATTTTATTTGGATGACATATGTGTTTTCAATGATACATGGGAAAATCATTTTAAAAGTCTTAATGATATCTTTGAAATTATAGAAAAACATAATTTGACAATTAAACCTAACAAATTAGAAATAGGCATGAAAGAAATTACTTTTTTGGGACACAAGATATCCAATAACACCATTAAGCCATTGGAGGAGAATATTACTAAAATTCTAAAAATTGACATTCCAAGAAATAAAAAAGAAGTGAGGAGTCTTCTAGGTGTATGTAATTTTTATAGGAAATTTATTCCTAATTTTTCAGAGATGGTAGCTCCATTGACTGAACTTATTAAAAAGAAAAGCCCAATTAAACTAATTTGGTCTCAGGAGTGTGAAACGGCATTAAATAGGATAAAGGTTGCTTTTTCTGGACAACCTATATTAAGACTACCAGACATTAAAAAAAGATTTGTGGTTTTGACTGATGCAAGTTTGGTTGGTTTGGGAGGAATTTTGGGACAATATCATGACAATGTCTTACACCCGATTCAGTATATTAGCAGGAAATTAAGTGAGGCTGAGGTTAGGTATGCAACAGTAGAACGGGAAGCTCTTGGTGTGGTTTGGTGTATTACTAAATTGGCAAGGTACTTGATGGGTACAAGGTTTATTCTTATGACTGACCATAAGCCTTTGTCCTTTATAAATCAGAACAAGTTAAACAACAGTAGGATAGCAAGATGGTCACTTATCCTGCAGGCATACAGTTTTACTGTGGAAAATATACCTGGGGTGGATAATATATTGGCTGATTTGTTGTCTAGATGTGGTGTTTAAGGTGTGCTGTTTGATACGTAATCACCAGTTTGGAACGCGGTTAAAAATTATTTTTCATGTAAATATAAAGTATAGATACGGTGTTAATGAAATATTGATTTTTTCCAAAGGTTCTGGACGAGAAATGGTTCTACAACTGAAGCACGGTGATTCAAGCACAACGTACCCTTTGTAAGTGAGAGATGTTCTATCACGTCCTCACATTATCGTGAACGGTTTTTATGGACACCATATCAAACGCAAACATGAAGACATCATATGAAGAGTACATTTATGGTGCTGACATGGAATCGAGGTCATGTCATCGCTATATCAAGGTATATTGACATTATCAACATGGAATCGAGGTCATGTCATCGCTATATCAAGGTATATTGACATAATCAACATAGAATCGAGGTCATGTCGTCGCATTATTAAGGTACATTTACATTGTCAACGCGGAATGAAAGTCATGACATCAACATATGGAGGAATCAACAGATCAACACATTATTGATAACATTATAAATTTTTTTGGGTTTATGACCAATTCAACACTATATTGATTACAGACAGACAGCTCGTGGTTAAGTATTCAACGATAAATTCTTGAGATGTGTCTGTGAACAATGCATTGTAATTATTGTTGTGACATTATTGGAACTATTTTATCAAGGTGTTGAAACTCTACAGGATGGATAATCTACAAAGGACCTATGAAATATTCAATGAATGTATTGTTGGACGTTCAGAAGAGGAAGGTTGCAATGATATTACATGGACCAGTATGAACTGTTGTGTTCGGATTTGATATTTATAATGTTGGTTTGTGTATTTGATTGATACAGGACAGGATATACTTTGAAACATTATGGACATAGATATTAGTGAAAGTTATTGGTTAATATATTAATATATTAATGAAATCGTTGGTTTTGTTAAAGGTTATTTGTGTTGCATAAATTATTTTAATATGCATGATAATTATGATTATTTATATAATTATATGATTAAAGACAGGGGATTAAGGATATATATATTTTATCAAAGTATTTGACGGAGATAAGGATTTTATTTTAAGAAATTTGTATGGCAAATTTAAAGGGTCGATGGGGGAATGTGAGGATTTAAAATATATATAGTTGTTTTAGTGGGACATAATTTGTATAATCTCTAACCCGGTGTTAATGTAAAGAATAAACGAGTGACGTTCTACGATAAAAACAATGACTTAGGAGTTAGATGGAACGTAGCGTACATTTGAAGATAAAGACAGACGACCTTAGAATTTGGTAGTGGCTGGACGTGTTTTAGACTAGGCTATATAAACTGTGATGTATTTGAATTCATCTTGTACATAAATTGCATTAAATATTGAGTTCTCATTTCTACTAAAAGCCGGCAGTTTGTTCATTGATTATTATTGTATAATGTGATCTCCCTGAGAGTTATTAACATAATATCTACAAAATAACGGTCACATTAGCCACAGAAACTGGTGAACTCTGCCTACCCCGGCCCTGTAAACATTTTTTTTTAACCGAAGGGTACTTTACTTACTATAGTACATCCAATGAGTTAAGTTATTTTTTAAGTAAACATTTCAAGAGGCATATTATAATCAGAATTTACCTCTTGTTTCGTTGTTGCTGAATGGTCTGGTCGGTTTGCTTGACTCGGTCAGCAGAATCATGTAGTCGTCGTACCAGGTTGGGTGGCAGACGCCATAGTAGCAGATTGTCTGGAAAACATACACAACGAAACAAATACACGTTGTAATCAATAGCCAAATGGTTTCATTTATTGTTTTCACTGTTAGATGGCCGTGTTAAAGTATAGGGCGTCTCTTCAGTGAAATCTATTGTATTGGCCGGGGTAAAAAATACATTTAATATAATAATTATTTACTAAGGAAAATTTAAGAAAGTAATTTAAAATAAATATTGTGTTACGTGACAATGATAAGTCACTAATATTTAAACCACCATGTACCTATCTTCCCATTTACATAATTATTCTATTGAAAACATTCATCTTAATAAGTCACAACTGTTAATTATCTCCATTCGTTTTAAAAACCAAATGTGTAAAAAAAAATTATTTTTTTTAAATAAGGGGGAGATATCAAAACTGCTTTTGTTGGCATAAATCCATATTGAACTAGCTCGCCGGCAGACAATGATCGTCTGCTAATAAACCAACCCCCCTCTCTCCTTCTTCCAGCGGTACGCGCGGATATGCAAATTACTACTTGAAAAAACATCGCATGATATTATTCCAGCATTTTTATTGGTTAAGCCAGCGGTCGCCAACCTTTTGATAATAGTGTTCCGAAGTAGGATTTCAAATTCAATCAGCATGCCAAAAACTTAAAAGTCATTTTGTTCCGGCACATAATTTCTTGTAGAACAGGCTAGAATTGCCTTTTTGAAGATCTCTCGCGTGCCAATGAAACTTGCTCTGCGTGCCAAGTCAGACACGCGTGCCGCAGGTTGCTGACCACTGACCTAGACTATAATTATTATATTATTTAGCCTTTAGTTAAACGTATTGCTTTTTGACCTGACTTGCAAAAAAAAAGGCCTAATATGATGCTCTATGGGAGTTACATTTAGCCTATAGTTACCCAGCGGGTTTACCATGTCGTATCGACGGGGAAAAATGTGGTTTCCTCGTCGTGTTTTCTTTGTTATCACGTTATATTTCCATCGATACAACGTAATGTGCCCGCTGGGTCATAGGCTATAGACCTAACTGTAAGCTGTGACTAATGGGTAGGCTATTATGGGCGTTTACGCAAGAATGTGGGCGGCAAGTGGAGTGTGTTAACCTTTCCCCAAATAGCCAATTAAAAAATAGATATTACAATAACCAGTACTAAACATTTTGGGTAGGGTTGAAATAGTCCGCCCTCCTGCCCAAGAAATACCCTTTGTATTTGTTTAATAACTCGTGCTCCATTTAGAAAAAAAATATACCAGTGAAAGCCCAAGGAACAATATAAATGTATTTAGATCAGTGAGCTCACTGAAGAGCTATGATGAGCTAACCGCTGAGATCTAAAAATAGAATTTCGCCCATGCACTCTTTTCACCAACTCCACACCCTTTCCATACACCGTCTGTTTTGACAATGAGTGGATCAGTCATGTGAACTATTCATACCACTCCTAATGAACAAATGATTCGCTTTTTTTGTTTAGGCCAGGGGTCGGCAACCTTTTGATAGCGGCGTGCCAAAGTAGAATTTCTAACTCACTCGGCGTGCCAACAGTCAAATAGTCAACCTCTGCCATATTTATTATTTTTAAACAATAATTAATAAATGTATGCAGCATGATTTTTTAAAAAAGGCGCTTTACTAAGAAATCAACAATTACGTAATATAATGTTCGTATACCAAAGCTAAAACTGCTGATGTTTTTTAACAGTTAAAACAAATAAATTTGATCTCAAATTATTTTGTATGCTTATTTAAAGAAGATGAAAAAAATTTGAATGCAAGTTGTCTGTATCAATGAATGTGACCCTTGATTAAACTTCATGAGTTAGGGGACTTTCTTATGGGATTAAAAAAAGTTTTATTGTATGAGAAAATCTTTTATGTGAAAATCTGTTTACAAGTGTAAGGTGAGGCAATAGACGTACGCTAAACGAATGCGACGTTTTTCAAAAAAATGAACGATTTAAGTATAGCTGACGACTTTTCTAAGCAGCTTTCTTTCAGATTGTTTCGCAATTCGACAAATTTTAATGTCCATAAATCGGATGTTTTAAATTCAATTCGCTGCATTTCGAAATATACTTCTGCCAGAAAACTCCGCTTTGAGTGCTTCAATCTACTTCTTACGTTAATCTATATGTAATGTATATAGACCTGAATGAGCTTTAACATTGGGTAAGTACTTCAATGTCTTAGAGTTAATATATTAATATATGTCCAGTTTCAATCCAAATTCTTTCCAGTAAAAATGAGTAACCAAACAGTTCAAGAAATGTTTGACCCGGTCCTTGTAAACACAAGTTCAACTCATTTAAATGAGTCGTCATGTCTGTAAAAAACATCAGCTTCATCAGGCATTTTCATCAATCAATTCCGAAAAATGTTGTTTCATCAAGGAACATCTTAACTGCTTCCAAACACGAAACGAATTTATTCAAAACTTTACCTTGACTAAGCAAGCTAACACTGCTGTGCTGCAGAAGATCTCCATACTCACTTTCAATTTCTGGTAGTAAATATTTGAATTGCCGGTAAATCAACGAAGAGAGGGATACTATAAGGTTGACTATTTTAATAACAGTTTCCATTACGGAGCACAAGTCCAATAAAGAGATCTTTGCACACAAACTTTCATGATATATAATGCAATGGAAACTTAACAGCAGCCTCTCAATGTGGTTTACAAGAAAATTGACAACTCTTTTATGTTTGCCAACCATCACAGTAGCGTCTTTGTCATTTTCATCCATTTTAAGGGCACTTATACTTATACCTTGATATATCGACGCATAATATAACATTTTGAATAATTGTAAACGTTTTATATATATAGACCTACAGATATGATGAAATTATAATAATTTGAAGGATATCCTCTTGTTAAGATACATGTAAAACTTAAATATCAAATCCGAAATCCGAAATCGATCAAGGTTGTTGTTTATATATATTATGTTGTTTTTGTGGTGGGAGGGAGAATTTTTCATTTCGGTGGCACACTATTTTTTTACTTTAAATTGTAGGAGATACCTTATATTACATTTTACATTATTGGAATCGCGAAAAACAATTCAATTAATGGTTTGCAGATACTAATTATTTGTATTGCGATATAATAAAAACAAAACCAACCGAATGTAGAGTAGTCGGCACATTCTCCTTTGATGTAAGCACAGGAGACGCAAAGACTAGTTTTTATCCGCTGAAACTGAACACTTTAAAATAGGCAGACGAGAGAGTGAAATGGCTGCATTTTGATTTATTTAAGAAAAAAATTAATTCTTATGAATTAAATTATATTCGGAGGAATTCAGAGTCTGAATAACGAGAGCAAATGAACAAAAAAAAAGGCTTGGCCCACAGAAGCCATTAAAAAACTCATTTTTTTCGGGGGATCGTGCCATTGAAAAGGGCTCGTGTGCCAGACTTGGCACACGTTGCGTAGGTTGCCGAACCCTGGGTTAACCCACTACTTTGGCTGGGCGCCCTTTCAAGCTGTTTTGGCGTCCCAATCAATATAATTAGTTCTCGACTGACTCCCTTTGCAGACAGACGTGTTTTAGTTTTGCACTGTTAATTGTACTACGATTGAATGTTTCCATGTTCATACTGTTATGAATACTTACACGTTTTTACGCAAGTTATATTAAATAAAATTGTTGAATTTTACAACTGAAGAACACCTTGCATTGATTGTTTAAAAGTTAAAGTAGAAGTTATTTTCATCATTATTGAAGAAGTTATTTGATAATTCACGGTCAAGCCGGCCTCATCGAATCGTACCTACAGAACCTAGACAGAAGCAGCTTCAGTATTGAAGTACAACTTTTGGAGGAGGTCTTCTATATCACAATTGTAATGGGGTTTAAAATAGACTTGTCTTTTTATATGACAAAAAGTTAAGACTATCCCTAGCTGAGAATCGAACACCTGTCTCCTTCATTATTAAAGTAACATTAACTTATTAAATTTTACTTTCTGTAAACATGTTAGTTAATCTAAATTGTCCTGCGTTGCCGGGGAAAAAATACATAGACCTTTTAGCTACAATTTTATAAACTAAAATGAACAGAAAGCTATAATAATTTTGAATATATTAAGAAAATAATTTAATTATTGGAATCGGCTTTTAAAAAAGCATGTCTTTTTATTTATCAAATAGCTGCATGAGAATCGAACACCCGTCTTACGCATCCGTTTAATATATAACTATTACATTTTATTTACTGAAAAATTTCCTGAAATGATTTACAATCTTTAAAAATAAGTAATATTTATGGAAATATAATAAAAACGAAGAAATAGAAAAAAAGTATTCAATGGGGAATTAAAACCAGGATGCCCACATGATAGAGAGCTACGGAGGACACCACTGATCTATAAAAAGAATGGATTAGGCACAGAAGTAACATTCTTGAAGACAAAATAAATAGGCTTTCACGTGACTTTCACTTATCAATGAAATTATATTTCCGAAACAACTGTAAATACATTTCAAGTGACTTATTCTTCCCTTTTATCCTATGGGTTTTTTTCTAATCATAAGTGGTTTATTCCTGTAACTTGCTTATGTAGATAAGTGAATTACCCTTCCCCAATAATCATTTTGGCTTCAATTTGCTCATACACATTCAATATAGAGGCGTTATCCATTTTTTTTATAGATCAGTGGAGGACACATGCCGGTACCGAGATTACAAAATTAAAATATGAGACAATAAGATCACATGTCTTTAAGTTAACCAATGCTAATCGGAAACCATGCATATAGTCTACTTTATATATATATATATATATATATTTATGTAGCGTGGCGGGCACTCTACGTGGTTATTTGGCTTGTGTTGAGGCTGATTATTGCGATGTCATAATAAAGTTTGGGCCTTAGAATTATTTATATTTCAGTCCGTTATCTTGCTTGGCTGGCGGGTGCTGTAAGCCTATTCGTTAGAGTAGTTTCTACTACTACAAGACACGAGTGCTAATACATGAGCAGACACAAGAACATTGATTGATTCAATGCCAGGATGAATTTCAAATACTGTTTATTTAGGCATAAGCGATAGATGACAGAAGTAATTCACAATACAGATTTACAGTGTAACAGTCTATATTTGGACCGACCGAAAGACAGGACTGGTGCGTTCCATGTCTAAGACCCCAATACCCGTTTTTCATTTCTATCCTAAACCAAGAACCCTCTGTGGGGTAGGGGAAATGGGGAGGGGCGAGGAGAGGGCGGTCGGGGGGGATACAAAAGTTCTTTGATACCCTACATCCCCGACGAGGGCTGTTGCGTACGTGTTAGTTTACGGGCGAAGAGTTTGGGGGAGGTTTTTTGTTTCCCTGGCCACCTGCGCCGACCGTAGGAATTTCGCGTGTAGACGCAATTTGCTTATCTTGACCAATGGTCAGTAGCCGAGGGGGGATCAAAGGGAGGGCCAGTCTTGGCGATGGCGGTGGGGGAGGGGTTAGACTGTACATACAATGGGGATGTAAGCATCTTAAATATATACAAGGGCAGATAACTACGTTTGTATAATAATATAATGAATATATATATATATATATATATATATATATATATATATATATATATATATATATATATATATAATATATATATATTGATGCATGTAAAACAGTTATAGAAGAGAGTAAGTACATTCATATACAAAAATAAAGATAGAAGATAAAAATACAGTCACACATTCTTCATTCATTGGTGAGCACTGCAATGAGCCAGGATTAATTGTAGTTTATAGGTTAGAGCCATTGTGAATAAGCCATGGCATCAGACTGAGCGGTTGGCGCTTCTAGTGAGTTTACCACAATATATATATATATATATAGTATATATATATAAATATATATATAAAGTGTGAGTTTACTTATCTGTTAGTTTGTTTATACTGTTATATATTTGTTTCTATAGAACCCTATGCCGTCTAACGTATCTCGGACAAAAGGCGATACATAAATTACAAACGGTCTCCAAAATTGCTGAATTCATCAGTTTATTTTTATGTTAAAAAAAAGTATTACTAATAACATTTGTTATTGTTATATTATTTAGTTATATTTCTTCGCTTGTTTATTTTATTTTTTTAATTGTTTTTATGTTTGCCATTCTTATAGATGTCATTTTGACGGACATAGAGCTAGTTTATTATAACAATAGAACAGAACCCAAGAAATGTATATGTATTTATATTTTATAATTAAAATACATATTTAATTTCTTTGTGTTGGTTGACATATAAGTACTCTTTCTTCCCGATTGGCATCTGAGCATTTAATGGGTTGCCTGAACAAAGCAAGCGAAAACCCATAACTTTTAACATCATTTTATAATACTAATGAAAATGCAAGAATAGACTCAGATCACGGATGAGCGTAGGGCGCA
This sequence comes from Anisus vortex, assembly GCA_949126835.1. NCBI lineage: Eukaryota > Metazoa > Mollusca > Gastropoda > Planorbidae > Anisus > Anisus vortex. The sequence continues at coordinate 28,335,097 of OX421505.1, forward strand.
ATAATCTTTTCTTATGAGATGTAGAAGAAAATATTATGTTTGTTTTGTTAGTATTTACTGAAAGAGCACGCACACCTGTGTAGCCCAGTGGACAGGTTGATAGAAGGTGAAGCTGTTGTAGTTTAGTCGGTGCTCGGTAAATTTGGCAACGGTAAATTCGAAACCGGTATTTAAGGCAAGGTGATTTTGGCAAAGGTAATTTCGGAATAGGTAAATTCGGCAAAACACGCAAAGCGGTAAAATTGGCAACGGTAAAATTGGCAATCATATAATATCCACTGTTTTTATTCAAAGTATTGGTTAGACTACACTCTAGTCCATGGATAGGCAACCTATGCAATGCGTGCCATACTTGGCACACAGAGTGTTTTTAAATGGCACATGAAAGACCACCAAAATGGTGAAAAGAGCATGATAGCATTAAGGAGCAATTTGGCACGTTATTTAATTTAACGTCATCTATTGATCAAAGACAAACATTTTAAATAGGCGCCAAATGTACCCCTTCCCCAGCCCGGGCGTTTCTCCCCCCCCCCTCAAATTACGCCTCGGCAAATGTAAAGGTACCCCTCTGTGTGTAAGGTAACCAAACAGACTTTAGGCATCAAAGCATACGTTTGTCTCCCCTACGATATTACGTAACTCTGACTACCTGACCGCCACCCCTACATAGTATGATACTGGTTGTGTAAACAAGAGCAAACGTAGAGTTCCCCCTCCCCTCCCGCCCCCGACCAGACTCTCCTTTCAGGCACGACCATACTAAGTCCTTTACGAATGAGCCCAGGTTTGTTTAGATCGTACGGGGAAAATTGCAAACACATTCCAACCCTCCTACTTTATATATCTATTAAAAACGAACACAGTGCCTATTCCCCTCTCCCGAGATACACGAATTTTCTTGACCGGTTACGTCAGGGAGAGTTAAGGAATTACTTTGCTGACCTATAGGCCTATTCTCTCAACACGGGTTGTTGAGTGTGTGTGGGGGGGGGGGAACACATGGCCACCATAAAACATTTTATCACATTCCATTGCAGTCGGCTATTTGCCGTCAATCAATAGGCTAATTTTTGTCTTTGTAGTTTTAAACCTTGTACCTTGTAAAAAGTCTCAAAACCCGGACGAGCCGAAGCTCTTAAGCCGGGGCGTAACGCAATAGAAGTGAGTTATCAAAAACTCTGTCTGGGATCCAGCCACCCCACGGCACGCCGAAGGCGTGGCGTGCCATGTAAAAGGGAAGGATTTGCCGTCAATCAATAGGCTAACTTTTGTCTTTGTAGTTTTAAACCTTGTACCTTCTATGTTATAACGATACAAGTATACATTACTTAGACATACAGGCCTACAACAATACATAATAGTTGGCTATATTTGACATAGAAACCTCGATAACTTACAAGATATTTGTAGCTAAATGTGCCTTATAGCCTAAGTAAATTGTTTTAAACATTGAAAGTACTTTTATACAATTTAAATGTTTTATTTACAACTCTCGTTTGTAATATAATTTAAATATATAAGAAAAGTAATTAACTAAATTATTTTTTTCAAAATTGTAATAATAAAATGAAATGAAATCCAATATCATTATCAATGTTTTGATAGAAATACTGATTTGTTTAACTAATAACAACTATGTTCTGGGATTAAAAAGAATTTAAACGAATACCCCCCAACCTCTTTTAGTTTTCACTGCTTAGGCAGGTGCTACCAAGCTGGTCACTAACACTTTAATCGGTGGGGAGATGGGGGTGGGGAGACGAGAGTGGGGAGACGGGTTGGTGAGACGGGGAAGGGAGGGGCTAGCGTTTGCTTTTGTTAACACGGCGAGTCTCATTCTGGTGTTTAAAAAAGAAGAGGGGATGGCAACTAATCTACATTATGTAACATTGCTTTGCCTTGTTTCCTTGTGCTATAGACAAGGGGGGTGGAGGGGTTACATTTGGCGTCTATTAAAATGTTCCTTTTTATGCATTAGTTAAATAACGTAAATGGTTAAAAAAATACGGTGTTTTTCTTAAATTTAATTTTTAGTCAAACGAACTAATTAACTATTTTTTGTTACCTAATTTGTATGCTTTATATATCGGGGGCGGGAGGGAAGGGGGCATTCTACGTCTGCTCTTGCAAACACTATCAGTATCATGGTGTAGGTCAAGTAGTCAGAGCTACGTAATCTCGCCAATGTGCTATAAAAGGAGGAAGTTTGTAGGAACATTAAAGATAAGGGAATGCATTGATGCGTAAATATCTAAACAGAACTCCAAGTGATCGTCAGTTGGGCTACCTTACACACATACCACCTTTAGCCACCTTTGGGGGTGGGGTGCGGTGCGCTGGGGGAAGGGGAACGCCTGGGGCGGGGGAGGGGGTACATTTGGCTCCTATTTAAAATTTTCGTTTTTGATCATTAGAGGACGTTAAATTTTGGTGGTCTTTCATGGGCCATTTTAAACCGTTTTGCGTGCCAAGGATGGCACGCATTCCATAGGTTGCCGATCCATGGAATAGATTGTAGTCCTACCAATACTTTTAATAAAAACAGTGGATATTATATGATTGCCAATTTTACCGTTGCCAATTTTACCGCTTTGCTAGTTTTGCCGAATTTACCTATTTACAAATTTACCTTTGCCAAAATTACCTTGCCGAAAATACCGTTGACGAAAATACCGTTGCCAAATTTACAGTGATTCAGTTTAGTCACCATGCAGACATATTTTGACTATATAAAGAGACTACTTGCAAATATTTAAGTAGGAGTTCCACTCGTTATAACTACTGTAGAGCCTTCCTAGACAGTATTTTATATTTCTATGTTCTATACTGCTTGTTGTATAAGTGTGTTTGAGCATTGTAGCCATATTGTGGTGTAGTCATGCAATTATATAATTATAACTATTTCAATATATTACCGTGTAATCATGTAGACCTAAGCATATAAATATAACCATTTAACCATTTTACCCTGTAACCATGTAACCATATAATATTATATCCATGTATAACCACGCCTATCTTGTAGCTATGCAAATAATGCAACCATTTAACCATTAAAACGTGCAACCATGTTACCCTGTAGCCATGTCGTATTACCAGTGTGTGCAACTCGTAAACAACTGCAGACTGTATGCAACATTCTAAAGTTCATAGTAACCCAACATTGCTTTTACATTTCCTCAGATAAATATACAACAAGATACAAAAAAACAAAAACAAATTTACATTAAACCTTAACATTAATATCCCTTAAGATAATCACTATCTATTCATAACATACGTTTTTTTCTCATGTCAATATCATTAAATCAAAACTATCACATTTTAATTGTGACCTCCAGCCATAACAAAATCCTTGACCCGCGCCCAATGTAATATCAGAAGCCAAAGATATTATGCAGACACGTTCAGCGTACAATTTATTCACGGGTGAATTTTTTTTTTTTAATGCAGTACCTGTAAACGAGTATAGATGTAAAGAGTGTCGGGGTTTCTCTCGTAGACTTTATATGACATTAAGCAGGCGTTGAATATATAATTGTCGTCCCATTCATACCTGTAAAAAGAAAAGAAAATTGGAGTATGTTTTATTTCAATAGAACCGTAACGTAACTCTTTCACCGAGTCGTACAATATGGTTATTTAAGTTATAAAACAAGATTATGTATAAATAAGATAATACATTTCTTGACTTAACCCCTTATGTGTATAGTTGATAAATAAACATGTAGAAAGTTGACAATTACAGTTGAACAGGATAAATATATGTGAATTATCGGTAAATCCAATGCAGAATATTTAAACAAAAAAATATAAACAGTTAGTAGCAACTGAAATAAAATGATTTGACAAGATAATTTAAATCTAATACTACTTTTTAAAACAAACATGATATGCTCACTACAGCGATCAAAACCAGACTGAGCAATGTTCTTGTCTTGGAAAAGCAAAAAATCGTTAGATCCATTATCTAATTTAATAGCATGGATAAAAGCGCTATAAGAAATGTCCATTCTTATCTTATCTTATCTTAGAACGTTCTAGAACGTTTTTTTCAATCGAATACTATTTAGGCTGACGAAATATATATCATCATATAAGAAAATATGTTAAGGCTCGGGGGCATGTTTTAGGCACTTTTTTTTTTATTTACCGACCTAAACGTCTGAAACTTTAACCACATAACAAGTATGTAATATAATTAAGGGCAATATATTTTAATTCTTTTTAAATGCATCGGTTGCCATGGCAACGGCCGCCATATTAGATTTTATATGTGTTTTTAAAAATCTATCTTCTCTAAAACCTTTATACTTACAGATACACAATTAGATACATTTGGTAAAGAAATGAATTTACAACAAACAATTTTTTAATTTAAGATAATTTAATTTTTTATAATTTTTTTCTTTAGACACTTTTTAAATAGCTATTTTTTTGCAAAAAAACTCAACGTTTTCGCCCATAAAATAAAAAAAAATAATTCTAAAATCGAACTGCACCTTGCTGTTGTAATAGGTGCTTAGATAAAAATTACAAAGTCTCAATACAATCAGTCAAGAAATGTGAAAGTAGTAATAAAAATAATGAACAAAATAATTATTTTGAGTAAAACGTAAAAAAGTTTGAAAAGTTTGAAAAACAAGAAATTTATCAAGTACTAAATCTAACAATCAAAATGAAATTTATTAACGATAGTATAAGGAATCCTTAAACAAAATTTCATTTTGATTAATTCGTAAAAAAATTTTTAAAAAAAAACATACTATACCTATAAACACAATAAAATAATAAAACTCAGCATTTTTTCCTATAATATAAAATTAACCAACTAATACTTAAATTTAGCTAGTTCAAGTTATTGTAATTTGTGTCAAGATAATAATGGAATATGTTAAGAAATGTGAAAATTGTAAGATAAAAATTAAAAATGGATATTTTTTAAAAAACGCAAAAAGTCAGAAAACCATGAAAATAACATTTTTTTCTTATCATAATTCGAAATAAATTGATTGTTTTTTTTCTCTCGACCAATTGTAGTTCATTATTGCGTGGAATAAAATTACGTATTTATTAGTATAAAGAACTATACGCATTTTGCTTTTTTACTTTGAGTTTCGAGGTGTTAAACGTGTGACAATTTTACATTTTCTTCATCGCTTAGCTACAAACATAACCTTTCAAAAAAAGTATATAAAAAAACTATTGCGATTTTTACTATAAGAGTGACATTTTTGTATACAGAAATGGTTGAGCTTTTTTAATTAAGTTAAACCTAAAAATCAGTACCCGAGTTGAATACCCCTAAAATGGGGTGCAGTACCCAGCCTTAAATCATGCCAGAATAGGGTACATTTTTTTAGTATCGATATTCTTCTTCCGTACATGAAGTGGGGCGCTAATTATGTGCCTAAATGTCAAACGTAGGCTATGTCGAGCCGGTATTCTTAGAGATGTCAATCTACTGTTTGTCGGCTGACGATTGCTCGAGGCTATATTTAATTGTTTTTGTTTTTTTGTTTTTGTTAAGCAAGGATCATTTCGTATCGCATTATTAAAGAGTTGTTCCGTAACATTACAAGAATACAATATGACCCCCTTTACAACCTTAAATGACCTACTTACAAAACTCAATGTGCCTTATTTTACAATCGCAATAGACCTTTTTAGTTTGACCCCGGAAAAGGGGCTTGCCTTTGAGACTCACTGACATATATTTCTTTTGGGGGCACAAAGATTTTTGTTTCTTCTTTCCATATAGTATTTTACTAAAGGCGTTTGGGGTTTTTAATGTTATTATAGTTGTTTTTTTTTAAATTTAAACCATAAAAACACATAGGGACCTTAAACTAAGAACCTAGGAAGCGAATTGTTAAAAAATAACGTTTAGAGCTTCTTTTTTTTTTAAGAAAAAATACTTTTAGACCTGGACTCTATGCTTTGGACCTTAATATTAATAATGGTCGATTCTATCGTGATCATTGTGTCATTACTTTTTGTTCTAGTTTCTTCAATGTTAAAAAAAAATTACGTTTAGAACTAGTTTTGTATCGAAAAAATAATAATTAGGCCTACAATGCTTTCATTACTGTCGGCTATTTAACTTAGCCCTAGACCTAGATCGCTCGTTTTGATTAATAAAAAGGCAAATATAATTCTAGATATATTTAATGTTTGATAGAGACAGAGACGAGAGCCGATGCATCTTTAATCTTTACGAATATAAAAACCATAGTAGACAATTGCCATGCCATAGCAAATATTATGTTAAACTTAAAAAAATAGTGTTCGCAGGAAGAGGCTAATATAGGGGAGACCGGGGCTAGTCCGCCCATTTTTAGCATTTTTAGCTATTCAGGGTTTATTTCTGGATGGAATTCTTTGCCGATTCTCATAATCATTCCCCAACTATTCAGTTAATATGAGCTAGAAGGATTTTGGGAAACCTCTGCCCCAAATCACACAATAAAATCAAATGTGAGGTCACTCTGTGTGGGCGAATGTGCCCCACATGTGGGGCAAGTTCGTCACACATGTGGGGCACATATGCCCATGAGGGGCAAATCCGCCACATGCAAAACAATTCACTAAAACAAGGTTTAAACACTCAATACCAAAAAGAACAAGGCAAGCTTTATTTATGTTTATGGTTCCAAATTTTGGTATAGATTTAAAGAATAAAAAGTAACCAAGTTGGATGTAGATGAAGTACTGTTTTGATCCCAAAATGAATAAAACAAACTTTAACTGAATACAAGTAACTTTAACTTGAGGTTTAATAACAATTCAAATTCAAAAGCATCATTCGAAATAGTCAGATTCATTTGATGCACAGTAGTGGCATGTGTAATAGTCACATTTGTCTCAAATACAATGTTCATGTGACCATTCTTTGCACTGTAGACATTGTATCCAGGATTCCTTTTTACTGTGAGACCACTTTAAGAGGCAAATGAGAAAATACAATTTCTCATCTTCTTCCTCTGATGACGATTCCATTGCAGTGTTTCTTTTTGCTTTTTCTTATTCACAACTGAAGTCTTTTTTCCAGGTTGCTTTGCGCTTTTCTTGCACTTTTTTTCCAAATGGTCCAGTTCTAAGTTTCGCGTTTTCTAGCGTGTCTGTCAGAATGCAGTTTTCCTCTTCCTTTTCCCGCGTGTTGGTAACTTTCGCGGAGGAGTTTTGGGGTGAGGCTTAATTGAAACAGGCAAAAAATCAGTTGCTGCTACAAGCCGCACCGGTGTTCCTTGCCCTTGAGAAGGGCCTGGTTGATCCTGGTGAGAAGTTGGTCCTGGCGAGAAGGGCCTGGTTGATCCTGGCGAGAAGGGCCTGTTGATCCTGGCGAGAAGGGCCTGGTTGATCCTGGCGAGAAGGGCCTGTTGATCCTGGCGAGAAGGACCTGTTTGATCCTGGCGAGAAGGTTCTGGTTGATCCTGGCGAGAAGGGCTTGGTTGATCCTGGCTAGAAAGTTCTGGTTGGTCCTGGTGAGAAAGTTCTGGTTAGTCCTGGTGATAAAGTTCTGGTTCGTCCAGGTGAGAAAGTTCTGATTTAATTCTGTTTAGAAAGTTCTGGTTAGTCCTGGTGAAAAAGTTCTGGTTAGTTCTGGTGAGAAAGTTCTGATTTAATTCTGTTTAGAAAGTTCTGGTTAGTCCCGTTGAGAAAGTTCTGGTTAGTCCTGGTGAGAAAGTTCTGGTTAGTCCTGGTGAGAAAGTTCTGGTTAGTCCTGATAAGAAAGTTCTGGTTAGTTCTGGTGAGAAAGTTCTGATTTAATTCTGTTTAGAAAGTTCTGGTTAGTCCCGTTGAGAAAGTTCTGGTTAGTCCTGGTGAGAAAGTTCTGGTTAGTCCTGGTGAGAAAGTTCTGGTTAGTCCTGATAAGAAAGTTCTGGTTGGTCCTGGTGAGAAAGTTCTGGTTAGTCCTGGTGAGAAAGTTCTGGCTAGTCCTGGTGAGAAAGTTCTGGTTAGTCATGGTGAGAAAGTTCTGGTTGGTCCTGGTGAGAAAGTTTTGGTTAGTCCTGGTGAGAAAGTTCTAGTTGGTCCTGGTGAGAAAGTTCTGGTTAGTCCTGTTGAGAAGGGCCTGGCTGATGTTTCTGGCGAGAAGGTTCTCAATCAGTCACTGAAGAGAGGCAGAAATAATCGTTTTCTTGGAAAGTGTCAGGGCTGTAAGGATAAATTCCTGCTTTTGCAAATTCTTAGATGATGTTCTGCACTGTCATAGTGGGACCCCATGCCTCATTAACAATCTCTGGAAGTTGATAAATTGTCAATGGGGAGCCAGAATGAGATCGAAGTCAGTTTTGCTGAGCTTGCCATAGGCGTTTTTTTCATCGGGCCGAACACAGACAGATTCCCATTGGGGCAGGTTCACCCATGTGTCGGATATGCCCCAGCCAGTGTTGGCGAACCTGCCCCACTATCACCTTTCTACGACTATCAATCCATTACAGCAGCCTTGGTAGAGAAAGCGACAACGTGACACCATGAATGTATCAAGGAGAGCCAGTGTTTTGATAACATGCAGTGTCGTTTAATAGCCTTTACTACTTCTTGCATATGAGATGTAGTACGAAGAAAAAATCACTTACCTACTAAAAAAACACAAATATCACGGTAGCAGAGCAGTCTAGATTTCTAGCCATTTAACACATACACAAGATCAACCAGACGCCATTACTGAACGGCGTGGTAGTGTCGTCAAGTCTAAAAATAGCTCAGTTTGCGCGCAATACCACTATGGCGAATGTACCCCTATGGCGGACTAGCCCCGGTCTCCCCTATAGAGGCCTATGTCGTATAGTCGGGCCTAGGCCGATGTTTTCCATATTGAATATGATAGGTTATTCATATTGTCATTGTGCATGAAATATTATTTAATAATTTTAATAGACCTATAACTAAAAATTCATGAAGAAAACACGCATCAGTTTACAAATATCAAATAAATAACATAGCATACCTTCGTAATCGCTCAATTATTTCATGCAATCGGTTAAACACCACTTTTATATAAATCAAATAAATGATAGGCCTACGACTATACTATATGACATAGGCCTACTATATTCTATATCATATAATTTGGCATATCCCTATGCCTTAGCCTTATGGCCCTATTATGTGGCATATAGAATATAGATTACATTTATATAAGCAAAGGTCTTTTTTGTTCTATATTTAATATTGTCACATAGCTTAATAGGCTTAAATTATTATAGATTAGGCCTAAATAGTTTGAGCTAAAACCATTTAAATTATAGAATAGGCCCAGGCTATATAAATAGACTATAATATATAGGCCTAAACTATAATTATATAAAGTTAGCTATATGACAGGCCGATTTGATAGATAGGGCGATAGACCTTTGCTGCTATGCTTCATTAAATAATAGGGCCTATAATCCTATAAACCATATATTTATATTTTATATAGGCCTATAGCTATGTTAAATTTATACTGCTCTGGCTCTAGTAGGCTCTATAGTAGTCTATAGGACTATAGGTACTAGGCCTATATTATAGAATAGGCTATTAGTCTAATTCTAGCCTATTAAACTATTAGGCTAGGTTAAGAAGTAAGAAAAAGTAAAATTAGGCCTACAACGATTTATATTGCAAAATATAAGTATAAGAAAGTAATGCAAACTAAGTGTTGAGTCTTCTACACAAACAAAGCTTTATAACTATCTAAAATGCTATTTATTGTAGCCTATGTCTTATAAACGAGCTACTGACACAGCGATTGCTCGGTACATTAACTGGGTCTGGGTAACCATAGTCGCCATGGACGCTTCGTAAGCCTAGAACTAGAATGTATAATAAATGTTTATTTGTGTGTTAAAAACTGGTTCAAAATGTAAGAACAAAAGGTACAGTTCGCTCCCTGGCTTCTCGGTATAAAGTTTTTATGAAGTCATTATTTTTTTAATGAACAACTAATATAATTACGCCTAAAAACCACTAGGCCCCCAGTTAAATAACAAAGGAAAAGAACAAACAGCTGACTCTTTCTGCCCCCCACCGAGTGCGCAGGCGTAGACCTTGACCTTTTTTGAAATAATTAACAAAATAAAAAGGTCTATACGACGTTATTTGCAACCAAACACAATATTTCATAAAATACAGACCACAACACGGCCTACTTACAAGCACAATAGGATATATTTCTATATTTGCAATATCACCTACGGGAGTGGTAAAATGGATTTTTAATTTTTAGCCACCTACCAGAAAGAGTCAAGAAACTTCTGCAGGAATAGCGCCCCTGCTTTCGCCATCATGACCCCAATGTTGAAACCTCGAGGCCACTCCCCATAGTCCACCCAGTCGTAATTCACCACCGCGGGGTAGCGCCTTACCTCTTCCGGCACAGGGCTAGTCCAGAGTGCATCATTGTCCTTTTGGGATGAAAGATGAAGTTATTAATAATTAACTGAAAGCATTTCCGTCATTATGATAAAATATCAATACATCAATACGCCAATGAATGCATTTAGTGTCCTTTATGATAAAATATTAATAAAACTGTAATTCGTAGGCTTAAGCTGTGCGATATTGTGTTCTTGTTGTCTTTTTTATGTCACTTTTTTTTTTTCTAAATTTAAAATACAAAGATTTGTATGGTCACAATTAGCCCGCGGGTCAGCTAGTTAATATATAAATGGCACAGCTATCTCAGAAATTTTGCAAACAAATTCTCAAAATCAGTAGCTTTATACGCTTTATGAGCTTTCACTGAAAGCGATATCCTTTATCGTGTATCTTGGCTTTTTCATTGACAGTAGTCCTCAAGATTGTTACTCGTGTCACCGTAGTCATTAGGGAGTGTTACTTACGTCTACGTGCTCTGGGTCAGCTATGTCCTCAGCGTGAAAACAAACAAACAAAAAAAAAACACCACTGCTGTCGCTCTATCATTCAGTCTAGACATGATTACTGCAAAGACTATAATATGATGGACCGCTTGCTTTAATATTTCTGCTATCTGATGACTCGAATGACATCTTTTCAGAATTCCCGATTCCCTTTTGTACTGTGCACTTCCGTTTTATTTAATCGCTATGATTTTCTTAATGAAACATTTAAACTAAAATCAAAAGTTGTATACAGCGGATACATTTACGTAGGAGCGTTATTGCATGCGCACGGAAACAATAACATTTAAGCTCTAAAAATAGACCAAGCTGTCCATCTTATTATAGTTTTACTGTAACATTGATTTGTGTGTGTGGGGGGGGGGGGAGTCTGCCACAACACCACATTCTGAGACTCCAGAGGGTTACAGATAACTGCAGCGCGGATAGTGCAATTCTAAAGGAAGAGATTTGAGCACATTACTCCTGTTCTGGAAATCTCCAATGGCTCCCTTTGACTTAGAGCAGCGGTTCCCAAACTGTGGGTCGAATTACAATTTCACGGTTTTGCCTAAGGCCATAGGACAACATAGTAGATTTTCGCTGGCTTTAGGAACAGTCTCCAAGCGAGTCCGCCCACATGCAGTTATGTCCACATACGAGTACCAAGATTACACCATATGTCCCGCAAAGAACACTTCGTTCCGCCAACTCATCGCTTTTGGAAGAGACCCGTTTCTTTCTGACGACCGTTGGCCTTAGAGCCTTCTCAGTATCCGGTCCGAAGGTGTGGAACCTACTTCCCGTTCAACTCAGGCGAACAAGCTCTATCGATACTTTCAAAAAGTACTTAAAAACTCATTATTTCAAGATTTACCTTAGTTAACATTTAACATGCTTTAGATCCCTACTGTCTTGCTTATAAGTTGGGTCAGTTAATGCTACATTTATTTGATTTTTTAATATTTGTTTTATATCATCAGTTAGCTTTGTCTCCTAGCCTAGAGTAATGTCCATGTTCTTAGTTGTATGTTAAAAGCGCTCTGAGCTTACATTATGTTTCTTGGCAGCGCTATACAAATATTATTATTATTATATTATTATTATTGATGTTATCAACGTGCTAACCCCATCACATACGTTTCGTATAATACAGGCGTATGTGACAGGGTTGGCGCAGGTTACAAACGGCGTAAAGCAGGGATGTGTCTTGGACCCTACACTCTTTAGCCTCATGTTCTCAGCCATGCTGTTGGATGCCTTCATAGACAGTGACGTAGGGATCAAACTTCGGTACCGCTTTGATGGTAAGCTGTTCAATCTGAGGAGACTGCAGGCCAAATTTATGACCCGCATTGAGGCAATACGGGACTTTTTGTTTGCAAGATGACTGCGCCCTAATAGCCTCCACGGAGGCAGACATGCAGCGCTGTATAGACCTGTTCTCGGCGGCATGCACCAACTTCGGTTTAACTATCTCAACAAAAAAAAACGAAGTTTTGCACCATCCTGCTCCTGGATGCGAGCACACCGAACCTTCCATCACTGTAAATGGACTAAAGCTAAATAATGCGGACAGGTTCACATACCTCGGCAGTACCCTCTCCCAGTCTGTACATATAGACGATGAAGTAAATCTCCAGATAGACAGAGCAAGTTCCTCCTTTGGAAGACTGCGGTCTAATGTGTGGAATCGGAGAGGCATTAATCTGCAAACCAAACTAAAAGTCGTTTCAGCTGCCATTCTAACAATTCTTCTCTACGCATGTGAAACCTGGACCATGTTTAGCCGTCACGCCAGGAAGCTAAATCACTTACATCTGAGCTTACGGCAGCTGACACGGGTCAGGTGGCAGGACAGGGTCCCAGACGCTGAGGTCCTCGCGCGGACCGGCATGCCAAGCATGTACACCCAACTGGCAAAGGCCCAACTCAGATGGGCAGGCCATATTGTGCGCATGCCAGAAGTACGACTACCCCCAAAAAAAAAGGAGATAGTGTGTTGAAAGCAGCAGTATTGGCGTTAAAACGACACATATGAATATACTAGCAGATATGTGCCCGATTCTTAGAACGGGCTTTGTATAGACTATGCTTGACACATTATAGTGTTTTTTTTTGTTTTGTTCTTTTGCAACATACATAAAGTAGTATGTTTTTGTGTGTGTTTTTTTGTTGTGGTCATTATTTATTTATGTATTGTTGTTTTCAGACTTTAATATACTTCAGTTCAATATAGAACTAAAAAGGGAAAAAAAGAGATTTTTTTCTTCACTACTGTGATCTAATGGTGTGAGTTTATTGGGTAATTAAACTCTTTCTGTTTAAATATATAGGAACTTAGTGTGCATTATGTTCGGTCTATTGTTTTTAGCTGTGATTGGTGTGAATACTGTCCCCTTGAGAATGTGTTACATTCGGGTCACTGTCTGACAATCAGTTTACTATTTCCTACTGACACGCTCCACCGTTGTTATTAAACACGTGTACGAAAATAACTAGAAAAGGAAGTTCCACACGTAACAACAGGTAAGCAACAAAATTAATTTAAAATAGCTTTGTGAATGCTTAATCATAGGACACTTTAATATAGGCCTACTCCATTGAATAGGCTTTGTCTTGAAGATTCTTTTGTATTATTAACGCTATTTTAATATTTATTTCAGTAGCAAACCATCTCATTACAATGGATTGTAAAGAAAAGAACGCTAAGATAAGAAATAATAGTGAAGATTATTAACAGTATGGTTTGACTTTAATAACTATAGCTGGAATTGAGAAACCACAATGTGTTATTTGTTGTGAAATTTTATCAGCCGAACAGACTAAGACGCCATTTTGATAGTAAGCATTCGAGTTTTATCAGCAAGGATATTAGCTACTTTAGAAGTAAAGCTGATGGACTCCAGAAAGCCAGACGTGACACTGATGGCAAGTACCACAAACAAAATTTGAAGCTTCATATTTGGTGGCACTCAGGATCGTCAAAGCTATGAAACCTCAAACAAATGCTGAGAATTTAATTTTGTCAGCGGCCAAAGACATTGTTCGAATTATGATTGGTGACGAATTTTTTAGGAAATTGAGTCCCATTTCCTTATCTTACAACATTCTCCACAGAAAAATAGATAACATGTCAGCTGATATTCTTGATCACGTAATCCAGGAAATCAAATGTGCCTCACTTCCCATATTTAGTATCCAGCTTGATAAATCTACAGACGTTGCAAACTGTTCACTGTTACTGGTTTATGTGAGGTACATTAATAATGTCGCTTCAAAGTTGTGTTTCTTTTTTGCAAACCTCTTGAAACGACAACTACTGCACGTGATGTATTTGACAAAGCTGTTTCATTTCTAAATGAACATCATATATCTTGGGAAAACGTTTGTGGTGTTTGCACATAATGGTGCTCCAGCTTTGCTAGGATGTCGGAATGGATTTCAACGTTTGGTACAGAATGAGTCTCCAAAAGTAATCGGAACTCACTGTATGGTTCATCGGCTAAGATTAGCAACGAAGACATTGCTTTAAAATCGTCATAAGTTGTTTCAATTTTGTAAAAGCGAGCTCTTTAATTATTGGACTATTTGCGCAATTTTGCAATGAGTTGGGTGCATCGAACAATGCTCTGCTATTTCATACTGAAGTGAGATGGTTGTCGGGAGGGAAAGTTTTAAAACGTGTTTTTGAGCTTCACCATAAACTAGAAAAGTATTTAATCAGAAAGCAAGACCGCAGTTCGAAACACTTTTCAGCAATAAAATTAACTGCAAAACATAGCTTACTTGGTTAACATCTTTGATATCTTGAATCAGTTAAATTTATCACAGCAGGGACTAATTGTAACTTGCCTCGCTTTGTCTGAAAAGATCCGATCAATCCAAATGAAACTTCAGCTTTGGCAAAAAAATTGGATGAAAATAAAATTTACATGTTGCTTACTTTATGTGCTTTCTTTGAGGAACATGACATTGAACCAGACAATAGGATTAGAATTATCATTTCTGTGAAAGAACAGTTACACATGTTGCAGATGAAATCTCATCTTATTGTCCTAGCCTACCTGGCACCACATTTGCACTTGCCAGAAGCCCATTCTCTATCAAAGTTGACGATGTTCCAGAGACATCACAATAGGACTTCATTGAACTTATTAACGACGACGCAGCAAAAACTGATTTCTCTACAAATGCCACTAACAAAATTCTGGATTAAGTGTTTTCAGTCATACCCTATTCTGTCTGAGACTGTGTTGCTCCATCTTCTTTCGTTTCCAACAACATACCTTTGTGAAACAGTGTTTTTCACCTTGTTGGTTATTAAATCTAAATAAAGAAGTAGATGTGGAAGATGATCTTTGTTGTGCTCTTGCAAAAACTGATCCACGAATTTCTTATCTGGTGAGAAAGAACGCGCTGTCACTCGCCCACCGTGCCCATTATTTACTCATGTTTGCCAGTAACGTCGGGCGCAAAAGTCTTTTGGCGTGCGCTCGTTAGAATCTGCGGCGCCTGCACCGTAGAACAACTTGCTCCAGACACTTAAGATCTGCGAGACGAAAATAGTCCTTTATAAAATAATTCATTTGAAACCCTTTCTCTTTGTCTAGTGTTTGTTGTATGCCTTCCCTACCCCTAACATTGACAACACTAAAGTGTGTACATAAAGTGCACTGAGCATGCTAAACTCAATATCGCGGAGAGATGGTTTATATAAATATTTAATTTTATTATCTGTCTATTTGTCAGTTTCTTTCATAAACTATCTATAAGTATACCTGATAGGCTCCTCCGTACTTTAACAGTATAAGGGTTCTCAATATATCTGACTTGTGGGCATATTCTTTGACGCTCTGTTGGAAAACTGTCTCGACGTCTTCTATCTTGAGTTTAGAAAGAATAGGCTAAGTGATTACTTTACAGGCTAAGAGGATAGTCAGCAGACGGGCGGTATTTTATAGAACATTTTTCGGCACAGAGTAGGACGGACAGACTTACAGTTCGATCTGGTGATAGAAGTATGATTAGACAAACATGCATACAGGTAGATCGACATAAAAAATGATAAAATGATGATAAATAGATAAAAATGAATAAATAGATCAATAGATATATATCGATAGAAGGGTTGGATAGATATATAGATATATAAATCAGGTACTCAAAACTGATATTAATTTTTCAAGCTATTAAGCTTTTTTTATGTTTAATAGAAAGACAAAATGATTCTAAGAACTTTGATACCAATTTTATGACTGCTTGTTAATTTTTAAGAAAGTTAACAAATTTTGAAATTTTACAAGTGGGTTACCTTTAGCCACCTCACAAAGTCAAATTTTTAGAAGTCATTATCTCAAAAAGTATATTGGCTATGGCTAAGTTACTTTGTTTACAAACACAAACGTTTATAAAGAAGAGACCCAATTGTTTTCGTGAATGTGGTGCATTTGAAAAATTTAAAAATATCGATGTAAAATCATTTTTCATACTTTTTTACAGTTTTTTTCAAGGGAGACAAAAAACGCAAATCTGACCTATTTTAAACAAATCACTAAAAACTTACCTAATTTTAGTTGAAGATTATGTTATATATCAAATTGAAGGAAATTCAATGTTCTATAGAGTCCTACTAAATTGACACTGTTTTAAATTATCAAAATTTAATTATTTTTATTGAAACAAAGTGTTCTAGCAAAATTTTCGTTTTTAGACATTTATAAATATTCGCGAACATTTAACGAATCTTTGTAAATGTAAAATATTACATCATATTGAAGTTAATTTAAAGTACACAACGTTCAGAGTAAAAAAAATTACAAAATGTACTGTATAAGAAGTAGGTATACGGACAATGATTGACAATCATGTACTTGAAAGTAAAACAAACAAAAGCAGTTTTTATAGAGATGTCTAGTGTAACACTCGAGCATTAAACATTAAATAAGGCAAGTTAGTACATTATTTTATAATACAATACACATTTTAAGGTAACAGTTATACGTGTTTTTTTTTTCAAGAGAAAGTTTTCAAATGTTAACCCATATCTTGCTGAGGTCTTATTTGTTTGCTTATTTTTACCTATGTTATAGAAAGTCATAGTGTAATATACGAATGAAAGTTTGTTTTTGAAAATTTTTTTTTTTTTTAGAAAATATTTAGATTTTAAATTATGTCCTTAAAAAAGGACGCCAGCAAGAAATGATACCGTGACATTGCATGGTAGTGAGAGAAACAGGCTCTTTTATCTCAAGGAAAAATACATATTTTTTAACAATTTAAGTTGGAATGATTCATTTATAGCTTTTCAAAACAATAAGATAAGAAAATAGCGTAATAAAACATTGACATTAAAGTGGCACCTTGGCACTGAATGGGTTAACTGAACAAACCAAGAAAACCAATAACATCATTTAAAACACTAATAAAAATGCAAGAATAGACTCTGACCACAGATAAGCCTAGGATGCATTAATCTTCATTACAGAAGGAGTGAATGTAATTTATAATATCAAATTATATACATCATATTTATTTTTGTTAAAGTATGCTTTATATAATAATATATATATGTGTTTTTTGCATAATATGTTGTAGATATTGTGATACTTGGCGTGATCACCTAGATAGAGATACATATGTATATAGGGCCTATAGGCAGCTTAGCCATCAGAAGTTGATATCACTCATTGCTTATAACGAAATCTGATATTCTTTCCTTTAATAGGCCTACATTATATAGGTCCAAAGAAATATATTCTATGATGGCATCTCCTCGTATTATTTTCATCATACTGCATGGTACATATATTATTCCGTAATGGTATTCTGAACATCAGATAGGTCTTCGGGGCAGCGGATTGGTATTCTATGCAGCGTATTTGTATTCTGGGCATCGGCTAGGTCTTCAGGTCATCGTATAGGTCTTCAAGCCAAGAGATCGGTTTTCTGGGCAACAATTTGGTCTCATGGGCGCCAGATTAGTCTTCTGTGTAGCAGATAGGTCTTCTGGGCAGCAGATTCATTGTTTGGGAAGCTAATTCGTCTTCTGGGCAACATATTGATCTTATGGGCATCAGATAGGTCTTATGGGCACTGGATTGGTCTTATGTGTAACGGATAGGTTTTATGGACAGCGCATTCGTCTTTAGGGCATCAAATTTGTATTTTGTGCAGTTGATGTGTCTTCTGGGCAGTGGATTGGTCTTCAGGGCATCGAACAGAATTTGTTGGCGACAAATTGTTCTTTTGGGCATGATATTGGTCATCTGGGTAGCGAATAGTCTTATAGGCATCGGGTTTGTCTTTTGGGCAATGTATTGAAGCCAGCAAAAGACAAAAATAGCTAGAAAGGTTTGCGTCGATCCTATTGTAATAGAAAAAGAGTAGTCAGCTTTAGAAAAGGAGAAGTCTTGGTCGGCTGTATGATGTATTCTAAAATTTAGTCAACACAAATGTGCTCAAACAATCTGTAAAGCTGAATAGTCTCATCTCAAACTCAACATCATTTGTATTTGATTGTTGATAATTAGGAGACCTTGAATCTAGAAATTCACTAGAATGTCTTTAGTTACATCCTCTTCATTACATTACCTGGCGGCTGAATCAATATATTGAGTACATAATATAATATTATTGGTCTATTTAAGTAATAGCATGTTAAATTGAGTAAAGTTTGTGACATATATTGAGAATAAAATATAGATATATACTAGAATTAGTATAATAATGTATATTTATGTATATAAATAGGCAATGTGGTTTTAAAACTAGTAAATATGGAGAAACAACATATCATTTATACTCAACTATCTTCAATTGTTAAAGACTCCATAATATATTCCAAAAATATAATAAAAAAATAACGTTTTTCTATGTTTTAGCAAAGTAAACACTAAAAAACTAAATTTCATGTCACGGTATCATTTGTTGCTGGCGTTCTTAAAAAAGGACAGTTGGTTTTAACACCCATGTGTAGATATTATTATCGTTTTAAACTAAATATCAATGTTTATGTCTTCTACTAACATTAATTAACAAAGTTATGTTAAAAGTTTAAGTCAATTTTTATCATTTTCATAAAAAAAAAATTCTCACTTTTTCAGACTTGACTTTTTTCCGCATTTTTATCAAACTCACGGCATAAATTTGTTTCGAGCGCAAAATAATCTAAAAGCAGACAAAAAAATATAAAAATTACATAGATCAGTATATATTCTTTACATTCAATGAAAAAATTGCAAACTATTAACTTAATTGTATGTCTTAAATCGCATTTTACGAAGTGTCCTTAAATAAGGACGCCAACAAGATATGGGTTAATTTAAGGTTTAAAATAACAACTATTGACTATTGTTTAGGCTAAAACCATGTATCGTATTGATAGTAGTAACAATAATAATAATAATAATCAGTTTCATCCCATACCTAAAAACAAAATATTTAATTAAAATATAAGCTTAAAACTGTTCTATATATTACTTGTACATATTATGATTTGATTTGGTTTCTCTATTTTTTTTCATTGGTATAAAGTTTAAAGACCAATTTCTAATGGTCCTTAACACTAACCAAGAACGCCTATTACAAGCATTATATTCTAAGCTGTAGTTTTTTGTATAGATAAATATTTAAAGAATCACATTTTTAGTTTCACTATTGATATTTCGATAACATTATAGTTGTTCAGTAGTTTAGGGGGATATTGTGCATTATTTGAGAATTAGCCCCGTTCGTTCATTATTGCACTTCGCCCACCCCCTAACTTTATACTAGTTGTGTTCGCTGTCCTTCCTACTTGTCACTATTTGCCAGCCCCACTTCGCTACTAGTAATAATACATTTTTAGCTCATACACTTTTATTCTAATTATACATTATGAAACAATCATGAAACATAACTCTTATATTGACCTAATATTAACTAGCATCTATTAGTAGTTAACAAAAATATATTTGTTTTTATATCAGAACAAGCCGTCTTTTCTACCTCTTGCCGTGCTCGTTCTCTCCCCCCCCCCCCCCAAACCCACACACATATAAAGTGATACGAATCTACCCTATGTTCCCCTTCCCAACCATACTATTTAGTTTTTATTTGGTCCAGATCAGAATACAGAGGGTATATGCATAAAGGCCACGAAGTTGGCAATGCAGTATAATCTATGATTTTAATGACAGGCTGTTGATGAATGAATGAGTATAAACGCATGAAAATTTATAAATGAAATGTATTATATAAGTCACTTTATTGACTCTATTTCCTCACACATTTCAACTACTGTCAATTTTGTCAACCCAGTTTTCTGTATTTAGTTGACAATAAATGGACGACCTTTTTTGTAGGCTATTTGATTATGACTGATTGTCATTAGACTTATTCCTAGGCAATACATAGAAATTCACATTAGACTTGTCGGTGTAGGCCTCACAGCTATTGCATTTTGTAGGCCTTATGTAGTATGAGTGTAGGCTAGACAATATTTTTGTACATTTATGTGCTTAAAATAGCTTCGTTTCCACAAAAACTAAATAAAATAATGTCTGGTTCAATTTAAATGTTATTAAAAGTGTGTAAAACTACTTGATTTTATACTTAATTCGTTTAATTCATAATACTTTCCATAGCTTCGCTAGTCCACCAAAGGTCAAATTAACTATTGTTTACGTTGACAACAGATGGAAGATCCAGGTTGCATGTCAAATTACATATTATAATATTATTTCCGGGAAATAAAACTATCAATTTAATATCTTTAGCATACTTACTTTAAAATTAATGTAATTTTAGTGTATTTAATGACCAGAAAAAAATTAGCCTTACCCTTAAACTTAATAGGGGTTTGGAGACTCGAGAACAAGTGATTTAAGGTGGTAAATCTAAAACAATTTTATTAAAATAAAATAAATAAAATGTATACATAATTTTTTTTTACATAAAATGCATTGTATATTATTAATCTATGATATTGAATAGTTTTATTTAACTTCTAAAGTGATAAAATCCGATACGACGCCATTATTGGTAACGACCCTACAAATAGCGGAGATCGCGCAGGGCGTTTTTAATGCAGTAAAATACTATTTCATAGGGTTTATCTTGCGCATTGGGCAAAATGGGCCATAATATAATAATAGACTAATAATTCTTTCAGATTTTTACAGGAAAATGGACCAGCTTTTTGGTGGTGTTTATAAAAAATCTTTAAAATGTTTTTTTCTTAAAAAATAAACAATGTTTCTTAGATAATTTAAATATTAAAATTGTTTAACATAAACAATCAATTTGAAATACATAAGGTGATAAAGGCCATTTATTCCTGTACAATCGAGTGAAAAAATTATCTTTCTCTCATGAATGGTCGATATTGCCTAGACGATTTAGTACGAGAGTTGTCGAAAACTTTATAACACGCAAAAAACGGAAGCCATTTTTGAGTACCTATAAAAATATGTAGAATTAGAGATGTATACATTTATATAGAGAGATATAAATATGTAGATAGATAAATAGATTTATTGATAGTTTTTTAGATCGATAGGGGAAATAAGAAACAGGCAGAAATCTAGAAGGTCATATAGATGGCAACATACATAGATACCACGATAGATAGGTAGCCCCATATATAGATACATACATTGATACATAGATAGATAGGCACATAGATACATATATTAATAAATACAGAGATAGTTACAGAGATACATAGATATTTAGTTACGTAGTAAAAATAACTTACATAAAGAAAAGAAACGTTCTCATTGGCTAGTCTGTTCCACCAATCACCAGACGGCAGAGTGTTGCCATGGATAAAAACCCTACATAGATAAACGTGCTGATTGGTTAGAATGATCAACTCTTTCACACAGAATAAGCAATGCAGTTGTTGTTATCTTAACAGAAGAACATAATCAACCACAACATATTAAACCAGAAAACAGAACGGCAGAATAAATGTAATGTAATTATATTATGTGTGTGTGTGTAATTGTAAATGTGTGTGATTGTGAATGTGTGAGTTTGCAAATGTGTGTGATTGTGAATGTGTGTGATTGAGAATGTGTGTAATTGTGTGTGAATGTGTGTGAATGTGTGTGATTGCGAATGTGTCTGATTGTGAATGTGTGTGATTTTGAGTTTGTGTAATTGTGAATGTGTCTGATTGTGAATGTGTGCGATTGCAAATGTGTGTGATTGTAAATGTGTGTGATTGAAAATGTGTTTAATGTTAATGTGTGTGATTGCGAATGTGTGTGATTGCGAGTATGTGTTATTGCGAATGTGTGTGATTGTTAATGTGTGTGATTGTGAATGTGTGTGAATATGCATGATTGTGATTTGTTTTGGTTGTGTAAATTGTAGAATAGTGTTTATGTGATTGTATAAACACTAGGAAATGTTATTATTGTCAATACCGTGTTTTGAATCGGAAACAGAGAGCATGTGCCACCCGCCTACTCACACGTCTACCGATTTTAAAATGCCCCTTTAATATAAATCGGACGAGCCTTAGTCCTGGCCGTAAAAAAAGTTAAGGTCTGGACATCCATTGCACTACCAGACTTTAAACCTCACTTCACCGGAGTGATCGAATCGAGACTAATCTCTTAGGATTCGAAGGACAAACTTCCGGTACGACTTCCGGTTACGAGCTAGACGTGTTTCATCTCACTTGCTAAGTTTTTATATATTTTCCATATTTAAATAACTAACAACCATTTAAACTTTATACTAACCCTTAATTAAGTTAATATTAGGACCAGTTATATATATATATATATATATATCCAAAATAGTATTAAATAGAATAATTGATCGTAATTGCGAGCTTAAAATATTATTTAGACAAAAAATTTAGGCGCTTCGTTGTCCGCCATTTTGTCTGTTTACAAAATCGGACCTTAAAAAAAATCCTAGGCCTACAGTCTACTGATGAATAGACTAGGTCTAGGCTAGTAGTTAAATATATTAATATAAGCCCAATTATAATACATAGGCCTAATAAAAAGAAACTTAGACAGATAAAAACACATATTAAATAATTTTATAGTAATATAGTAGGCCCTTTATAGTAATATAGTATATAGTAATAATATAGTAAAACTATTAGGTAGCCTATTAAAAAATGAAACTATTAGTTATAATCCTAGCCCTATTTCTGGTAAGGGCACTAAAACTACCAAAATATGAAAATGTCCATAAACAGATAATAATTAACCATCACAACATTAAAGATATTGACAACACAATTATTTATATCACCCTTAAAAAAATCACCCTAAACCATTTTAAACATAAAATTTGCAAGTATAGACAAAAGCACCTTATACTGTTGTTGCTCTTAGCTGGTGATGTAGAATCTAACCCAGGCCCAGTCAAGACAGTTAGAGATAGGTGTAATATTTGCAGTAAGTCATGCACAGCAAAACAACGAGCCATTCAATGTGACACCTGTGATGAATGGTACCATGCTTCATGCTTACATATGAACACCCCAGTTTATATAGCGCTAGGAAATAAAGATGCCTCTTGGCACTGTGTACAGTGTGGGTTGCCACAATTTAGTTCAGGTCTATTTAATTCTCATGGCCTGGACACCACTAACCCCTACAGTGCCTTGAAAAGCCCAGAAGTTAATAACTTAGACCTAAAAAAAACTTAGCTAGATCAACACCAATTAAAATAATTTAAAAGACACTCTTCAACACTAAATACCACACAACCTCTAATCAGCATAACCTTAAAACACTAACAATAAACTTCCAAAGCATTGAAAATAAAACAGCTGATTTGGAAATCCTAATAAATAAAGAAGAACCAGACATAATTGCTGGTTCCGAAACATGGCTTAGCCCAGATATTTACAACACAGAGATATTCAATAATAATTAAGAAATTTTTAGGAAAGGTAGGTCAGACAGGCATGGAGGAGTCTTACTAGCCATAAAATCTACACTACTAGCTGAAGAAATTAAAAAAAGAATCTAAAAAAAACATAGAGTCAGTCTTTTGTAAAATAAGTAGACCTAATACTAAACCACTAATTGTAGGCAGTGTTTATAGACCACCAAACTCAACATCAGAGTACATGACTGATATATGTAATAAGCTAACAAGCATTGAAACTAAATATAAAAATGCTATAATTTGGATAATGGGAGACTTCAACCTCCCTGATATAAATTGGAATAGCTACTCTATAAAAAAACACCAAAACATAAAAGAAATAAATGAAATGTTTATCAATACCATCCAAAATCTAAACTTAGATCAAATTAATAAAAAACCAACAAGAAACCATAATATACTAGATTTATTCTTAACTAGCAGACCAGGACTAGTAGTAGATTATGAAATAATTCCTGGACTTTCAGATCATGATATTGTCAGAGTAAATAACAAAATAAAAACCCAAATAAACAAGAAACCTAAAAGAATAATTCACCTCTGGAATAAATGTAACACAACAGAACTACATCAAGCGGCAATAAAATTCCAAACCAATTTTCTTACTAAATACAATATAAATAGTCCAGTTGAAGATATTTGGCAATTCATAAAAACAAACTTAAAAGCAATAATGGCTGATTCTGTGCCAACAAAACAAACATCAGATAAAATTAACAAATGTTGGTTTAACACTAAACTAAAGAAACAGTGAAAACAAAAAGAATATCTATTAAAAAAGTTTAAGGTAACCAATTCAATTAGACTACATACAAAATACCTAAAAATTAAACATTTAACTCAGAAACGAAGCAGACAGCTTCAAAATGAATATGTAAACAATGTAATTTCTAAAAGATAATAATTAAAACTTAAATCAAGAAAGATGGACACTACAGGCATAGCTCCACTAAAAGGCCAATACAATGAAACTTATAATGATAATTAAACCAAAGCTAATATCCTTAACACACACTTTGCATAATCTTTTTTCAAATCCAGGTGACAAAGAAATCTTCATAAATTTAAACAAACTAGAAAAGATAGGACGTATAAATGTAGATGAAAAAGGCATTAAACAACTCCTAACTAAATTAAAAGCAAACAAAGCTTCTGGTCCAGATGAAATACCAGCAAGACTGCTTAAAGAACTAACCAATGAAATATCTCCAATCATTAAAATACTTTTTCAGGCCTCTCTAAACCAGGGCAAAGTGCCCAGAGATTAGAAATTAGCTAATGTAACCTCCCTTTTCAAAAAAGGAGATAAATCTGAAAAGGTAATTATAGACCTGTTTCTCTAACCAGCATAACATGTAAAATACATGAACATATTATATATAGTAGTATAGTAAATCATCTAGACAAACTTAATGCACTGTACCCACACCAACATGGCTTCAGGAAAAATAGATCATGTGAGACTCAATTAATAGGCCTAAAAGATGACTTGTCAAAGGGATTAGATAATAACAATCAAATTGATGCTATATTACTCGATTTTTCAAAAGCATTTGATAAAGTTCATCATTCTAGTCTACTCAAAAAACTTAAATATTTTGGCATCTCTGGTCCCTTACATCAGTGGATTCAGGACTTTCTTATAGGCAGAGAACAAACAGTGATAATAAATGGCTCTAAGTCATCACCAATAACTGTAAACTCTTGAGTTCCACAAGGAACTGTTCTAGGACCCCTACTATTTCTAATTTATATTAATGATCTGCCGAATTGCATCGTCACAGGAACAAAAGTAAGATTATTTGCCGATGATTGCATAATTTATAGAATAATAAAGACAGGAAAAGATAGTGAACTTCTACAAAAAGACCTAGATGAACTACAAAAATGGGAATCGAACTGGAGTATGTCTTTTCACCCAGAAAAATGCCAACTAATAAGGGTATACAAAAAAAAAATAATAATAGCAAACTACTTCATTCATGGTAAAGAACTAACTCAAACTAGCAATGCTAAGTATCTAGGAGTAATAATAAATGATAAGTTATCTTGGAACCCTCATATTGATGAAGTAATTAAAAAAACAAACAAAACATTAGGATTCATAAAAAGGAACTTTTACAAATGTAATAAGAACATAAAACTAAAATGCTATCTCACATTAGTTAGGCCTATACTAGAATATGCAGCACCTGTGTGGGACCCATCAACTAAAGAAAACATTTAAAAATTAGAACGAATTCAAAAAAGAGCTGCAAGGTTCATAACTAGCGAATATTCCCAATTAACAAGAGTAACTCCATTAGTCAAATCATTAAACCTAGAAACACTAGAAAACAGAAGGGCAAAGTAGTAATAATACATAAGGCATTAAACTCTAATTTAGAAATACAACACAATGACAACCTGTTGCAAAGCTCAGATAAACATAAAGACAAAAACACTTTCCTTGTCCCTTATGCGAGAACAAATGCATATAAGTACTCTTTCTTCCCGAGTGGCATTCGGGCATGGAAGGGGTTGCCTGAACAAACCAGGAAAACCAGTAACTTAACATCATTTAAAACATTAATAAAAATGCAGGACTAGACTCAGACCATGGATGAACAGGTTTCAAATTTAAATTATTGGATTTTTCATTCATCCATTTCTGAAATATGTCAAAACTATTATCATGTTTGACATTGAAAGCATTACCGATAATCAGAGGGGCAACACAGTTTTTTTAATATGGCAGCCTCTGTTTTTCCTATAAGCCAAGGACAATCAATCTCTATTATAGTGACAGGACAATTTACAGTAGAACCATTACCTAGTTTTATAGTATCCACTCTTATAATATTGGTGGGTTTCTGATTGGGAATTAAACTTTCATCCACGCATATTATACTGGACCCTGTATCCCTCAAACAGTAAGTAGTCTTTCCTTCCACATAAGCAGGAAAATGTATTAATTGACCCCTATTTTCAAATATTACATTATTTGTTTGAGATGTGGAATTGTTTGTTTTCCCTCTATTTCTTCTATTTTGAAAATTTGATGTAGGTCTATTTTGAGTATTAGAAAAATCTTGCCTTCCAAAATTTTGATTTGGCACATTGTGATTGGAAAAATTCTGATTTGGCAAATTTCTGTTATCAAAATTAGAAAAATTCTGATTTGGAAAATTTCTATTATCAATATTTGATCTATTGAAGTTTGAATTGAAATTCCTACTTCTTGCATTGTTATTTCTGTAACAATATTCTGATGAATGGTTTGTACCATTGCAAAAAATACATCTATAATTATTAGATTTTGTTTGATTACCAAACTTTTTTTTATTGACAAATTGATTATGCCTTGACCTAGGTGGTGAATAACTCCTTCTTCTATGCTGAATTGTATTTAATGCTTGATTTTGTTTAGTCAGTTCTACATTAGGGTGACTATCTTTAAAATTTGAGATGGCATCTATCAAATTTTCAACATTCTTTACTTTTCTTTCCATAATGTGAGTAAACAATGGTTTAGAAGCTTGTTCTAATACTTTATCAACAACCATGATTTCTATAATTTCATTAGGATTTTTGGTATCTATTTTTACTAAGTCTAACCATGTAAGTAAAAATGTTTTCACTTCAGACACAAAAGCTCTAGGTTCTATCTTATCTGTTAAGATAAAGTTATGAAACTTTTATCTATAGTAATCCTCAGAGTGAATAAAGAATTTAATTAACTGTTCTTTGATAATGGCATAATCAGTTATTTCTTTATCAATATGAGATAGATCTTCCCTGCCCTTGTCTTTCAATTGTGGGATAAGGTGAATGTAATATTCTGAAATGGGAATCCCATATCTTTTACATGTTGCTTCAAAGAGATTTAGAAAATCTACAATTTTTTCTTTTCCATCAAAGGGAGGCATTTTGAATCTAATACTATGTTTAGATTTTTCATTATTTGTTTGATCAACTTTAGTATTTTGTAATTTAGCCAACTCCAACTCATGGTCTTATTTTAACTGAGTTTCTTTTAACTCTTTTTCTTTATTCAATTGTAGTTCTTTATCTTTTAATTCTAGTTCTCTTTGTTTAATTTCATGAGCCCTTAACTCTGCTTGCTCATCTCTTTCCTTATCTGCTAATTCTTTTTTCAATTGTTTAACTTTATTTTCAACAAATTTCTGATATTCTTTTTTATCAGTAATACCATATTCTTTTGCTAACAATTTAGCTTCATCATAAAGTAATTGAACCTTTAAATCCATTTTTTTATTTATTATGAATGTCAAAATGTATGATTCTATAGTATAGCACAATTTTTTTTATAAGGCACTATTTTATAGTACAGCCCTCTTATATTCCTATACTGAATGACAATATATATTAGTTACAGCCAAGATACTTTTTATTATGGCTTGTTTATTTTATTATTATGAGCATTTTTATAGTACAGCAAACCTATAATCCTATACTATAGCAAGACGTTTACAGCAGAATGAGCACAAAAACTATCTATAGTAAGACACTTTTTCTCTTATGAATTATTTTATCTTATTATTATTAGATAGTATGCAACTATTATTGTTAGCAAAGCAATACACTATATTATTATCACTAATGGTAGCACACAACACCTTTAGCATAAATGATAGCACATAATAATTAGATTAATGTTATTATAAGTCAGTATTCTATTATTATTTATTGCAATATCAATAAGCCAGTATTGTATTATTATTTATTGCAATAGCAATCTTATACAATACTATTTTATTAGCACTGCAAAGCACAATATTATTTTTATTTAGGATGTTTGACCTGTTATATTGTGAATATATTTTAGTTACATGTATTTGGGCACTACTTAAATCATATAGTTGTACTATTGATTATTCATATTATTATTACATTGGTAAATAACTCACTATTATTGTTATTGTTTTTACCATAGACAATTATGCTCAGAGATCATATTGAATATCTCAAAAACTAACAATATCAATGATATTTCAAAAAAAAAAAAAAAAAAAAAAAAAATATATCAAGTAACAATGGAAAAACACAATCAGAATATTTAAACACACAAATGCTGCCTGGACCACAATGAAAGAGGAATTTTTGACAAAGAATCACAACATGTATAACATTGACAAGACTATAGTAATTTTACTTTAATAATTCTTGACAAAAACAAACAAAGTCAAGACAACTAACAGAAAAAACCCTAACAAAGAATCATTTCTAATCAATCTCTTTTAAGAAACAGAAATAGATTATAGACAGAATAAGAATAGACAAGAGATTTATTTAGAAACTATCTCCACCAAGCCCATTATACATATATATATATATATATATATATATATATATATATATATATATATATATATATATATATATATATATATATATATATATAATCATACAAATAATGAATATGTATAGTAATTAATTAGAATCAGAATTAATCATTCAGAAAAATGTGAGAAAAGAAATTATTAATATTAATAAGACTAATCAATAATCCAAATGAATACACATATTCCTCATTGTATGAAATCACTTCAATGTAAAATTCAGAGTGGGTAATCCAGTATACTGTTTATATCCTTAGTTGTAACAAGTTTCCAATTCAGTATGGTATAATCCAAGTTTAGAAATAACACAAGAAAAAAAAATGTATACCACCAATTAATATTAATGTCAAATGTTTATTTGGTATACACATTAATTATTTAACTTTTAAAGTTTTTACTGTCATTTATTACATTCGGTAAGCACATCAGACTTCAACATATAGAAAATGTCACATCAGATTTCAACATATAGAAAATGTCACATCAGGCTTCAAGACATCAGATATAGTGTAGGTTCATTGTTGACAACATGTGGTAACGAAGTTTTTCCGGTTGCAGCAATAATTTTAAATAATGACCTAGATATAGTCAATTTATTTCGATTTTTTCTATCGAATTTTATAACAATGTTATTTTTGTCATCGGTGGACAAATTTTATATATTCTGAGAGCTAGTATGTTGCTCAATTAGATTATGTTATTATGGATGTAAATTTATAGACACAGACTTCAGTTTTGAACTATTCAAAAACCGGTATACTCACATTATATGCCATGTGGTTTTTTAGAATGTCTTGTTGTCCGATAAGTCTCGAATATTTAATATATTGAATATTCAGCATCGTTTTCTGTTAGCACCGCATTTTGCCACCATTCTGTTTATGTCCTTATTATTATTGGTACATCAATTAGTACAATCAGTCTCTTCAGAGTGTTTCTACTACAGTTGCTGAAAATATTGGTCTCCAGTTATCAGACATTGAACAGACGAATTCACCACAATATATTTTTA
Source organism: Anisus vortex (assembly GCA_949126835.1). Classification (NCBI taxonomy): domain Eukaryota; kingdom Metazoa; phylum Mollusca; class Gastropoda; family Planorbidae; genus Anisus; species Anisus vortex. Next base: position 28,365,207 of record OX421505.1, read on the forward strand.
ACTTGTAATAAAAAAAAAGAACGCCTTGTTGCAGCACATATCATTTAATTAGTATTACTCACAAATACACATTATACATCCATGAAATAAGGTTTGTAGTTATAGTAGCGATATTACATTACATATTACAATACATTTTAGTACTTGTCTCTGAGTCTATATATATTTCTACGTCCTTTTATTACGAGACCGTGAGTTAGACTAAAAAATGAGCATGGTCAATCATGTGACTATCTACTTCCGATCTAGGTTTTATTTAATATACAAATAGGGGTTTTATTCTAAATTTTATAATTCTTACATGAGTCATTTCCCTTGTATTATTACTTGCATCATAGCACCAAGATTGAACTAGCAAAATTTGAAATGGAACTAGCTAGTAAGGAGAGATTGGAAAACGAAAAACTAGCAATGGAAAAAGAAAAACTAGCAATAGAAACTGCAAGGGAAAAAGAAAAACTAGCAAAATTTGAAATGGAACTAGTTAGTAAGGAGAGGTTGGAAAAATTAGCACTGGAAGAACGATTAGCCAAACTGGCTATAGAAGAGAAAATGGCACAACAGATAAAACAAGAAGCTATTCCTAAACAGACTCAAATAAATGATCATTTCAGGTACATAAAATGCGTTCCCAAATTCAATGAAAATGAACCTGTTTACCAGTTTTTTGTCCGTTTTGAAAGAGTCGCCACAGACTTTCCGTTTCCAAAAGAAAAATGGGCTGTACTCGTCAGACAAGCACTCACTCAGTCGCTAACGGCAAAGCACGAGAGGTCATAGTTTTATTGAAAGACGAAGAGTTTGATAATTACCAATATATCAAGGAGGCCATCATTAGAAGATACGAATCGGTACCAAAAAGTGATAGAAAGTTGTTTAGAAAACCCACAATAGAGAACGCCGACGACCTAAATACCCAGCAGAAAAAACTCACTGAGACATCTCAACAAATCGTGTGTCAACATTGTAAAAAAGTAGGTCACACACAAGGAGACTGCTGGTTAACAAACAAGAAAGGTTTAAAACAACCAAACAAAGAAATCGGAGCTTCTGATATAAGTGAAGGAGTAACACTACAGCGTGTGTGTCAAAACTGTAACAAAATCGGTCACGCACGAAAAGACTGTTGGTTTCTGAAAAAGAAAGTTTCAAAGCACTCAGAAAAAAAAATGGGAGCTTATGATATGATTGAAGGTCAACCAAAGCCAAAGCCTGTGTGTAAGAACTGTGATAAACTAGGTCACACACTAGAGGACTGTTGGTTTATGGAAAAAATAAAAGATTCACAGCAAATAGAACACGTAATGGGAGCCAATTTTCGTCAATCACCTATAAAGGTAGAAACGTGCAAGGTTATCCAGTGTGCTGATGAAAGAAAGAAAAATAACTCAGAAAGTTCTTCAATGAAAGAATTGTCACCTTCTATATCTAAAGGCGACATAAAAGATTCACAGCAAACAGAACACGTAATGGGAGCCTACTGTCGTCAACCTACTACAAAGGTGGAAACGGTCAAGGTTATCTAGTGTGCTGATGAAGGAAAGGAAAATAACTTAGAAAGTTCTTCAATTAAAGAATTGTCACCTTTTATATCTAAAGGCTGCATATCGATCTCAGATAATAGAGAAATCATTGCAAAGGAAGAACCTGGTAAGGAAAACGAGTGTGCTGAAAAGAAGATAGAAACTTCATTTGAAAAGAAGATAGAAAATTCAACGCTTGACGAATTATCGCCATTTACATCTGAAGATAAAACTAAGCTACAAAATCCAGTTAAAATCCTAAAGGATACCGGTGAAACTATGTCCCTGAGTCTAGAGGGTATATTATCACTCTCTGAACAAACATATACTGGACAAAAGGTACTAATAAAAGGCACTGAGATGGGACACGTGGAAGTGCCGCTTCAATGCATTCATCTTACGTCAGAACTTATTTCCGGTCCAGTGATTGTAGGAGATAAACCTACACTTCCATTTGACGGAATCTCTGTCATAATTGGAAATGACTTAGCAAAAGGCTGTGTAAAGCCTGAACTGATAGTGACTCATAATCCTGAAGTCAACAATACAGAAGTAGAAGATACTGAACTGTACCCTATTTTTGCCATCACCCGAGGCATGAATCAACAAGACAATAGGGACAAGGCGCCTGGTGGGCCAGCCAAAGATGCCAATACTCGGTGTACATCGACTTGGAAGCTACCTTCTTTTCCAGGTTGGTAGAAACACTTGTAGACAACGGAGGAGATAAGTTATCTCCCAGGCAGCAACTAATCCAAGAACAACAGAAAGATACAGAGCTGGAGAAGCTGCGTGAGAGTGTTGTGGCTGAGTCTGACGTGAGAGAAGCGGTGCCCCTTCGCAGTATCAACGCAGAGAAAATAGCAGAGGCGTTAACCGAGTTTTTCACCCGGTATGGTCGACCCAAATCGGTGCAAACCGACCAAGGAACCAACTTTGCATCCAAACTATTTCAACAAGTACTAGATCGATTGAAGATACAACATAGAATGTCAACGGCATACCACCCAGAAAGGCACGGAACCCCTAGAGCGTTTCCACCAAACCTTAAAGACAATGTTAAAAACGTATTGCCATGACCATCAGAAAGATTGGAACAAAGGAGTGCCATATGTGCTCTTTGCTGCCCGTGAAGCGATACAAGAGTCCCTGGACTTTAGTCCATTCGAGTTGGTTTTTGGACACACCGTCAGAGGTCCATTAAAACTGCTTAAAGAAGCCTGGACAGATGAACAAACCGAGACAAGAGGACTCATTGACTATGTAGATAAGTTTAAAAAATCGTTTGTTCAATTCTTTTGTATTTGCTAGAGACAATTTAAAACAAGCCCAGCGCAAAATGAAACCTGTTTTTGATAAAAAATCACGAGTTCGCACATTTGCGCCAGGGGAAAAAGTGTTATTTCTCCCCACCAACACTCACCCCCTTTCTGCTACATACTTCGGTCCATACGAAGTAGACTCAAAGGTCAGTGAGGTCAACTACATGATCAAACCTTCTGTGGGTAGGGACACTATGGAAGGTAAATATTCCCCTCCAACTCACCCCACGTCACCTATTGTTGTTGAGCCTGACGAACAACACTGTGAAATTGACCATAAATTGAGTGGGTGTAAACAAAAAAACTCCACTGTGCTTGATAAAATTGATGAAAAACTAAAACATTTAAAAATGTCAGAAAGTAATGTCATCAAGTCCATTATTCTAGAATACCCTATGTTATTCAGATGTTCCTACTAGAACACACTTGATAGAACATGATGTCATTTTTTATGAGAATATTTCTCCCATAAAACAACACCCGTATAGAGTTAACCCTAACCAGTTAGCTATTATTCAGAAAGAGATCCAATACATGTTAGATAATGATATCATCACCCAAAGCTGTAGCTATTGGAGTTCACCATGTCTCATAGTTCCAAAAGCAGATAAATCAGCCCGCTTTTTACTGGTTGCCGCAGGCTAATTGCAGTAACTAAAACTGTATTGTGAATTGTATTGATGACAAGGAAATTGGTAGACCTTGAGCACTTACACATATTTGTCTTATGTTAACTTATGTTTGAAAAAAAAAACATTATGCTATTTCTGCTACCAAAGAATTATTGAGTTTTCTAAAGTCTATAAGATGTAATTACTTATTAATTGATATCAAGATTTTTTCTGTATGTTGTTAATTGCTCATTTTTTTGGTTGATTAAGTAAATCGACTAGTATTTTGAATAATATTCATATTTTAATGAAGATGAAATGTTTAAACTAAGAATTTATGTTGTATACAAAAAGAGTGTGCACAGAAATTGATGACGCAATTAGGAAAATGTCACTGATATAATAGAAATTGTATTTATAAATGAATTTTCTATAAACTAGCTTCATTCTGTCACTTACAAAGTTTAATTTCTTAAATTTAACATAAATTAATGTAATTTTGATATTATACTATAATTATAGTCGTAAGTTTATTAAATCTATAATGCTCATTAATTGTTGCAACTTATTGTCGCGTAGAGATTTTTTTACCTTAAGAGGTGATGTGGTTGCTTTGCATTAGAAAGAGAGAGTAGAATGATACTGATAGAGAGATAGAAAAAAAAACGTGAGAGAGAGAAGGAGAGTATTGTTTGATTCTAGGAATTGGGGCCAACAGTTATCTAATGTGTAGTTAGAAAAGACGGCCAGCAGGCTTGAAATTGGAAATTAAACTGTCCTAGAGCTGAGACCGTAATTGGGTCAAGCATACACTAGTGAACAGTGGAAAACTAAATGCTACAGAGATAGTATGATTTTTTTTATGAATGGAAAGAAATTTCATTTCAATGCGGGAAGTGTCGCCGCGGTTGAGTTGATTGTCGGTTGAATTGATTGTCGGTTGAGTTGATTGCCGTTTTTATTGTTATAAAGTTATTGACAATGACGAAAGATGTTTAGTTCAGAATTAAATGGACCTGGGTTGAGTTAACTTTAAAATAATGAACATTTTTGCATTGTATTGATTTTTTCAATGAAGAATGAGATTGTTGTTTTCTGTCTAGACTTAAGCTATGATATTTCTTGTCTTGCCAGAGTTAATCTGAATAATGCATTACTGTATTTTAATTTTTTTTCCCATTTTGTTTTGACCTCGGTCATTTTCAGTGTGTATAAAAAAAAATTGTTTTTCACGCTTCACCGAATTTATTATTGTACAATGACAAGGGAGAATACTGATAACTTCTAAAGTTATGCCCCTTTTATTTTGACCTAAATGGTTTATGTTAAGTTGAGTTTTTCTCTTTTTTATTAAGTTAATTCTACTATTATGCTGTTGTGCGTTATGTTTTCATTGCTGTGTTTAATTAATAATGTCACACTTTCTTCCTTATGTTCTCATAAATTTTACCCCTATTATTGTCACATACTTTTGTTCCTGTACCTTGAGATATTTGTATAAAAAAAAGTATTTAGTTTAAGATTAACAAAAATATTTTTTTTCTCTTCGGATAATAGGGTGTTACGTACTTTGCCCTCTTTTCCCAGCTATCCCCTTATAGTTGACCTCTACTTTCATTGGTTGAGGTCAGTGACTGTCTAGTGTGTGAAGGTGTCACGAGTGGACACGGGCGCTTACTTTTTAAGTCGTCGTACTGTGCGGTTGTTTTCAGTTGTTATGTACTTTTTTATTGAATTAAAGAGTTTTTGTTCATTGAAAAGTAATGAGTCGACTTGAGAATCCATAAAAATTAATCTAATCACCATACCCCTAGATCCACCGTGTTACAATTGGTTGATGTGTTGTTTGTTAAATAGAGTTTTAAGTGGTTGTTGTATTGTTTGTGAATAGAGTTTTAATTGGTTGATGTGTTGTTTGTTGAATATAGTTTTAATTGGTTGTTGTGTTGCTTGTGAATAGAGTTCTGACTGGTTGGTGTGTTGTTTATAAATAGAGTTCTAATTGGTTGATGTGTTTTTTGTAAATATATTTATAAATGGTTGGTGTCTTAATTGTGTTTAGAGCTCTAAGTGCTTGGTGTGTTGTTTGTGCATAGAGTTCTAAGTGGTTGGTGTGTTGTTTGTAAATATAGCTCTAATTGGTTGATCTGTTGTTTGTGAATAGAGTTCTAACTGGTTGATGTGTTGTTTATTGAATATAGTTTCAAGAGGTTTTTGTTTTGATTGTAAATATAGTTCTGAGTGGTTGGTGTGTTGGTTGTGAATAGAAATATAAGTGGTTGGTGTGTTGTTTGTGAATAGAGTTCTAACTGGTTTATGTGTTGTTTGTGAATAGAGTTATTAAGCTGTTGATGCGTTGTTTTTTCATGGAGTTATAAGTGGTTGTGGTGTTCTTTGTAAATATAGATCTAATTAGTTGATCTGTTGTTTGTGAATAGAGTTCTAACTGGTTTTAGTGTTGTTTGTGAATAGAGTTATAATTGGTTGATGTGTTGTTTGTTGAATATAGTTTCAAGTGGTTGTTGTGTTGTTTGTAAATAGAGTTCTGAGTGGTTGGTTTTTAGTTTCTGAATAGAAATATAAGTTGTTTGTGTGTTGTTTGTGAATAGAGTTCTAATTTGTTGATGTGTTGTTTATGAAAAGAGTTCTTACTGGTTTATGTGTTCTTTGTGAATAGAGTTATAGATGGATGCTGTTTTGTTTGTTGAATAGAGTTTTAAGTTGTTATTGTGTTGTTTGTGAATAGAGCTCTAACTGCTTGATGTGTTGTTTGTGAAAAGAGTTCTTAGTGGTTGATGTGATGTTTGCGAATAGAGTTATAAGTGGTTGATGTGTTGTTTGTGAATAAAGTTCTAACTGGTTGATGTGTTTTTTGTTGAATAGAGTTTTAAGTGGTTGTTTAGTTGTTTGTGAATATAGTTCTAATTGGTTGATGTGTTGTTTGTGATTAGAGTTCTGTTTGATGTGTTGTTTTTTTAAAAGAGTTTTAAGTGGTTGGTGTGTTCTTTGTGAATAGAGTTCTACCTGGTTGGTGTGTTGTTTGTGAATAGAGTTCTAACTAGTTGATGTTTTGTATGTTGAATAGAGTTCTAATTGGTCATGTGTTGTTTGTGAAAAGAGTTCTTATTGGTTGATGTGTTGTTTGTGAATAGAGTTCTAACTGGTTTATGTGTTGTTTGTGAATAGAGTTATACGTTGTTTATGCGTTGTTTGTGCATAGAGTTCTTAGTGGTTGGTGTGTTCTTTGTAAATATAGCTCTAATTAGTTGATCTGTTGTTTGTTGAATAGAGTTTTAAGTGTTTGTTGTGTTGTTCGTGAATAGAGTTCTAATTGGTTGATGTGTTGTTTGTGAATAGAGTTATATTGGTTGATGTGTTGTTTGTTGAATAAAGTTTTAAGTGAATTGTGTGTTTTTTGTGAATAGAGTTTTAACTTGTTGATGTGTTGTTTGTGAATAGAGTTATAATTGGTTGATGTGTTGTTTGTTGAATAGAGTTTTAAGTAGTTGGTGTGTTTTTTTGTGAATACAGTTCTAACTGGTTGATGTGTTGTTTGTTGAATAGAGTTTTAATTGGTTGTTGTGTTTTTTTCTGAATAGTGTTCTAACTGGTTGATGTGTTGTTTGTGAATAGAGTTTTAAGTGGTTGGTGTGTTGTTTGTGAATAGAGTTCTAACTTGTTGATGTAATGGTGTTATTGTGTAATTTTGTTGAATATAGTTCTATAGTGTTTGATGTCTTGGTGTGGAATATAAAATATGATGTTTATACCTTTGGAATCCTCCAAGGTACAGAGCCGACAGAATGCCAAGATAGGTTAAGAATGAGATTTCAACTGGTTTATTTTCCCATGGGTTCAACATTATCATGTGGCTGAACGGAGGTATCAAATCCTGTTGATGGGAAAATGGAGAGTAAGTAAGAAAAAGAAGAGATAAGGAGATAGAGATATATTGGAAAGTGTTTAGAAGGCAACGTTAAGTCTTTTATAAACAGTCATTGGCTGAACGAGTGATTCAATAAGTGAATGGGTGATTTGCAATAAGCTAAGTGAATATTATTGGATTGAATAGAAAAGAGAATGATTTGTTGAGCTAAGGTCTGAAGCGAAACGATTAAATAAATGGGCTGTTTGTAAATGACATCCAGCGCCTAGGGGAGGGATATGAGGGGGTGTCAGATATTAAAATTTGTGACGACAATGGACGAGAAATGGGGGCGCAAAGGGTTGTTTGATTAATCTTTACACATTTCAATTTCCACTTTAACCAGTTAAATTTTTTTTTTAATTGCGCTGTGCTACTTTTGACATTGGAAATTGACAATCCTTAACGATTATGCACATTAAAGGACGATGCATTCCAACACTTCCGGTCCTATTCGTTATTTTACTAACAAAACATGCATATGTGTATGTGCTGCGTTTCTGGTTGTTCTATGAGTAAGAAAAGATGCAAGGGATAAAATCATTTCCAAAAGATGTCTCCGAAAGAAAACGATTGATTTTGACTGTAGGGTGTTTTTAAAATTCATTTAAATAGTACATGTATGCATAACACGTGACCTATATAGCTTAGTGCATGCTAGTTGTAAACTAACACATTTTTATTAAAACTTAACGCCACGAACACGTCGACTATTGATTAATGATCGCATACTCACTTTTAATGTTAAAAATAAATTCATTATAACTAATCTTTTAGCCTTTAGCCCTTAGAGATTTTTAAAGTTAAACGAAATAGGCCGTAAACATTATTCAAAGTGTGTTGACGGAAATAAACCGGAAGCTCATGTATGCATTGAACTGAAAACGTCAGGTCTCGTTAAAACTGGTCAATACTGTTGGGATGGGGGTTGGCAGAGCTCTGACGTTTTGTGGTGCGTTTTGACGATAGAATGAGGGTGTTAAAAATCTATTAGCAAAATTTGCATGGCGTTATGCATGGACGGCCCATTATGGGTGAATAAGTGAATGAAAAGGCTAGTGACTGGATGAGTAAATACGTGTGAGTGAGTGAATGGGTAAGTGAGTAAAGTAACTGAATGAGGTGAATGAGTGAGTGAGTGAAAATATTTAGTTAAATAGTGACCGGATCAATGAATTCGTGTACTGAGTGAATGGGTAAGTAAGTGAATGCGTGGTGTGGATGAGTGAATGCGTAGAGTGAATGAAGTAGAGAAGGCGTGATAAAGTAAATGAGAGAGTAAAGACATCCCAAAATGAATGGGCTTTAGTTAGAAAGGGAAGCAAGTGAGTGAATTTGGTAGTATGTGACTTTTTTTTAACGCACTATCTTAATAGTTATTATAAACAATTTATTATTAAACCAACCTGTCCCTGTTTGGCTTCTTTCGGTTCTGCATTGCCATAATATAAAAACCTGGCCAATCTCCCAAAAGGCAACTTATCACTGACGATGTTCTCCGGGTACAACGGACTCGGCAAGGCCAGACAAGGGGAGATGACCTCGTTGATGACGTTTTTAGACTTGCCTGGACCTGCGGTGTTTAACGCTGCGTTAAAGGCATCCAGAGTCATGCACGGGAAGGCTTTCTTCAGGGTCTCGTTCTTGTACAGCTCAAGACTCACCCCCGGCTGAAGCCCACTCTTGGTGAACACAATCATCTCCTCGCTGCTAGCGGACCCGGGTAGTATATAGGTCAGGAACTCCTCGCTCCGCCATTGTTCGGGGATGTAGGCCAAGGCCGCCCTCTCGCCAATGTAAACCCCGCCATTCGGACTCGCGGCCAGCTGCTCAAGGGCGTAGTTGAGGGCCTCAGTCGTGCCACAGGCCATGTTCCTATTTGTGTTTCTGAGGACTAGAAACGGGAGTGACTGCTTGAGCTCATGAAACCAAGTGTGGTACAGGTCTCGCTCAATGGGAAGCTTGGAGTAGTGGAACACCAGCTTGAAAGGTTGCAGAACTCTGACTATGCTCAAGACACCGAGGTAATCCTCGAAGCGAAAGAACTTTTCGCCGCACCACACGTAGTGCGCAACGTTAGGGAAGTCCAACGCCTTCACGGGACTCTCCTTGAACGCGTCACCGTACCAGGCAGAAGCGCCGTCCCGGCTGCCGTAGTCCTGAAGGATGTCCCTGGCCAGCCTCATCTTGTCCGCAGCGCTTCCGCCGCCGTCGCATTTGTGGACGCCGGGCTCCTTCCTCACCTCGCACAGGGTGACGTTGGTGACGCCTTTCAGCAGGCGGCTAGTGTCCAGGTAAGTGACCTCCATGACCTGTGGTGACGTGACGTCGTAGCTGCAGGTCATCAAGAGAGTCTTGAAGCTTAGGAAGATTGTGACGGATCCCAAACACAGCAACGATATAAACACTGTACGTATCCAGCTCTTTGACATGGTTTATCTGTTACTGGAATAAACACACAAACAAACATCACAATTGAAATAATTACGAAATTTAGCGCTATATAATAAGATTACCCCTCCCCACCGCCCCCAATTCAAACCCACACTTGGTTAAGGCTTAAGAGTGGATCTTTTTTTAAAGTACATTTTATGTAATCGTTTGTAATTGGGTTGACAGAGAATAGCTCAATTTTCGAGTTAGTAAAATGTGTTGGTAAAAATGTGTGTATTTGTATAACATGTAAAAATAGAAAGTTTTCCATCGGATCAAAATTAAATTGACCCCTGGGGCCGATGAAGCAGCGTTTGCTAGTTTCTTTGACAATGGCTTATTAAAAAAGACTGCACATGTTTGTGTAATATTAACTAGTTTATGGGTACTCTATGTAAATAAACCATAGAACTCGGGATGTTAAGTATCGTTTTCGGTTCTACAAATCCTATTTCAAACAGGGGTTTTGGGCCCCCCTCCTCTCCCTCCCGCCCCTGGGCAAAATAAGTTATAGGTCGTAAAAGATAAATTTGCGTAGATTATACTAAGACAAAGGGTCTCAACCTTTTTCGGCTCACCGCCCCCACCCCCCTTTCACATCTTTTTTCACAAAATTAAGTTAATGAGTATTTGCCGAAAGAAAAGTGTATAAGATTAGGTAGACTAGATTTGTGTGCGTTTTCATGATATTAAAAAGAGCTGAAATAAACAAGTTTGTTTGTTGTGTTGTTTTAAAATAAAAAATAATTAAAAAAATATACTGCACAAAATGTTTAAAAATAAAATCAATATTAAAGTAAAGCTTGTGCTTGATATGTTGCTAGCAGTTTGTATATGTTTGGTTCATTTTCGGTGATATAATGCAAGGGAAATGACTCATGTAAATTAATTGTAATATTAAGACAAGCAAGAGTTATCCAAAATTGTTCACACTTGTACACAATTTTGTACACAAGACTAGTATAATTCTAAAACGCAGTAGTTGGGTAAAACTACATGAGTTGCACGAGAATCTTGCTTGGTTGGGCGGAAACGGTCAGGTGACCAGACACGAGGATAGTTTAGTCTACTGCAGGATCTTGAAGTGAATGGGCGTATGAAAATTATTAGTATGGACTCAGAGGAATGATAATATTCTTGGAGTTGTAATATTATTTCATTGGAGTTCTGTTAATTGTGATTAATTTGATTAAATATAATATGCTGCAGAGGAGTGTTCCTTTCATTTATTTATAATTGAAAGTGTTGTTGAATCTGTCGATGCTAGACAGCAGAAGAAAAGGTAAAAATTACTCTAATGAAAAATAACATACGATCCTAACAGAATGAATTATTGTTTAATGGGCAAGACCAAGGAACCCCATTAACAACTATGGTGGCAGCGGTGGGATTTGAACCCACGCCTCCGAAGAGACTCAGTTGAAGCTCGGATTATTCTCATTATTCTCATTCTTCGCATTTTCTTGGCTAATAATTCTAATTCTCATTACTATCCATGTTAATATTTTGTATTGCTATATATGTACTAAGGGATTGGTGGTGGTAGTTTAACATTGAGTTCTCAATTTCTGACTCTTATTCTGTCTATAATCTATTTCTGTTTCTTCAAGAGAGATTAATGTTAAATGATTCTTTTTTAGTTTTTATTTCTCTTAGTTGTTTTGACTTTGTTTGTTTTTGTTCAGAATTATTGAAGTAAAAATGATTGTGGTGTTGACAGTGTTATACAGGTTGTGACTCTTTTGTCAAAATTTCCTCCATCATTGTTTGTCCATGCAGCATTTGTGTGTTTAATTAATATTGTCTTGTGTTTATTTCATTTTTTATTTTACATAACTGTTGTTTTGTTTTGTTTTTTCAACATAATTGATATTACTGGTTTCAAGATAATCATTATAATTCCTAGGCATAATTACACATGGTAAAAACAATAACATTAATAGTAAATTGTTTACCTCTATAATAATTTTAAAAAAAAATAATTATTTATATGATTTATATAATGATCAAATACATGTAATTTAGGTATATTGACAATATAACAAGTGAGATCACTAAAAATAATATTGTTATCTGCAGTGCTCCAATACAAAGATTCTTTAGATAATAATAATATTGTTTATTCATTGCTATTGCTGAACATAATAGCACAATACTGACTAATAATAATATTATTTAACATTACCATTGCTGACAATAATATTGTTTACTACCATTGCTGACAATAGTATATTGTGTACTACCATTGCTGACAATAATATTGTGTACTACCATTGCTGACAATAGTATATTGTGTACTACCATTGCTGACAATAATATTGTGTACTACCATTGCTGACAATAGTATATTGTGTACTACCATTGCTGACAATAATATTGTGTACTACCATTGCTGACAATAGTATATTGTGTACTACCATTGCTGACAATAATATTGTGTACTACCATTGCTGACAATAGTATATTGTGTACTACCATTGCTGACAATAATATTGTGTACTACCATTGCTACAATAGTATATTGTCTACTACCATTGCTGACAATAATATTGTGTACTACCATTGCTGACAATAAATAGTAGCATAGTGACTAATAATAATAAGATAAGATAAAACAAGTCATAATAGAAAAGCTTATATACATGTACAATATTAAGAAATAATAACAACACAGTACTTTGACATTGTACTGTAATGTCTTGCTGTAGCATAGTATTGTAACAGTGTATTTTAGTATTTTACTGCAATATTGCTTTGTAAAATTTTGTTGTACTATAAGGTCATAAATTTTCACATAATAAATAACAATTGACTCAAAAGTTCAATTACTTTATGATGAAGCTAAATTATTAGCAAAAGAATTTGATATCACAGATAAGAAAGAATACCAGGAATTTGTTGAAAATAAAGTTAAGCAATTAAAAAAGAATTAGCAGATAGAGAAAGGGATGAACGTGCAGAGATAAGGGCTCATGAAATTAAACAAAAAGAACTAGATAATGAATTGAAACAAAAACAACTAGAACTAGAATTGAATAAAGAAAAGAATTAAAAGAACTAGAATTGAATAAAGAAAAAGAATTAAAAGAAACTCAGTTAAAATTAGAACATGAATTAGAATTAGCAAAACTACAAAGTAATAAAGTTGAACAAACAAATAATGAAAAAAGTAAACATAGTGTTAGATTTAAAATGCCTCCTTTTCAAGACAAAGAAAAAATAGTAGATTTTCTTAATCTCTTTAAAGCCACTTGCAAGGGGTATGGGATCCCCGTGTCGGAATGGTACACTCACCTTATCCCACAATTAAAAGATAAGGTAGAGAAGCTCTTTCACATATTGATAAAGAAATAACTGACTATGCCATTATTAAAGAAGAGTTAATTAAATTCTTTGTCCACTCAGAAGATTACTATAGGCTAAAATTTCATAATTTTATCTTGACAGATAAAATAGAACCCAGAGCTTTTGTGTCTGAGGTCAAAACATTTTTACTAACATAGTTAGATTTACTAAAAATAGATACAAAAAATCATAATGAAATTGTAGAAATCATGGTTGTTGATAAAGTATTGGAACAAGCTTCTAAACCAGTGTTTACTCACATAATGGAAAGAAAAGTAAAAACTGTTGAAAATTTGATAGAAGCTATTTCCAACTTTAAAGACAGTCACCCTAATGCTGAACTCACTAAACAAAATCAAACATTAAATACAATGCAAAATAGAAGAAGGAGTTATTCACCTCCTAGATCAAGACATAATAGTCAGTATGTAAATAGAAAAAACTATGGTAATCAACCAAAAACAAATAATTACAGATGTACTTTTTGTAAACTAACCATTCATCAAACAATTGTTATAGAAATAACAATGAAAGAAATAGGAATTTCAATTCAAACTTTAATAGATCAAAATTTAATGTAGATAACAGAAATTTTCCAAATCAAGGTTTTTCCAACCACAATACTCAGAATCAAAATTTTGCAAAACAAAATTTCCCTAGTGATCAGCATTCATCTAAATCAAATTTTCAAAATAAAAGGAATAGAGGGAATACACATAATTCCACATCTCAAAGAAATAATGTAATCTTTGAAAACAGGGGTCAATTGATTTTATTTCCTGCTTATGTAGAGGGTAAAGGTACTTATTGTCTGCGTGACACAGGGAGCTCCATAATATGTGTGGATGAGAGTATAATTCCCAATCAAAAACCTACAAATATCATAAGAGTAGACACTATAAAATTAGGAAATGGTTCTACTGTCAATTGTCCTGTCACTATCATAGAAAATGATACTCTTTGGCTTACAGGCAAAACAGAGGCGGCCATTTTAAAAAAATGTGTTGCCCCTCTTATGATTGGTAATGCCTTTAATGTCAAACAAGACAATAGTTTTGATATATTTCAGAAATGGATGGATACAAAATCCACTGATTTAAATTTAAAACATATTTTGTTACAAAATGAAAAGTTGGTAGATTTACCAGAACAGGAATTTTACCCTGCTCTACAAACTTTCAATTTTTTACAAACACTAGGAAAATCAGAAAGTAATATTGTCCATGAGACACCAAACATAGACATATCCATAAACAATGTAAAAGATAATCTCATTCCCAAATGGAATGCTACAGAACAATTAGAACAATATGTGAACAAATTTGAAAATCAATGTGAAATAAATAAGATACCAAAACAATTGCATGCTATTTCACTGTGTAAACATTTAGAAGGTCATAAACAAATATTTAACATTGCTAAAAAGCAAATAAATGATTTTACTAAAATGAAGACTAAAATATTAGCATACATTGATAGTCCTAATAAAAAGGAAACTCAAATGATTAAAAGTGAAAATATCACTTTAGTTAAAATGCCTTTTGATGAGCAAACTCTCAAAAGAGAACAAAAACAAGATCAGTACATAGTTAAAATAATGTCAGAGATTGACAAGGGTCATTTTAAAAACAAAAACATGAAACTAATAATTGTTATTTTTTGTAGAATAGATAGCAAGTTAAATGTAACACAAATTGTTATACCCAAATCACTAACCATAAAAGTTATGCAAATTTCTCACAACAATTCTTTATTAGGTCTTTTAAGTAATAGAAAAACATGCAGTAAAGTTAAAAACAATTTTTGGTGGCCAAAATTAGAAAAAGATTTAAAAACTTTTTATCAAATGTTGTAATACATTTCTGAAACACAATAAAGAAGATGCCAAACATAAAGCTCCTTTACAAATGACTGATACAATAGACAAGCCATTTTATAAATTTGCAGTTGACATAATTGGTCCAATGAAACAAACTAAGACTTCTAAAGCTAAGTTTGCATTAACTGTAATAGACATGGGCAGTAGGTGGGTTGAAGCTGTACCTTTAAGAGAAAAAACTGCTGAAAGAGTCTGTAATGGTTTATTACCTATCTTTTGTAGATTTGGATTTCCTAAGGTAATCTTAAGTGATAATGGAACTCAGTTCAAAGCATAACTAACCCAAGCTTTTACTCACATGTTTAATATCACACAAATTTTTAGTTCCATATATAATCCGGCAGATCCCTGTCGCCCTACAGGAGTTTTGGGACTAGATGACTTTAATATTGAGTTGTTATCACATGCGCTTAACCGGCAGCAGTGAAACCTCTCACAGATTAATAGTCGTCTAGAGCGCACTGAGCATGCTAAAATAGCATGGATAGAAGCGCTATATAAATTACCATTACCATTACCAATCCAGAATCTAATGGAATGATTGAGCGAGTATTACGAATATTGATCCTCTAATAAACGTAATTAAAGTTTTTAATACATTTTATAAATAAACATGAAATGAATCCTAGATTTAGTAAGTAGATTAGACAGTAGGACGGTTAGGATTTTTTTTTTAATAGCAAGTTGTTGGTTTATATTAAATATTACACTACGACAATATCTTATATCATATCTTCTAATATATCTTCTAGAATATACTAATATCTTCTTGATTAAATTTCATACTATTTATACAAATCTAAATCTTATATTAGATTGTTGTTTTTATTGATTGGATTCGATAAGCATCAATTTCCATTCTTACGCCTATGATTTTTATTGTAGTTTAGCACTATTTTTCCATTCGTAACAGCTAACGATTTATTAATACCTTCTTTAGTATCTTTCTTTCTATATATATTTAAGTTTTCTTAATTGTAGTTATCCTTTATTTTATTAGAGGAACTTCAATTCATAGACCTTATAGTTATAGCCTAATAGTTATCACTTTTCTTGCCAGGGTTATTGGCAGTATTTTCAATTGTAACCGTTAATAATTTAGATTTGGATTTCTTTATTATGAATGTTATTTGATTGTCTTATTTTCATTTTATGTAAATAAAGTTAATTGTTTAGTTTATTCATAGGAGTTTTATTCTTCTATTTAATATAGTTTTGTAATTGTTTTTAGTTTAGATAACTGTTCATTCATTCTTTGGTTATTAGATTGTAACGGATATTCTTGAGTTCATACGCCACCCATTAAACCCTAGACAATTCTATTTTAAATTGAGCCATTTTTCTATTTCATCTTAATTAAAATATCCAGTATGATCTCAGGGATAACCGTAAAATAGATTTAAAACACTTCAACGAATTACGAGCTAACCAAACAATTAAACAAATGATAGCTAAAGTATGTGAAGAACATCCATTTGAATGGGATGATTTCTTACCTGCTATTCTGTTTGTCTATAGACAATCTATTCATGAAAGTACAAGTTATTCACCGTTTGAATTAATTCCTGGTAATAATCCCAATGGACCATTAGATAATTTTAAGTCACAAATGTTAGGCATTGAAGATACAAAAAATGTCACTATTTGACCTAATAAACAAAACAGAAAAACACATGAAAACAGCATATGAATTTGCTGTCAAAAAGAATCAAGAAATAAAGTCTAAAACTTTAAACAGAGAAAATGTTCATAAAAACATAAGAAAATTAGAAGTTGGAAATAAAGTACTTGTTTTTTTACCAATTGGTACTGGGAATACCATGGAATGGAAGGGTCCTTTGAAATAGTACACAAGTTATCTGATGTAACTTACAAAATTAACATAGATGATAAAGAAAAAATTGTTCACATAAACTATTTAAGAGCTTATGAAGAAAAACAAATAAATGAAACTGAATCAGAAAATAAAAGCAAAATAATTGAAAATAAATCAGAACACGATATTAACAAAACAGAGCACACAAAAATAACATTGAATAACGGCTGTGCAATTATAAGAAACTATAACAGAGAAATCAGGTATAACTAATAACATTATGCATATAATAGAACATAACCTATAAAAATCAATAAGATTTTGTAAATATTGCTGATAGATAGTCTAGATAACCTTGATAACTTAGCCTAATATTTATCTATACATATCACTGACATACAATAGATTGTCTTAACAATTAAAAAAATAAATATCAGTAAATTTGAATTAGATTAGACAATACAAAAAGTTAATTGTCTATGGCTAATTGTCAATGTAAACATTAGACATTATTCTTTGTGTCTTTTGATTATTTTGTATTTTTTTTGTACATATATTGTATAAATTATTATGATTATTGTATGGATTATTACATGAATTATTATATGCATTAATTAAGATTAAGATTTTTCATTTCATGATTGTAAACATTTTTCGTATATTCATTTAAAAATAATAATGAACTATTATTTTTTCCTATGGGGGGGGGGGGGGTAATGATATAATGCAAGGGAAATGACTCATGTAAATCAATAGTAATATTAAGACAAGCAAGAGTTATCCAAAATTGAAACACTTGAACACAATTTTGTACACAAGACTAGTATAATTCTAAAACGCAGTAGTTGGGTAAAACTACATAATTTGCACGAGAATCTTGCTTGGTTGGGCGGAAATGGTCAGGTGACCAGACATGAGGATAGTTTAGTCTACTGCAGGATCTTGAAGTGAATGGACGTATGAAAATTATTTGTATGGACTCAGAGGAATTATCATATTCTTAAACTTGTAATATTATTTCATTGGAGTTCTGTTAATTGTGATTAATGTGATTAAATATAATATGCTGCGGAGGAGTGTTCCTTTCATTTATTTATAATTGAAAGTGTTGTTGAATCTGTCGATGCTAGACAGCAGAAGAAAAGGTAAAAATTACTCTAATGAAAAATAACATACGATCCTAACAGAATGAATTATTGTTTAATGGGCAAGACCAAGGAACCCCATTAACATTCGGTTACCGAAACCCTTTGGTTTTCACACTCCATTACTCTCAACTTGGTTCTCTTTTTGTCAACAGCACCAAATCCACGTACCGCTAAATATGGTGCTGGATACTGGAGAGGCAATAAAAAAAATGTTGTCAAAACCAAAAGATCTAGTAAAATTGATAGATGTCCAATTGCAACCAAATATCTTGATTATAGCCAATTTTGTACAAATTTATTTTTTATTCATTGGTTGTTAATTTAATCAATTTCTCTTGCAGTTGTGATGATATGATTGATTTTAACATTTCACCATTAGAAATGATGGCCTAAAAACGAATCAAGAATTTTTTATTTATAATAATAATAATGTCTTAAAATTGACTGTGTAGGTCATCATTAAGTGCTTCAAGTTATCAACAATAATTCATTATGTCTTCGTCAGTTTTCTCTTTAGAGGCAGGATCTTCACGTCCATAGTTCTATTTGTACAATCATAATTTTGACATAAAATGCCAAGAATAACATTCTTCGCCTTAGTTAAATTGGTGTCATCACACTGAAATCAATTTTTAAACGGTTATAATTCAATTATAGCAGTGATCTGTTTTCAAATTAATTTGATTTTCTCTCAAAGAATCGTCCTTACTTTCCGAAAACTCTAGACTCGATTCAGAGACTCATACAATCTATTTAAACTTTTGATGACCAGCATGTGTGCAGTAACAAACAATTTGTAGCCCTCGTTATTGAACATTCTATCGTTGAAAGCGTTGCTTCAGTTTTGATATCTGCAGTAATTACGTATTGTAGTGAGCGATATAAACGATAACTGAGATTTTCGCTACGAAAAGTTGTCAGCTAATACATCTGGCACAGACTTCTTTAATTACGGCATTAATCTATAAGAGCACAATAACATTGCAAATGGATGGATTTTTTCCCCTAAAAATGTATTCTAGTTCAAGTAATATAGGTTAGCCTTTAGGGTCCTTTATTTATTGTTTTTTAAGCAAAATTGGCAAATTTTCCCTTCTATATTAAAATAAAAGTAACGTTTGCTTGTCTGATAGCTTGATGTGAACAAATGAAGTTGTAAAGAAACGTGCAATCTTTTAGGTAAACACTTGCCATTTCATCAATTCATCTTTGCTTAGTGTTATTGCTTATCTTATATTTTTTAAATGCAAGTCGATATCAAAGATTGTCTTCTTAAATCATATTTAATTATATTGGATTAAAATTAAACCTAAACCAATCTAAAACTGCGATAACTGACAACGCGATGAACTTTGTTTGCTACCGAACCGATCCAGATATTTAATTTCAACTGACCCGAGCCCCTACTTCTTCTAAAAATCAGTGCGACCCTTTCTATTTCTTATTAGCATATGACCTGTTTGGTGACAGCAGTTGTTTAGCAGCAGTTGCGTTCCTTCAAGTTCTATGTCACATTTCATCCATATTATAATCGCACCCACCCCTCTCAAATCTGCCTTTCTCATAAATGGTCTAAATCTAGTAATAGTTCAAGATTAGGTAAAAAAGAGGTTTAAATGATTTAAACGTCACAATTACACAGTAGTGAAATTATAGTGAAACAGTCGATTAATTCTTTGTTAAAGCTCAAGATTACCCTTATTATAATTTAATAAAAAGTACATGCAAAGTTTGGTATTTTAGTGATTTAAAAAGCATTGGTGTTCAAACTATTAAAAGTACTTTCGTACTGCCCACTGGCCCTTCTCCGCCCCCCCTATCGCTACCGGGAACGTCAGCGCCCTCTAGACCTACTCACCGACTCCAGGGGGCGATAACACCCCCGTTGATAACCTATGTACTAAAACAATAATTTTATAAACCAAATTAATAGGAAGGACCTGGTGATTTTGAATTGTGAAAAATCAAAAACGATATTGTCATGAATTTAAAATTTAGACTTATATAGATCTAGACTCTAATTATAATATAAATTTGATACAAGTTGCACACATTAAAATAATATTTTAAGTTTGAAAAATACTTTTTAGGTCAGATTTACAACTAGACAAATATTGTCAGCTATTGTAATGAAACTGACTGATTGAAGGGTTTAACGGGGAAGGTTCAAATGTCTCTCTATCTCTATGTATTCCTTGTGAAGTCCAAGCATCTAACAACGTCTTCCGGTCTCTTTGACTGTTTAGAGTTTAGAGCGTTCAGCATAAAATGGGAAAGTTCCAGTTGTTATTTTCTTCTTGACTACGATATAGTTAATTGTAACTTAACAGCTGTGTTTGCTGTTGCTGTGCTTGTATTGCAGGCAATACTCGGGCTTTGAAAAAAAAACAATATGCCTATAAGTCGCCTTTGATTAATTAGTGTTTGAAAGGCATTTAATGTTAAGGATTTGTTTTGAGCTAATCAAACAGGGTTTTAAAATATTTCTTCAGATAAAAAGATAAATAAATCGCGTAATACCATTATGAATGATTTCCTCCCGAAATCCGGTTTTCGTTTAACATCCCTAAGTCACACAGATCAATTCGCAACAGTTTAAAGCAAAGGAAAGTATCAATAAGCTGAGTAATAGATGCAACACTAACGTAGCATTTTGAATTTTTAAACGCCGAAAAAGTTGTTTTGCCTATTTGCGGCGCCGAAAAAGAAGCCGAAACCGAATATCGGTCGGTCTCTATTGGAAACAATAATTGTGAAGAAAAGGAATTATGAATAAAGATAGTAGAAGTTAACTTCTTAATTATTTAAAAATGTTATACATATGTTTCACTTTTAATAGGCTCACAAATAGTCACAAATGTTTCATAAAAGATTGGCTCATCTAGAACATTCCTAATACAAAATTGCATTTTTTAAATATCTTTAACCATAATAATAAAATTAACTAAACGCAGACACTAAACAAAGCAGTTACAGTATGCAAGAGGGAGTCGCTGAAACATTTGCCAGGGGGCGCTACACAGGCTTGAGACGGCCCTGCCGCCACCTGGTGGTGGATTCTTTGGAATACCGTTCATCATGCTGACACGCAGACACTATTGGATACTTTTTTTGGTTCTCACATAAACGTGTACTTTTTTTTAGTCAGCCCTATCCACGCCTCCCATTGTGGCATTGCACTGTCTGTTTAGGACAGGTTGATCAATCATGATGTGTTGTCATTGTTGACGAGACCATCTCCTTGATTGTCTTACGGGTAGAACAGGGTCGCAATTTGTTGCCATAATTGTCGTTCCATTGAACGATAAGCAAGTTATACAGATTTGATAACGTTAAAGATAGCACAAATCAATGCAAGTTCCTTAAACATGAATACTTTGTAGATCTTACCTTTTTATCAAAACTTAACGTAATCTCCAGTTTTAATCACACATTACAAAAAAATGCACGTGGTGGTTAAGCCCATTTATTTATAGACTTGCCAATTAATCTTGTAAAAAAATTGTCTATTATAAACAGTATATATTATCTTAAATTACTGTGAATGTAACAAACACACTAGCCAACTACACATCTCTGACGTTGATCTAAATTTATTAAAACAAAATATTGGTGAAAACCGGTTTGCTATTAAGAACCTTTTTTTTAAATCATATTTTTTGCCCGGGGCAAAATCATGTGAGGAAGAAACTTTTACAAATGTAATAAAAATATAAACTAAAATGCTATCTCACATTAGTTAGACCTATACTAGAATATGCAACATCTGTATAGGACCCATCAACTTAAGGAAACGTTAAAAAATTAGAACAAAAAAAAAAAAAAAGAGCTGCTGTGAATATTCCCAATTAACAAGACTAAGAGTTACACCATTAGTCAAATCACTAAACCTAGAAACACTAAAGGACAGAAGGGCGAAGAGTAAAGTAGTAATAATACTTAGGCATACTCGAATTAAAAAATACAACCCAAAATACAGATCTCCATTCCTTCTGAACAATACTTCCTAGATATGTGAAGTTGTCTACTTCTTCCAGCGCTTTTCCTCTTACTTCTACTGCATCAGTACTTTTCGAGTTTATTCTCATTTTCTTGGATTTGCTTTCATTTATTTTAAGTTCTAGCTTTCTTAGTTTCTTTTCTTTCCTTTGCTTAATATTTCAGAGAGCGTTGTCTGAAAGCCATGGTTTATTGGGGTGTGTTTTTATCCCTAGCACTTGCTTGCATGTTGTGTTCCATGCTTCCTTTATTGATTACAAATGTGTGCCTATGTCATTATTTCCTCCCAGGTCTTCTAGGGCCTTAAATCTAATTTCTCAGTTAAATTCTAAACTCATTGTTTATGTTAATTTTCATTAGAAATGTGACATTGTATTGAGATCTGTGGTTTGAGCAATCTCTTTGTCTTTTAAGTCGTAGCCTAATTTGGCCCACTAAAAAGTGATGGTCAGAAGCTACGTCAGCACTTCTGTAAACTCTTACGTTTTGCAATGAGCGCCTTAATTTTTTTTTGATGCAAATATGGTCGATTTGGTTGTCTAAATGATGATCCGGTGACATCTATGTGGCCATATGAATATCTTTGTGCTGGAATATGCTGCCTCTTATTACTAATGAATTATAACCACACAACTTACTAAACAACTCTCCATTCTCGTTTTTTATTCCTAAGCCCAGTCTACCCATTATCTCCTCATATCCTTGGTTATCATAGCCTATTTGTACATTACAGTTTAAGTCTTTATCTTTAAATCTATTTAGAACTGTCTGTAGTTTACTATAGAAATTGTTCTTTATTTCATCCACTTGTTCATTGGTTGGAGCGTAGCACTGTACAACATTGAGATTGATCCCCTTCTTGAAAGTCCTGAACGATGCTGTTATTATCCGAGACCATTCCGGTTAACACTCTATAAGTGACTGATTTGCCTGTGGTGATAGTATTGTGGCTACTTCCTCTGTGTGTTGAGTGTTCTCCTCCTCTTGGCCTGAGTAAAAAATAGTTTCACCTGTTGATAGTTTTTCTTTTCCTGATAGTATCCATCTCGCTTCGCTCACTCCTAGAATACTTATATTGAATTATTTTCATTTGTGACGCTACTTGGTGGGCCTTCCCCATCTCATACATTGTTCTCACATTCCAGTTGTCAACCGGGAATTTTTCCTCAGAGTGAGGGAGGTATTCTGCCTATCAGCTCCCTTTTGGGTTTGGCTGACATGCTTAATTATCCCTTTGACATGGCCTCTTTTCTATGATAATGGCAGACATGTAATTAATTTTGTTAAGGATTTTGTAGCAAGGTAGATTTTTACACTGATGATGATGAGTTGCTAGCCATACGCAGAAACCTACAAACATAGATGTAAGCTGCAAACCTGTTAGCCTGGCCCACTTGCCAGTATGCGAACGGCAAAGTAAGTGAGACAAACTATATAGGCATAATAGAATGAATAGATACATAGGAAGATTGATAGAAATATAAATAAAAATATAGATTAATAGATAGATTTTTTAAAATTTATAAATTAATAAGTAAAAAGAATTATTAATAGATAGATAAAAAAATAATTATAGGTGGATAAATTATTAAAATAATGAAAAGAATGTCAAAAAGAACGATAAATAGATAGATACATGAATATAAAGAATTGATAAATATATATATATAGAGAGATATAAATTTAAACCATCAAATAATATTATATTTATGCATTTAAACTTACCAGATATAAATATAGTAAAATCCGTAAAGTATTTCTCATCAAAACACGATCAGAACCAATAAGTTAACTGCGATATATAAATGAAAGGTTGTTTTTTGTTTTTTATATTGTGTTTCGGGTAAAGTTTACGAGACATTTAGCGTCGCCTCGCAGGTCGTCAAAGCTATTACTGCAGCTTTTTACACGGACTGCTGATGGTCCAGTTGATTAAAGCTGACAGTGATTCTCAAACGTCTCGGAGCCTGGTGTATCGGTGAACTACTATGCTTATAATATGTTACAGACGATCCTTCGTATAAAGAAGATTATTGTATCCCAAGTTCATCCGAGGTTTGAATCTGGTCTTACATTTTTATTAATGTTTCAAATTATGATAAGTTACTGTTTTTTTCTGGTTTGTTCAGGTAACCCATTCCATGCCCGCATGTCACTCGGGGAAGAAGAGCACTTATATTCACTTGTTCTACCATAAGGGATAAGGAAAATGTTTTTGTCTTTATTTTTATCTCAGCATGTTAACAGGCTTTTATTGGGTTGTATTTATAAATTAGAATTGAATGCCTTATGTATTATTACTACTACTTTACTCTTTGCCCTTCTATCCTCTAGTGTTTCCAGGTTACGTGATTTGACTATTAGTGTTACTCTTGTTTTAACACTCATTTATTCTTTTATCCGCCCATTGCTATAATATTATATAATATTATATAAAGCGTATCTACCTATAAAAATATAATAACATATTTTATTTATCTACTATATTTATCTCTCATGTATATCATCTATCTATCTTTCTATCTCGTTCTTCCACTCTTTCTCTTTCTTTCTAAACAATATATAGCATGGGTAGACAAACTACGGCCCGGCACGCGCACAAAAATTAGATGGTCACGAGAAAAACCTCCTAAACCTCAAGGGCTTCGCGGAGCGCGCGTCAACGCAACCCTGAGACGTTCTGCTGGACAACCTACAGAGCGATTCGGTTGGGCGCGCAGCCGAGTTGTGCATATGACTACTGACTGGATCAACCAGTTAGCTATCGTTTCGTATACCAACGCCGACCTAGAGACGTTCAACAATATATTATAATACAATACAATATTTATTTTGCCACAAAGTACATCAGTACCATAAAGGCATAATCAAAAACATAATTAGAATATTCTAACATTAATAAATAATAGTAAAAGTTACCAAAATAAAAAAAAAAAAAAATAATAATAGATTCATTTTAAGGTATCAAGAAAAGAGAATACCAACATAGAAATACAGTATAGACATAGTAACATAGTTCATGAAAACAATTATAATTTAATAAAAGGTGTTCTGAAAGGAAAGTTGTTAATACATGTTAATATATTTAACAGTTTATAATCTTTTTCATTTTTAAAAACGGATAATACTATTTTTGCAAATATGCTTAGTTTTTTAAGTTCTTTCAGAGAACTAGTATTGAGCAGTTCGGACATTTTGTCTACATTTGGTCTGTTAAAATAATATTTTTTAATATATATTCTCCACTGGGCATTGAAATGCTCACACTGGAGTAAATAGTGAAATCCATCTCGGAAGGCGCCGCCGGCCTAGAGGCGTTCGGCCGACTTATTCGCACTGGGGGCGGGACTCTAGCCGCTCTTACGTAGAGTGGGTCCCGTCACGTTCCCGGCTACAAACCACACGTTCTACATAGTGGCATCCCAGGAGAATCAGACTCGACCATCTGACGCGCACTGTAAGACGCCCATCAAGATAAACATCGTTTTTCGGTTTGCCAACCCTGGCACCCGTTACTAGGACCGGGTTTCTACGAGACCAACGGTCGAGATTACCGGGCCGCACTTATCTCTTTCGAACGTACAAGCGCTACAAGCACAATGCTTTGACCACCACCAGGCCTACTAGCTTTTTCATAAAACTGGTCTCAACTGGTCTAAATGTTTACCGTTCCGCTCCAGTAAACCGGTGTTTACAAACATTTCTGACGACACACTATTTCTATTGTGTGTTGTGTATATTCTGATCTTTTTAAGTACTTTTAAAATGAATCAAAGCTTTCTACGTAGTATTGGGAAAATATGCTCGGATCACCATACCCGTGTCGATAACAAAGTTTTTCAAATGATCCGTTGTCTTGGCATAGGGCGTCGACCACCAACGAGACGTGGGACTAGGGGTGGATGTCTTCATCGCATTACACCTGTAAACCCCGATGTTATTGAACAAGTCACCTACCATCATGATGTGCCTATTTCTGTAAGCTCGCCCTAAACGTCTACCAGGCACCACCGTTCCCATCACGCCCTATTTTTTCTCGTTGTCTTACACTCCAAAAACACATAAAGATTATGCACCTAAATGCTCAGTCATGCGGCAACAAGACCCTCGAGCTGGCGGAGATAATAGTGGACGATAATTTCGATATAGTGCTCTTGAGTGAAACATGGTTCAGGGAGGAAGGTGACGAGCCTAGGATTTCCGAATTGACACCAAAAGGTTTTATATCGCTGAATATTCCTCGCCTGATAGGCAAAGGTGGAGGTGTAATCGTATTATATAAAGATTGTCTAGTAAAAAATATATTTGTACCCATCCAAACCGTGCATCATTCATAACCTTTGACATGTGCGAAGTCCGACTAAACCTCAGTGGTAGAACGTTTATTATCGTCTTCCTCTACCGACCACCACCGAGCAAGAAAAATAAACTCACACCCAGTAAGTTTATTCAAGAATTTCAAGATCTGTTAGATCTTTATATTTATACCAGAGACCTCTTTGTTATCGGTGATGTTAACCTACTTTTCGACAGTAGCAAAGAAATATATTAGTGGAGAAATTAAGGAAAGCCCTCCTAGATCGAAATCTGGAACAGATTGTGTCTGTCCCTACACATGTTAAGGGTCATACCCTTAATTGGATAATAACAAACGCACGTGATCTCATAAATGACCTTAACGTGATCGATCGGGGAATCTCTGATCACTTCCTCATCTCCGTTGAGCTATGCCTATTA
Source organism: Anisus vortex (assembly GCA_949126835.1). Taxonomy (NCBI): domain Eukaryota; kingdom Metazoa; phylum Mollusca; class Gastropoda; family Planorbidae; genus Anisus; species Anisus vortex. The sequence goes on from OX421505.1 coordinate 28,391,945, forward strand.
AAGCCTAAAAAGCAGTTGAGGAAAGTCAAATCCAGAAAGATGAAAGACATTAACATTTCTAATATTTTAGGTCTGATATTAGTGCCTTGTTGCGGCAGTCAGGTTCGACGGTTTTCTACACTCACTATATCACCTGCCTAAGAAAGCTGCTAGACATTCATGCTCCTCTGACAACCCGATTAGTCTCCGATCGATTATCGGCTCCATGGATGTCAAACGAGATCAAGGTAGCGAAAAAGCTGCGCCGTCAGGTTGAGAGGAAATACAAGCAAACTGGTCTAACAGTGCACCGACACTTGTATACACAAAAGAAAAACTGTGTCAATCGTCTGATTCGAGATGCTAAGACAATGCATCTTCGCAATAAGATTGAGAGTGCGGACTCATCTCAGGTGCTGTTTAAAATAACTACAGAGATGTTGGGTGGTGCAGGTAAACCTGTACTACCATGTTTCATTCCCCCTGCCGACCTCCCTGACTCCTTTAATAATTTTTTTACAGACAGGATCAAGAAAATTAGGGAAGACCTAGACAATCAAACAAGCCTGCTTCACAATGATCCAGCCTTCCAGGGTTCTCACCACAGTGAGTTTCACTCAGTATCTGAAGCATCTGTTAAGGAAATTATTAGTAAGATGCCTAAAACGTCTTGCGAACTCGATCCCATCTCTGTCTCCCTCTTCAATGATTGTATCAACGAACTAATACCTTCGATCACTACGATGATGAATGCTTCATTAGCTTTAGGTATTGTGCCTCAATCAATGAAAAATGCACTGGTTAAGCCCCTCTTAAAGAAGCCTAGCCTCGATCCTGAGTGCTTAAAAAACTATCGGCCTGTATCCAACCTTCCATTCCTTTCGAAAGTCTTGGAGCGCATTGGGCTAAAACAGTTATTGTCTCACTTGGAGCAGCATTGCCTCTTGGAGCAGTTTCAGTCCGCCTATTGAAAGAGTCATAGCACGGAGACGGCATTGGTCAGGGTTGTCAACGACCTACTATGCACATCGGACTCGGGTCATGTGTCTATTCTGGCAATGCTCGACCTGTCTGCCGCTTTTGACACTCTTGACCATGAGATCCTGATTGACAGGCTTGTAACCACATTTGGCTGCTCAAGCTGTGTTCTTCGTTGGTTTAGGTCATACCTGTCTGAGTGCACTCAAAGTGTTGCTATAGATGAGTTCCTCTCGGCACCTTCGACGCTGAAATATGGAGTGCCCCAAGGATCTGTTCCACTCGGCCAGGTCATCAAACCGTTCGAAATTTTGTATCACTTCTACGCCGATGACACGCAACTGTACGATCATGCGGTCCCTCTTGATGCCCCTCGACTCGCTGCAAAGGTCAGTTGTGCAATCGCCAACGTCTATTCGTGGTCGGGAAGAGATGGTCTTAAAATGAATGAGGAAAAAACAGAGATAATCCGAATTGGAACCAAGAGAAATTTGGTCAAATTCACCGGTTCAGAATCCATCACCGTGATAAACTGCCAGGTGCCTTTTGTTAACAAAGTGAAGAATCTTGGTGTTTTTTTTGGATCCCACGCTGTCTTTCGACCAACTTATATCTCATATGTGCAGAGGTATATATCTACAGTTGCGTAGACTGGGCCAAATACGTCCCTATTTGTCCACTGATTCAGCAAAGACACTGGCAGTCGCTCTGATACTTTCCCGTATCGACTATTGTAACTCCCTGCTAGTCGGCCTGCCCGAAGACAAAATCGCCAGGCTACAGAGAATACAGACCAGTACTGCGCGCTTGGTCATGCGCAAATCAAGGCGAGACTCGGGAAACGCTTTTCTTCGCTCGCTCCATTGGCTCCCCGTGAAAGCCAGAATTGAGTATAAAGTGGCGCTACTTTGCCATCAGTGCATTTTTAATAACGAGTTTCCGTCGTATCTCAAAGAACTCATCACACCATATGTCCCTCAAAGAACACTTCGTTCTGCCAACTCATCGCTTCTGGAAGAGCCCCGTTTCTCTCTGACGACCGTTAGCCTTAGAGCCTTCTCAGTATCCGGTCCGAAGGTGTGGAATCTACTTCCCATTCAACTCAGGCAAACAAGCTCCATTGATTCCTTCAAAAAGAACTTAAAAACTCATTATTTCAATATTTATCTTAATTAACATGCTTTAAGCCCTACTGTCTTACTTATATGTTAGGTCAGTTATTTTGTTTTGGTTGTTTGATTTGTTCCATGTTTGTAAAGTTTTGAATCATTATTTAGTTTTTTATCTCTTAGACTATAGATTATATCCGTGTTCTGAGTTGTATGTTAAATGCGCTCTGAGCTTGCATTATGCTTGTTGGCAGCGCTATACAAATGTCATTATTATTATTATTATTACTACTACTAGTAGGGTACTAAACTAGCCCAGCCGCCGGTCAATCCGTGCCTCATTGCAGGAGTTTTTGAGTCTTTTATGTAGAAGGAACGTTCGAAAACGTTTAAGTCTAAGTAAGTCTTCTCCCCGACAACTGTTCAATTTTTTAAGAGTTCATTAATTTGAGTCATAAATAATATAGTCTTTTCTAGAGTATAGTCATAGTATAATTACTTTTTTTAATATGTGACCCAATTTAAACTTTCATTCAATATTAAACGTTTAATCATTTGAGTTAAAGAAAAATTTGTTATTTCCAGAGTATATTATAATTATAGGTCACGGTCAGCGCGTACAACTGGCGATCCAAGGGTCCTGGGTTCGAATTCTCTTGAAGGCTAGGATTTTTTCCCAGGATTTGAGGGTGTCCCTGAGTCTAACCAACTCTGATGGGAACTGACCTTAGTAGGGGTAAAGTAAAGGCGGCTTTGTATAGTGCTGTCTTGCTGTCTATTACGCTGCTTCACCGACCCTATTATGGATTAATTTGGTCCGGCGGAATACTTTAATTAAATTATAATTTTAACTTATCATTAATTTTTACTCCTAGATACTTTGCATTGTTAGTTTAAGTTAGTACTTTACCATGAATGAAGTAGTTTGTTATTATTTGTTTCTTTTTCTTGGAAATCCTTATCAGTTGACGTTTTTCTCATTTTTGTAGTTAATCTAGGAGTGTGCAACATTTTTCTGCTTTGGGCCGCTTATGAAAGTTTATACAACGAGACGGGCCACAAAATCTGAAAATTTTATTTGCATTATCAATGCAACAAATTTTAAAAGATGCCGTTAGAAGCTCTTTGGGGGCCACACTAAATGACTTGGCGAGCCGTTTTATGGCCCGCAATCCGCCTATTGCGCACCCTTGATTATAGACAAATATTATCAGCATGCACTCAACAGCAAAAATCATATTAACTATACAAAATCATGCCAAATGCATATAGTTAACTATAATGACTGTAATTGTGTAATTGTAAGATATTAATAATTTGTTCATTTACTACAGTTCGTGTTTTTTTTAAAGACTGTATCATTCAAAGATCTGTTAATTCGTTATTTTTTTTGGACAAAAGATGTATTTGTTCGGCCACTGTATGAACTGCTTTTTTTTCTAAAGTAAACCATCAGTATTTTGTTTTAATTGCTGTGTTGGCACGTTGAAAGAAATAAGTTGGTCTTGTATTGCACTTTGGGCACGCAGCCTCAAAAAGGTTCGCCCTCACTGATCTATTATGTCAACAATTTCCAATAATTCTGGCTTTTTGTGATAATGTTACGTACCACTGTATCACTAGTGTACTACTGTATAATATGTTGTTATATACTTGTTATAATGAAAGGGAAATGACTCGTGTAAATCAATTGTAATATTAAGACAAGCAGGAGTTGTCCGAGGGACATGAGACTAGAATTGCTGTAGAGGCGCGAGATTAGCACGATAATCTTGAATAAAACATAGAACACGAGAATCTTGCTTTGTTAAGCGAGAATGGTCAGGTGACCAGACACGCGGATAAGTTAGTCTTCTGCAGAATCTTGAAGTGAATGGACGTATGAAAATTAATTAGTGTGGACTCAGAGGAATTATCATATTCTTGGATTTGTAATATTATTTCATTGGAGTTATGTTAAATGTGATTAATGTAATTAAATATAATGTGCTGCAGGGGAGTGTTCCTTCATTTATTTACAATTAAAAGTGTTGCTGAATCTGTCGAAGTTAGACAGTGGAAGAAAAAGGTAAAGATTACTCTCATAAAAAATAAAGCAGACATACGATCCTAACAAACTGATTATTGCTAGATGGGGAAGATAAAATACCCCATCAACAACAATACTGTGCCACTATCATACTACATTGCCCCGTGTCAATAATGCATTACTATATTAAGTTAGGTTAAAAGGTGTATGCATGTCTTAAAACAACGTTTTAAAAGGGTACTAATATACATTCCTCAACAACACAGCAGACAAACTTGAATTAAATTTAACATTACTCCTGTTTTTTGTGTGCATATTATATGTAATAAAGAAATACTAAAATCAATACTTGTGTTTGCCCCAGGACTATGTAATACCAAGAACACACACAACATCTTGATTTAACGCACATACAGACTGCTACTGTAAAAAAGAAAAAGAACGAAAGAACAGAGTATTTGCAACATTGAACTCTCACACATTAACGAGATGTAGCCTACAGCTATATTTGCATTATTTATGAGGTGTTTTTTGTCCCTTGTTTGATTGTTATCTGTTAAATGTCAATTGTGTATTTTTCTTGTGGTATTTTTGTTAAGAATGGTCCTGTAGAATGATTACACCGTGTACCTGTGTAAGCATACAAACACTCTTGAAAGCCATTTTTTTTCTTTACATGGTTATTACGTTATTATGTATATAAAACTATTGTTAAAACCTTATCTTTTCCCTCTACATTGTGATTTAATACTATTTGGGTCACTAAGGCAAATTTTCTCCTTTTTAATTTAAACAACTACAAGGCTATATTAAAATACTATCGACACTTGTTAGGCCAGTTCAAACTGAGTAGGAAATCCAAGACAGCTCGTCTACTGTTATAACCAATGGTTGGGCTGGAAAGAATTCGCGCCAAACTATTAATAGCATTTCTCGGAAGCAAGGCTTTCTCGCGGAAATGCATGACAATGATTGGGAGCGGCACAAGTAAGCTGTGTCGTATGCTAATTAGCCCCTCCTTTTTCTTGCCGACAAGCCGGCAAAGTTAGTTCAGCTTTAGACTCCATTGTGTGAGGATGCATGTTACTGTTTCCTACACATTGTAATTTATTTCTTCATTTTACTACACTACAAACTTGTTGCTTTGTTGAAAACAAATTAAAACTACAATTTTATTAACATACGGACCTTGTGTTGTTTACTGATTTGTACATGTTGGTTGAATTGACATTATTTAGCCATACTGATGGAGTCGCGAATATTTAATACTATCGTCAGAGACATAGGCCCTGAAGACTTCGTTTGGATTCATACCTAGACTAGATGAACGCAGCCAGATCGTTGCTACAATGTTACATGGTAAAGAACTAACTTAAACTAACAATGCAAAGTATCTAGGAGTAATAATAAATGATAAGTTATCTTGGAATCCTCATATTGATGAAGTAATTAAAAAATCTAAACAAACATTAGAATTCATAAAGAGGAACTTTTACAAATGTAATAAGAATATAAAACTTAAATGCTATCTGTAATGTATAAGATAAGAAGAGAAGATAATAGTTAGGCCTATCTAATCTTATATTATAAATTAAAGAAGCTTCTTCTTTAAAAAAGATTCTTGTGTCACACGCTCATCCGTGGTCCGAGTCTAATAATGTATTATTATTTATGATTTAAATGATGCTTTAAGTTACTGGTTTTCCTGGTTTTTGTCAGGCAACCCATTCCATTCCCAAATGCCACTCGGTAAGAAAGAGAGCTTACATGTAATTGTTCTCGCATAAGGGATAAGGAAAGTGTTTTTGTCTTTATGTTTATCTGAGCTTTGCAACAGGTTGTTATTGGGTTGTACATCTAAATTAGAGTTTAATGCCTATACTAGAATATGCAGCATCTGTATGGGACCCATCAACTAGAGAAAACATAAACCATTTGAACAAATTAAAAAAAAAGAGCTACAAGGTTCATAAAAAGTGAATATTCCCAATTAGCAAGAGTAACACCATTAGTCAAATCCCTTAACCTAGAAACGCTAGAGGACTGAAGGACAAAGATTAGAGTAATAATAATACATAAAGCACTAAACTCTAATTTAACATCATTTAAAACTTTAATAAAATTGTAAAACTAGACTCGGACCACGGATGAGCGTAGGACGCAATATTTTTTTTTTTACAGAAGAAGTGTCTGCAATGTATAAGATAAGAAGATAAGAAGGTCCAGTAGCCTTCCCATTATGTAGCCTTTTTATTGCCATTTTTTATTTCTCCTTTAGTAGATTACAGTTTATCTCTAGGTCTCCCTAAGCTGCTTGAATCTCTGGGGTATTAAAGGGATCGGGCCTGTTAAAGAGTTCTTTGAAATATTCTACCCATCTCTTTTCCTGCTTTTCTTCATTTGTTAGCTTAATACATTCTTTGTCTTTGATTGGTTTATTTTGTTGCTGAAATTTGCCTGCGTATTTCTTTGTTATACTGCACAACCCCTTTTTGTTTCCTTAATATCATGCTGTTTCTACCTCCGCTGCCAGGTTGTTGATGTAATCATTTGTATCCTTTTAAAAGTTTTTTTTTCAACTTCCCTATTGGTTTCTGTATATTTCTCTTGAGCATCTTTTTCCAAGGTCCTGGTTCGGCTGTCCATCAAAACAACTTTCTTTCCTTTTTTAAAAATATTTTTAATAATGTTGTCTGAAAGCCATGGTTTATTTGGGCGTGTTTTTATCCCTAGCACTTGCTTGCATGTAGTGTTACATGCTTCCTTTAATGATTCCTATTATGTGCTTATGTCATCATTTCTTTCCAGGTCTTCTTGGGCCTTAAATCTATTTCTCAGTTCAGTTCTAAATTCATTGTTTATGGTTATTTTGATTAGAAATGTGACATTGTATTGAGTTCGGTGGCTTGGGCTATCTCTTTGTCTTTTAAGTCGTAGCCAAATTTTGGCCCACTAATAAGTGATGGTCAGAAGCTACGTCAGCACTTCTGTAAACTCTTACGTTTTGCAATGAGCGCCTGAATTTCTTTTTGATGCAAATATGGTCGATTTGGTTGTGTGAAGGGTGATCTGGTGACACTCATGTGGCCTTGTGAATATCTTTGTGCTGGAATATGCTGCCTCATATTACTAACGAATTATCTGCAAACAAATTAATAAACAACTCTCCATTCTCATTTTTTATTCCTAAGCCCTGTCAACCCATTATCTCTTCATATCCTTAGTTATCATAGTCTATTTGTACATTACAGTTTACCATCACTATTGGTAAGTCTTTATCTTTAAATCTATTTAGATAGAACTGTCTGTAGTTTATTATAGAAATTGTTCTTTATTTCATCCTCTTGTTCATTGGTTGGAGCATAGCACTGTACAACATTGAGATTGATCCCCTTCTTGAAGGTCATGAACGATGCTGTTATTATCCGAGACCCTTCCGGTTAACACTCTAAAATTGACTGATTAGCCTGTGGTGATAGTATTATGGCTATTATCTGTGTGTTGAGCGTTGTCATCTTCTTGGCCTGAGTAAAGAATAGTTTCACCTGTTGATAGTTTTGCTTTTCCTGATAGTATCCATCTCGCTTGGATCACTCCTAGAATACTTATATTGTAATTTTTCATTTGTGAAGCTACTTGGTGGGCCTTCCCCATCTCATACATTGTTCTCACATTTTAGTTGTCAACAGGGTATTTTTCCTCAGAGAGAGGGAGGTATTCTGCCTATCAGCTCCCTTTCGGGTTTGGCTGACATGCTTAATTATCCATTTGACAGGGCCTCTTTTCTATGATAATGGCAGACATGTAATTTATTTTGTTAATGATTTTGTAGCAAGGAAGTTTTTTACACTGACCTACAAACATAGATGTAAGCTGCGAACCTGTTAGCCTGGCCCACTTGCCAGTATGAGAACGGCAAAGAAAGTGAGACAAACTATATAGGCATAATAGAATGAATAGATACATAGAAAGATTGATAGATATATAAATAAAAATATAGATAAATAGATAGATTTTTTTAAAATTTATTATTTAATAAGTAAAAATAATTATTAATAGATAGATACAAAGATAATTATAGGTGGATGAATTATTAAAATAATGAAAAGAATGTCAAAAAGAACGATAAATAGATAGATACATGAATATAAAGAATTAATAAATATATATAGAGAGAGAGACATATATATAAACCATCAAATAATATTATATTTATGCATATAAACTTACCAGATATAAATATAGTAAAATCCGTAAAGTATTTCTCATCAAAACACGATCAGAACCAATAAGTTAACTGCGATATGTAAATAAAAGGTTGTTTTTTGTTTTTTATATTGTGTTTCGGGTAAAGTTTACGAGACATTTAGCGTCGCCTCGCAGGTCGTCACAGCTATTGCTGCAGCTTTTTACACGGACTGCTGATGGTCCAGTTGATTAAAGCTGACAGTGATTCTCAAACGTCTCGGAGCCTGGTGTATCGGTGAACTACTATGCTTGTAATATGTTACAGACGATCCTTCGTATAAAGAAGATTATTGTATCCCACGCTCATCCGAGGTTTGAATCTGGTCTTACATTTTTATTAATGTTTCAAATAATGATAAGTTACTGTTTTTTTCTGGTTTGTTCAGGCAACCCATTCCATGCCCAGATGTCACTCGGGGAAGAAGAGTACTTATATGCATTAGTTCTCCCATAAGGGATAAGGAAAATGTTTTTGTCTTTATTTTTATCGAGCATGTTAACAGGCTTTTATTGGGTTGTATTTATAAATTAGAATTTAATGCCTTATGTATTATTACTACTACTTTACTCTTTTCACTTCTATCCTCTAGTGTTTCCAGGTTACGTGATTTGACTATTAGTGTTACTCTTGTCAAACACTCATTCATTCTTTTATCCGACCTTTGCTATAATATTATATAATATTATATAAAGCGTATCTACCTATAAAAATATAATAACATATTTTATTTATCTACTATATTTATCTCTCATGTATATCATCTATCTATCTTTCTATCTCGTTCTTCCACTCTTTCTCTTTCTTTCTAAACAATATATAGCATGGGTAGACAAACTACGGCCCGGCACGCTTGCCGCACTTGGCGCTGAAGACCCCCCCCCCCTCAACGCTCCCCAAAAAAGAAAGAAATGAATTGATGAAGCAGTGCTTTTAATCTGTTGGCACGCTGAATGAATTATAAATCTTACTTATGGACACCATTATCAAAGAGATGCCCACCCCTAATATAGAGAATATCTATTCTTGTGAGGCCGGCTGGTCTCGCAGTTTGTTCACTGGACTGTCCAACAAAACGTTTCGGGTTCTAGACTTGAACTACACTTGACTGAGGTTGAGTTTACTCTCCTCGAACCCCGGACTTCAGCACTCCTTTGCCGTCAATTTCGCAACATCCGTTGGTGTGCATCTACCCTAGTGCCCGAGGATACTCCCATCTAAAGCTTGCCAGATCCTGCCACTTTGGCACCAACCACTAAGTCATTAGAAAGTACCGCCAGAAGCACCGTTGTCCTACGCCGTGTATAGTGATTTAGTGAAGCTTGTTTGAAAAAAAAAACAGATGGTCACGAGAAAAACCTCCTAAACCTCAAGGGCTTCGCGGAGCGCGCGTCAACGCAACCCTGAGACGTTCTGCTGGACAACCTACAGAGCGATTCGGTTGGGCGCGCAGCCGAGTTGTGCATATGACTACTGACAGGATCAACCAGTTAGCTGTCGTTTCGTACACCAACGCCGACCTAGAAACGTTCAACAATATATAATACAATACAATATTTATTTTGCCACAAAGTACATCAGTACCATAAAGGCATAATCAAAAACATAATTAGAATATTCTAACATTAATAAATAATTGTAAAAGTTACCGAAATAAAAAAAATAAAAAATAATAATAGATTCATTTTAAGGTATCAAGAAAAGAGAATACCAACATAGAAATACAGTATAGGCAAAGTAACATAGTTCATGAAAACAATTATAATTTAATAAAAGGTGTTCTAATAGGAAAGTTGTTAATACATGTTCATATATTTAGCACGTCAATAAGTCGCATTAACTGTAAGGGCGTTTGGGGAGGGGGGCATGGTGGCTTTGCGACGAAGGGTGGCAGAGAACAATGAACAATGAACAATATTTAATTGCCACAAAGTACATCAGTACTATATAGGCATAATCAAAGACATAATTAGAATATTCTAACATTAGTAAATGATAGTAAAAGTTACCGAGATAATAATATTAATAATAATAGATTCATTTTAAGGTATCAAGAAAAGAGAATACCAACATAGAAATACAGTATAGGCAAAGTAACATAGTTCATGAAAACAATTATAATTTAATAAAAGGTGTTCTAAAATGAAAGTTGTTAATATATTTAACTTTTATCTTCTTTTTTCATTTTTTAAAAACGGATAATACTATTTTTGCAAATATGCTTAGTTTTTTAAGTTCTTTCAGATAACTAGTATTGAGCAGTATTGAGCAGTTCAGACATTTTGTCTACATTTGGTCTGTTAAAATAATATTTTTTTAATAAATATTCTCCGCTGGGCATTGAAATGCTCACACTGGAGTAAATAGTAAAATCCATCTCGGAAAACGCCGCCGGCCTAGAGGCGTTCGGCCGACTTATTCGCACGGAGCGGGACTCTAGCCGCTCTTACGTAGAGTGGATCCCGTCACGTTCCCGGCTACAAACCACACGTTCTACATAGTGGCATCCCAGGAGAATCAGACTCGACCATCTGACGCGCACTGTAAGACGCCCATCAAGATAAACATCGTTTTTCGGTTTGGCATTCCTGGCACCCGTTACTAGGACCAGGTTTCTACGAGACCAACGGTCGAGATTACCGTGCCGCACGGATCTCTTTCGAACGTACAAGCGCTACGAGCACAATGCTTTGACCACCACCAGGCCTACTAGCTTTTTCATAAAACTGGTCTCAAATGGTCTAAATGTTTACCGTTCCGCTCCAGTAAACCTGTGTTTACAAACATTTCTGACGACACACTATTTCTATTGTGTGTTGTGTATATTCTGATCTTTTTAAGTACTTTTAAAATGAATCAAAGCTTTCTACGTAGTATTGGGAAAATATTCTCGGATCACCATACCCGTGTCGATAACAAAGTTTTTCAAATGATCCGTTGTCTTGGCATAGGGCGTCGACCACCAACGAGACGTGGGACTAGGGGTGGATGTCTTCATCGCATTACACCTGTAAACCCCGATGTTATTGAACAAGTCACCTACCATCATGATGTGCCTATTTCTGTAAGCTCGCCCCAAACGTCTACCAGGCACCACCGTTCCCATCACGCCCTATTTTTTCTCGTTGTCTTACACTCCAAAAACACATAAAGATTATGCACCTAAATGCTCAGTCATGCGGCAACAAGACCCTCGAGCTGGCGGAGATAATAGTGGACGATAATTTCGATATAGTGCTCTTGAGTGAAACATGGTTCAGGGAGGAAGGTGACGCTGAATATTACTCGCCTGATAGGCAAAGGTGGAGGTGTAATCGTATTATATAAAGATTGTCTAGTAAAAAATATATTTGTACCCATCCAAACCGTGCATCATTCATAACCTTTGACATGTGCGAAGTCCGACTAAACCTCAGTGGTAGAACGTTAACTATCGTCTTCCTCTACCGACCACCACCGAGCAAGAAAAATAAACTCACACCCAGTAAGTTTATTCAAGAATTTCAAGATCTGTTAGATCTTTATATTTATACCAGAGACCTCTTTGTTATCGGTGATGTTAACCTACTTTTCGACAGTAGCAAAGAAATATATTAGTGGAGAAATTAAGGAAAGCCCTCCTAGATCGAAATCTGGAACAGATTGTGTCTGTCCCTACACATGTTAAGGGTCATACCCTTAATTGGATAATAACAAACGCACGTGATCTCATAAATGACCTTAACGTGATCGATCGGGGAATCTCTGATCACTTCCTCATCTCCGTTGAGCTATGCCTATTAAAGCCTAAAAAGCAGTTGAGGAAAGTCAAATCCAGAAAGATGAAAGACATTAACATTTCTAATATTTTAGGTCTGATATTAGTGCCTTGTTGCGGCAGTCAGGTTCGACGGTTTTCTACACTCACTATATCACCTGCCTAAGAAAGCTGCTAGACATTCATGCTCCTCTGACAACCCGATTAGTCTCCGATCGATTATCGGCTCCATGGATGTCAAACGAGATCAAGGTAGCGAAAAAGCTGCGCCGTCAGGTTGAGAGGAAATACAAGCAAACTGGTCTAACAGTGCACCGACACTTGTATACACAAAAGAAAAACTGTGTCAATCGTCTGATTCGAGATGCTAAAACATCGCATCTTCGCAATAAGATTGAGAGTGCGGACTCATCTCAGGTGCTGTTTAAAATAACTACAGAGATGTTGGGTGGTGCAGGTAAACCTGTACTACCATGTTTCATTCCCCCTGCCGACCTCCCTGACTCCTTTAATAATTTTTTTACAGACAGGATCAAGAAAATTAGGGAAGACCTAGACAATCAAACAAGCCTGCTTCACAATGATCCAGCCTTCCAGGGTTCTCACCACAGTGAGTTTCACTCAGTATCTGAAGCATCTGTTAAGGAAATTATTAGTAAGATGCCTAAAACGTCTTGCGAACTCGATCCCATCTCTGTCTCCCTCTTCAATGATTGTATCAACGAACTAATACCTTCGATCACTACGATGATGAATGCTTCATTAGCTTTAGGTATTGTGCCTCAATCAATGAAAAATGCACTGGTTAAGCCCCTCTTAAAGAAGCCTAGCCTCGATCCTGAGTGCTTAAAAAACTATCGGCCTGTATCCAACCTTCCATTCCTTTCGAAAGTCTTGGAGCGCATTGTGCTAAAACAGTTATTGTCTCACTTGGAGCAGCATTGCCTCTTGGAGCAGTTTCAGTCCGCCTATTGAAAGAGTCATAGCACAGAGACGGCATTGGTCAGGGTTGTCAACGACCTACTATGCACATCGGACTCGGGTCATGTGTCTATTCTGGCAATGCTCGACCTGTCTGCCGCTTTTGACACTCTTGACCATGAGATCCTGATTGACAGGTTTGTAACCACATTTGGCTGCTCAAGCTGTGTTCTTCGTTGGTTTAGGTCATACCTGTCTGAGTGCACTCAAAGTGTTGCTATAGATGAGTTCCTCTCGGCACCTTCGACGCTGAAATATGGAGTGCCCCAAGGATCTGTTCCACTCGGCCAGGTCATCAAACCGTTCGAAATTTTGTATCACTTCTACGCCGATGACACGCAACTGTACGATCATGCGGTCCCTCTTGATGCCACTCGACTCGCTGCAAAGGTCAGTTGTGCAATCGCCAACGTCTATTCGTGGTCGGGAAGAGATGGTCTTAAAATGAATGAGGAAAAAACAGAGATAATCCGAATTGGAACCAAGAGAAATTTGGTCAAATTCACCGGTTCGGAATCCATCACCGTGATAAACTGCCAGGTGCCTTTTGTTAACAAAGTGAAGAATCTTGGTGTTTTTTTTTGGATCCCACGCTGTCTTTCGGCCAACTTATATCTCATATGTGCAGAGGTATATATCTACAGTTGCGTAGACTGGGCCAAATACGTCCCTATTTGTCCACTGATTCAGCAAAGACACTGGCAGTCGCTCTGATACTTTCCCGTATCGACTATTGTAACTCCCTGCTAGTCGGCCTGCCCGAAAACAAAATCGCCAGGCTACAGAGAATACAGACCAGTACTGCGCGCTTGGTCATGCGCAAATCAAGGCGAGACTCGGGAAACGCTTTTCTTCGCTCGCTCCATTGGCTCCCCGTGAAAGCCAGAATTGAGTATAAAGTGGCGCTACTTTGCCATCAGTGCATTTTTAATAACGAGTTTCCGTCGTATCTCAAAGAACTCATCACACCATATGTCCCTCAAAGAACACTTCGTTCTGCCAACTCATCGCTTCTGGAAGAGCCCCGTTTCTCTCTGACGACCGTTAGCCTTAGAGCCTTCTCAGTATCCGGTCCGAAGGTGTGGAATCTACTTCCCATTAAACTCAAGCAAACAAGCTCCATTGATTCCTTCAAAAAGAACTTAAAAACTCATTATTTCAATATTTATCTTAATTAACATGCTTTAAGCCCTAATGTCTTACTTATATGTTAGGTCGGTTATTTTGTTTTGGTTGTTTGATTTGTTCCATGTTTGTAAAGTTTTGAATCATTATTTAGTTTTTTATCTCTTAGCCTATAGATTGTATCCATGTTCTGAGTTGTATGTTAAATGCGCTCTGAGCTTGCATTATGCTTGTTGGCAGCGCTATACAAATGTCATTATTATTATTATTATTATTATTACTAGTAGGGTACTAAACTAGCCCAGCCGCCGGTCAATCCGTGCCTCCTTGCAGGAGTTTTTGAGTCTTTTATGTAGAAGGAACGTTCGAAAACGTTTAAGTCTAAGTAAGTCTTCTCCCCGACAACTGTTCAATTTTTTAAGAGTTCATTCATTTGAGTCATAAATAATATAGTCTTTTCTAGAGTATAGTCATAGTATAATTACTTTTTTTAATATGTGACCCAATTTAAACTTTCATTCAATATTAAACGTTTAATCATTTGAGTTAAAGAAAAATTTGTTATTTCCAGAGTATATTATAATTATAGGTCACGGTCAGCGCGTTCAACTGGCGATCCAAGGGTCCTGGGTTCGAATTCTCTTGAAGGCTAGGATTTTTTCCCAGGATTTGAGGGTGTCCCTGAGTCTAACCAACTCTGATGGGAACTGACCTTAGTAGGGGTAAAGTAAAGGCGGCTTTGTATAGTGCTGTCTATTACGCTGCTTCACCGGCCCTATTATGGATTAATTTGGTCCGGCGGAATACTTTAATTAAATTATAATTTTAACTTATCATTAATTTTTACTCCTAGATACTTTGCATTGTTAGTTTAAGTTAGTACTTTACCATGAATGAAGTTGTTTGTTATTATTTGTTTCTTTTTCTTGGAAATCCTTATCAGTTGACGTTTTTCTCATTTTTGTAGTTAATCTAGGAGTGTGCAACATTTTTCTGCTTTGGGCCGCTTATGAAAGTTTATACAACGAGACGGGCCACAAAATCTGAAAATTTATTTGCATTATCAATGCATCAAATTTTAAAAGATGCCGTTAGAAGCTCTTTGGGGGCCACACTAAATGACTTGGCGAGCCGTTTTATGGCCCGCAATCCGCCTATTGCGCACCCTTGATTATAGACAAATATTATCAGCATGCACTCAACAGCAACAATCATATTAACTATACAAAATCATGCAAAATGCATATAGTTAACTATAATGACTGTAATTGTGTAATTGTAAGATATTAATAATTTGTTCATTTACTACAGTTCGTGTTTTTTTTAAAGACTGTATCATTCAATGATCTGTTAATTCGTTATTCTTTTTGGACAAAAGATGTATTTGTTCGGCCACTGTATGAACTGCTTTTTTTTCTAAAGTAAACCATCAGTATTTTGTTTTAATTGCTGTGTTGGCACGTTGAAAGAAATAAGTTGGTCTTGTATTGCACTTTGGGCACGCAGCCTCAAAAAGGTTCGCCATCACTGATCTATGATGTCAACAATTTCCAATAATTCTGGCTTTTTGTGATAATGTTACGTACCACTGTATCACCAGTGTACTACTGTATAATATGTTGTTATATACTTGTTATAATGAAAGGGAAATGACTCGTGTAAATCAATTGTTATATTAAGACAAGCAGGAGTTGTCCGAGGGACATGAGACTAGAATTACTGTAGGGGCGCGAGATTAGCACGATAATCTTGAATAAAACATAGAACACGAGAATCTTGCTTTGTTAAGCGAGAATGGTCAGGTGACCAGACACGCGGATAAGTTAGTCTTCTGCAGAATCTTGAAGTGAATGGACGTATGAAAATTAATTAGTGTCGACTCAGAGGAATTATCATATTCTTGGATTTGTAATATTATTTCATTGGAGTTATGTTAAATGTGATTAATGTAATTAAATATAATGTGCTGCAGAGGAGTGTTCCTTCATTTATTTACAATTAAAAGTGTTGCTGAATCTGTCGAAGTTAGACAGTGGAAGAAAAAGGTAAAGATTACTCTCATAAAAAATAAAGCAGACATACGATCCTAACAAACTGATTATTGTTAGATGGGGAAGATAAAATACCCCATCAACAACAATACTGTGCCACTATCATACTACATTGCCCCGTGTCAATAATGCATTACTATATTAAGTTAGGTTAAAAGGTGTATGCATGTCTTAAAACAACGTTTTAAAAGGGTACTAATATACATTCCTCAACAACACAGCAGACAAACTTAAATTAAATTTAACATTACTCCTGTTTTTTGTGTGCATATTATATGTAATAAAGAAATACTAAAATCAATACTTGTGTTTGCCCCAGGACTATGTAATACCAAGAACACACACCACATCTTGATTTAACGCACATACAGACTGCTACTGTAAAAAAGAAAAAGAACGAAAGAACAGAGTATTTGCAACATTGAACTCTCACACATTAACGAGATGTAGCCTACAGCTATATTTGCATTATTTATGAGGTTTTTTTTGTCCCTTGTTTGATTGTTATCTGTTAAATGTCAATTGTGTATTTTTCTTGTGTTATTTTTGTTAAGAATGGTCCTGTACAATGATTACACCGTGTACCTGAGTAAGCATACAAACACTCTTGAAAGCCATTTTTTTTTCTTTACATGGTTATTACGTTATTATGTATATAAAACTATTGTTAAAACCTTATCTTCTCCCTCTACATTGTGATTTAATACTATTTGGGTCACTAAGGCTGATTTTCTCCTTTTTAAATTAAACAACTACAAGGCTATATTTAAATACTATCGACACTTGTTAGGCCAGTTCAAACTGAGTAGGAAATCCAAGACAGCTCGTCTACTGTTATAACCAATGGTTGGGCTGGAAAGAATTCGCGCCAAACAATTAATAGCATTTCTCGGAAGCAAGGCTTTCTCGCGGAAATGCATGACAATGATTGGGAGCGGCACAAGTAAGCTGTGTCGTATGCTAATTAGCCCCTCCTTTTTCTTGCCGACAAGCCGGCAAAGTTAGTTCAGCTTAAGACTCCTTTGTGTGTGAGGACGTATGACTGTTTCCTACACATTGTAATTTTTTTCTTCATTTTACTACACTATAAACTTGTTGCTTCGTTGAAAACAAATTAAAACTACAATTTTATTAACATACGGACCTTGTGTTGTTTACTGATTTGTACATGTTGGTTGAATTAAAATTATTTAGCCATACTGAAGGAGTCGCGAATATTTAATACTATCGTCAGAGACATAGGCCCTTAAGACCTCGTTGGGATTCATACCTACTAAGACTAGATGAACGCATCCAGATCGTTGCTACAATGTTACATGGTAAAGAACTAATTTAAACTAACAATGCAAAGTAGCTAGGGGTAATAATAAATGATAAGTTATCTTGGTGTCACGTGGCGGGGGGTGATTAGACCACTTAATCACCACGTAAACTTTATAAGTTGGGATTAGATTTGCACCTGAGCCCGATGTGTGTCGTGCCTTATGTATGATTAAGTGAAAGTGACTGAATTATGTCACATCGAGTTGCAAAGAGGCTCGTATGTGTATTCTTTCCTTCTTATAAGAGTGGTCTGCATAAATAGATAAGAGATGAATTATTCTCTTTCTATTCTTGTTTGCTGCGTTTTGTTTTATGGGACGAGCCGGAGTACTGTGCTAGAGATTAACGTATTGATGGTCAAATTTATATTTATGTGTGTAGAATTCCATGGCTCGTATGAGGTAATTATGCAGAGGTTTTGCTATACTAAACACATATAGACTTCACAACATCGATTATAGTCACTAGAAAACACGAGCGAAAAACATTATTGTGAAGTTTATTCATATTGAGACTGAGTATAACGTTTCATATATCGTACATAGTATTCTAGGTAGGCATACATAGTTAAATAATACAAACAGCAAGGATACAAATTGGACTTAGTGTCGGGCGACAAAAGGTGCCAAGAGCGTCCCGCTGGCTCGCACTTTCCGACCGATCTCCTAGCTAGCTGTCCGTAAACTAAAGATTACGTTCCGACCAAGCCTTCATCACGTGATGTAAGGGAGGAAGGAGGGGGGGGGGGTCAGTGAGATTGACATGTCCAATACTTGTACGATTTGTCGATCTCTCTCTTGTCTTCAACATTTGATTAGCATTGGGTCACAACTATTGTACGTTGGGGAGGGGGGCTTAGATGTACACGAGTCTGATCGACAGGAATAGGGACGCACGGAAGGGGCAGGTAGGGAGAGATGGTGAGTGAGGGGGGGGAAAGGCGAAGTGGCGGTCAGCCCTCCAAGGTAATTCTTATCTTCCGAGCGGCGCCTGTGTCCAAGCCACAAAAGGGCTCCGAAAAGTGGAAACACCCTTAGAGGTCTATTTTCATGTACATGTGATAATATATTTGGGTCGAGGAGATGCGGAGGGACAGGAAGAGTTGAAGGTAAAGGCGGAGGCTCAGCTTGATTGCGTCAGGTATTATCCTGTCCTTGTTCCGTGAGGATTGGGGTGGGGGGAACACACATGTGCCACAACATTTATAATATACATAGATGGGAACTAATATCAATAACTAGGCATATAACAATAAGTAATATACTTATAAGCCTGCAGAAATATACATATTATTACGTAACTCAGTTCAAATACCGGAACGCGCCACCATTTTATTACGTAATTGGATGGTCCCGGGACGAGACACCCATTTACTTATGTGGCAATGGTTAAATATTGAAATGAGCCACTATTTATTTCATCACACCTGGTCAAATTGTAGTTATATTGTTTTTTCGGATGGAGCCCCCATTCAGTTCATAAAAATAATAGTTATTATGTTGTTGTAGTTAGTGTGATTGTACTTTCACTTCTTGTCCGAGAACGAGACTTTTGGGAAAAAAAACAACGCCCTATTTACTTGGGTAAATCCATTGAGTGCGTGATCAGATCGTGGTTGAAGAAGACAATCGTTCTAATTAAATTGGGAAAACCGGAGACCTTGGTCAATGAAATGTTTTATATCGCTTTTACGGCAATTCGGTTAAATGATTAGTATCTGCTTAATAACAATGTAATGTATAAGTTTTACGTTTCTTAACAGTCGCCCGTACCAAACGGAAAATAATATTGCATACCAAACAATAGGGCGTTTGCAATCACGTGACAAAAAGCACGTGATTTGTGTTTACTTTCTGTAATTGTGTACAAGTAATAATGGCCGCTGTATTAATAAAGTTTCATATAGGCTCGAGCTTTTTTTAAATGATGTGTTGTGTTTTAAGTCTTATTAAGATTTAAGCTGTATTATGTATGTGAAATAAAATAGGCTATTTTATTATTATCATAGACATAGATAATAGACGATGTGAGCCTATTAGTGACTTGACTATATAGCCTATTCACAAACACTATCACTTGACATCGTAGCCTAGCCTACGAAACATTAAAAGTGTAGGCCTATAAAGTGAAATTGAAAGTGTAAATAGGTCTAGCCGGCCCTAGCCTAATCTTATTAATCAATTAATCTACAGTACTACTATTTACCTCCTTATTTTTTAGTAGGATAGCCAATATTCAGATGTGAAATTAGCATGATAAAAAAGTACTTCACTTTCACCACGTTACATTTGTACCTGTTCTTATATTTACACAAATACGTCACTAAAAATCGAGTAAAAACCTAAGCCACGCCCACTGAGAACGCTCTATAGAGATGTGCAATTTCTTTTAGAACCGCCTGCACTTAACTTTAAACATGTATTACATGCGCGTTAATGTATCTGCGACAATGTTATCTTTTCCAGATAGATGAGTTATGTTTAAGTTGCTAGCTTGGATAAATAAACTCCATCTCAGAATTCGCTGATTCTGCTTAGTTCTAGAAAAAAATACCAGTGGGTTATGATCAGTAAGTATCTCAATTGGGAATTGGGATCCATTTACATAGTAGTTGAAATGTTTCAACGCAAGGATAAGTCCCAGCAATGCCTGCTCTATTAAAATGTAATTTACCTCATGTGGGTTAAATTTCTTAGTACAAAAGCTAATGGGAAGTTTAAGAGAATCATGTCCTATCTGTGAGATTACTGCGCCCATTCCTGTAATACACGAGTCTACCATTATTCTGAAAAGCTTGTTATAATCAGGTGAGACTAGTACTGGTGCTTTGGTGAGAATATCTTTTATGTCATTAAAAGCTTGATCATATTCATGAGACCATTTAAACTGAATTTTCTTCTTCAGAAGATTAGTCTAATGACAAGTTATGATAGAAAATTTCTTACTGAATTTTCTGTAGTACCCAGCCATACATAAAAACCCTCGTATTTGTTTACGAGTTTTAGGGACGGGGAATTTCTTGAATGGCTTTCACTTTAGCATTCCCTGGTTTTATCACATCACTACCTACTACATGTCCTAGGTATTCAATTGTTGCATGGCAAAATTGACTTTTAGCTAAGTTTATGGTAAGATTAGCCTGTGTTAGTTTTTTGAAAAGTAATTTCCACTGATCTAGATGATCATTAAAGTTATTACTGAAAACTACGATATCGTCCAGATATGCATAAGTATGCGTTGGATATCATGGATAATAGTGTTTATTATCCTTTAAAAGCTAGCCGGAGCATTAACCATTCCGAATGGCATTACTTTAAACTTATATAGTCCATCAGGAGTACAAACGTTGATATCTCATTGGCCCTATCTAATATTGGGATCTGGAAATAAGCAGTTAGTAAGTCAATTTTGGTTACATAATTTGCAGTGCTTACTCTATCTATTAGATCATCAATCCTTGGTAAGGGATATGAATCTGTTTTAGTCACTTGGTTTACCTTTCTTTAATGTACACAAAAGCGTAGTGAACCATCAGATTAGGGAACCAAGACACATGGGGATGACCATTCACTGTTACTGTGAGTAATTATGTCATTGCTGAGCATATATTCAATTTCTTTACGGATATATTCAAGTTGTATAGGATTAACCTTATAAGGATGTTGTTTGACAGGATTAACATCATCTTTTAAATTACATCATGGGTAATCAAAGTTGTTTTGTTAGGAACATCACTAAACAGATTTACATTATCATAGATTAAACCCTTGATAGAAGTCTGCTCACATTAGTTTAAGTGTGCTAGTTTATCATTAAGGTTCTGAAGAGCTTCGGTGTTTTAAAGTTTACTTTCTTCGATTGTCTTTTAAAATTTAGGCGGGGGTGTTTCAACTGTTATCAAAAGGGTCCTGTTTAAATAGATTTTATGAGGTCT
The DNA here is from genome assembly GCA_949126835.1 of Anisus vortex. Lineage (NCBI taxonomy): Eukaryota > Metazoa > Mollusca > Gastropoda > Planorbidae > Anisus > Anisus vortex. The sequence goes on from OX421505.1 coordinate 28,413,457, forward strand.
TTGATTCAGTGTTGTTTCTAGCAAGCAAAAACAATTCTCTGAGAGAAAATCTTTAAAAAAAGAAAAACATTATCGCATATTTAACGGATTTATTATTGAATATGTTCAATGAAATGAACATTCAAAACTAAAAGTGTAATTTCGGCATTTATGTCGAAACTTCAAGTGTACAAACAAAACTTTAAACGTGGAGAATTTTTTTTTCAGTTTTCCAATCTTGCATCTGTAGAACAAACTGAAGAAGACATTCTCATTTAATGTGCACACCTTGAAGCACATAATGGCGACTTGAACAGTCGATTTCAAGACATTATTAACAAGAAAACCCCTGATTGGATTTTATATCCATTTTGTAATAGTGAAGAATTACATTCAAGGCCTACCTACACGACTGCAAGAGAAATTGATTGAAATAACAACAAATAAAGAACTAAAATTGAAATCTGTAAGAAAGGGGTATCGCGACTTTTGGCTGCAAAAAGAAATACCATCAGTTTATCCAGGACTGTGGGCTTTGGTAAAGCTTTTTTTTTTATTGCCTTTCCATCTTCCTATTTAGTAGAGCGAGGTTTTAGGGCTTTTACCACTTTGTTGTAAAAATAAAAAAGAAGCAGTTGCAAGTAGTGTAGTGTGGAGACCTGAGGCTTTTGCTAACCAAAATTAAACCTAACATTTACAACCTGCTGTTAACACACCAGGCACAAAATAAAATTGTAAAAGGGGGCGGTGAGCCGAAAAAAGATTGAGATCCTATGCATTACATTAAAGTTTAGATAATACTATTTCATAATGTATGTATTCACTTCTGCGTGTGTGTGTTTTGTATATCAGGAAGTGTGTGATTTACAAAGACGTGGTGTCGGTCGGGGTGAGGTGTCGGCAAGGGCTGAATCCGTTAATATATTTTTAAAAATAACTGTATTACTAATTATGTTATGGTTATAAACTGAAGTGGCGTTAATTGAATTGTTTTATTTCCGGCCCATCAACATCAAAGTTTATATAAGGCCTTTATTGTTTTTGTCATGTTTTTCTTGTATCCATTTTATTTTTCTTATATCTTTAGATTATGTAGTACATTTGGATGTCTTAATTATAATTTAATATATATGTTGGTATAATTTTGTTGAGAAGTTCATAAAAAGTTCTACAGTAATAGTATTTACGTCGAATTGTACTGCATTCCAACAAAATGAGAGAACCTTTTAGGGTCACATGGCTGAAAGCACACATTGGGGCCGTTTCTCGTATTAATTATAAAGATACTTCTAAATATTTTTTAAATAATATTTGGGATTGTCTCTGAATTCTGTTGTTTTATTTCTTTTCTTTTCAAAATAAAAACTATTATATATGATGTCTTCCTCTCTAAATTACACAAATATAAACATCTTTCGTTATTGACATTTTGTATTATCTCTGTAAATGAATACTTGTGTGTGTTTTCCTAAACAAAAAAATCTTGGTAAATTTTAAAATCTTTTTTGTAACTTGTAAATTGCTTTCTCAATTGTAAATAAATTTTAAAAAGCTTTTTAATATCTTTATAGTCAGAAAAAAACAAAAACATAAACAATAGAACACACAAGAAAAGGAAGAGAACTTTTATTTTTTTATCTATCAAATTAAATATTTTACAATTTTTAACAATGTAACAAATTACACAAACCTAAAAACACTAATATTTAGGTTTGTATGTTTGTTTCAAGGTTAAAAACTTTTGAATACACGCAAAATATGTTTTTAAACTGTATTTATTATCTGAATAAAATGGTTGCACTGTGGCCCAGCGACAGCGCGTACCGATGAGTCTCGGTCCCAATCATTGTGATAGCTAGGAAAGGTCTACGAATTGGAGGGTGTCCCTGAGTCTACCCAGCCCTGATGGGTACCTGAATTAAGTTAGGGCTAAAGTAAATGGGGCTGGGCATTGTACTGGCCACACTAATATTCAAGTATGCAGACTCGCCGAGGTTACAGAAACTGGTGAACGCTACTTCACCGACCCTATAGATCAATTTACTAAACAAATTTCTCCCAGAAAGTATTTGTTGTGTTGTTATAATATGTCTATAGCATGTTTAAGTAGTTTTCATAGTGTATTTTAGAATTGTATAGATAATTCGGTGTAGGAAAAAGTGTTAAAGTAGGCATGCAAAACAACTTAACCACTTCCATGTCAGTTGTCTTCGCAAATTATAAACAAAAATACGAAATACATAAGTGCTTCTCAGGGCACGCTCGTCTATCATTCACACCCACATTCTGAAATCTCAATTGCGATGGACTAGTCATTTTGTGAAAATGCCGGATTATAATATACCAAAGGAGCTCCTATTTGGCGAGCTAGCAAACGGTGGAAGAAGAACCGGAGGCCAAAAAACAAAACGAGATTCAAAGATAGTCTGAAAGCACTACACGTGTACTGTGTACCCAGGCATATGGGAGGCACTGGTGGCCGACAGAAGCGTGTGGCGAAATGGTGTATCATCGGGGAGCACATTTGATGGTAAACATCAGAATATCCAGGGTCAAACAAAAACGTACCGATAGAAAAACCAAGCAGACCTCCAAGGCGCTGCCATATCCCCAACGGCCGCGTCATTTGTTTGCAATACAACTTTCAAGTGGTTTCAAGGGCTACATATGACTGATAGAGCAACCAGAGAGGTCACAATGCGACCAAGAGACGTGGATAACCTCCGAAATGAGGAAATAACAACATATATTAATTTAAACTTATTTCTTTATATTTAATGTTGGATTAGATATTATATGTATAATAATCGTATGTTTGTTATTGTTTTTATTGTTGTTGTGGTTTTGCAGAGTGTTATAGAAGCTACTTATTATCAACCGTTGATTATTTATGTAATTATCGTAAATAAGTCCAGGAAATTATAAATTCTTTCTTTAAACCTCATCTAGTGGCTTGAGTGTATTATTTCGTAGTCAAACTGACAAGACTACATAAGAACCAGGACATAACAGTATTATAAATCTATATAGATCTAGATCAGTCGTATGGACAACATCACTGACACTTCTTCATGACCGACTTTAGTTACGACAGGTTTCGCTAACTGATAATAATACGACTGTCGTAAACTCACTAGAGGCGCAACCGCTCAGGCTGGTGCCATGGCACTTACAATGGCTCCAACCTATAAGCTACAATTAATCCTGGCTCATTGCGGTGCTCACAAATGAATGAAGGATGTATGATTGTATTTGTACCTTGCATTAATGTTTATATATGAATGTATTTACTTTCTCTTTTATAACATGAATAGATATATACATTATTACACAAAACATAGTTATCTGTCTCGTATAATTCAAAAAGCTTCCATTTACCCCTCCCCATGTCTGCACTGTAAACTTTCCGGCCCCTCCCCTCGTCAAAGAGTAACCCCTCCTTTGATCCCCACCTACCTCCACCGTCCACCGACCAGGTCCTGTAGATAGCATTTGCCTGTTTGACCACGGCCGATGCAGGTGGCTAAACTGGTCAATTGACATTTCTCCTCTGTACGCCGGCCGGGGGTAGGGTATCAAAGACTCCGCCCCTCCCCTTTACACCTCCATTCCCCCTACCAGTGACTCATCATTAAAGACACGCGGACAATCGCCCTCCATCCTCTCCCCCCCCCCTCCTCCCATACAGAGTGCACTTTAGCTAAGATAGCATGAAAACGGCATTGGCGTCGTAGACACGGAACACGTCTGTCCTGTCTTTCGGCCGGTCCAATTATATTTATACACTGTAATTTGTATTGTGGATTACCTCTGCCATTCATCGACTTATGCCTAAATAAACAGTATTTGAAATTCATCCTGGCATTGAATCAATCATTCTTCTTGTATCTGCTTATGTATTAGTATTCGTGCCTTGTTGTAGTAGGATTACTCTAACCCAAGGGTCGGGAACCTTTTTGTCTTAGAGAGCCATGAACACCACATATTTTGAAAAGTAATTCTGTTAGAGCCATACATTATGTTTAAAACTAAAAATTCAAGTAAATGTGTGCATTTTGTGTAATTTCAACACTAAAAGTACAATAATTATATCTCTGATTTCTTCTGATGCTGAGCTGCAGGAGACCTTAGCTCATTTGAAGAATGAAATATTAATAATATTAATATTGTGATATACTAGTGGTTTCCAAGTATTGGAACACACAAGATTTTGTGGGCGGGGCTTATTTTTCCATTTCCTTGACTTTTAGTACGAAGGTGAAAGATTCTTGGTAATTTTGGTATTCCGTGTTGACCTCAAATTCTCGGAGTGGCTAGGAATGGTTGATTATTTCTGCATGGGGGAGTTCCTATCATTTTTTATGAGTTTTGTAATTATACCATTATTTTTACCCCTCCTAGTAAAAGGTTTGTCTCCCTCACCACTTTAATAGTATTTAATGATTTGTTTGTCTGAAAAGCAGTGAGTTTCGAGATAATTTCTTTTGAGGACTCTTGTGTTTGCACTATTTTATTCTAACTGTACATAATCTTCATATTGTATATATGTATTTGAACATATCACCTGAATTAAATTATCAACAAAATTTACACTGAAGCTTCCTCGTTACTATTCTATTGTGTTGTTTACAGTACTATAATATTTATTTACTACTCCAACGTCAAGGAAAGGAACTGTTAGAACGCAAATCCTGAGTTTGTGCCCAGTACCATAAGGAGAGTTTGTGTAATACTGAAACATAAATAATAATAACTAAAGTCTACCCTAGGACCAACGAGAATTATCAACGATATCTACACGGCTCTGGCCACAAAGGGATTGTGGACGTAACAATATGCAATTAATATGTAGATCAAAAAGTCTTAAAAAAACAATTTTTTAATAATTAAATATTTGTCTGCGAGCCAGATGCAGCCATCAAAAGAGCAACATCTGGCTTGCTATCCATGGGTTTCTGACCCCTGCTCTAACCAATACAGCACTCGCGTCAGCCACGTGGAACACGGACTAAAATATAAATAATTATAAAGCCCAACGTCACTGTGACATCGAACTAATCAGCCTCTACACGAGCCAAATAACCACGTAGAGTGCCCGCCACGCTACAACGACTTTTTAGCATTCGCTGGCCCAGTCTTCAAATTAGCAGACAGCTGTGTTTGTCTGTGTGTGTTGATATGATAACACAGCTATAAACTGGCAGTTATCGTTGCCAATTTAAAGCTTCATACAATGACTTCAAATGCTATTCTAGGCGCCGACACTTGTAGGCTTAATATGTCAGTTTGGCTATCATTATACCCAGTATAGGATTTACGTATAAGCTACACAAGCTATAGCTTTTTGAGGGTGCAACAAAAAATAGTCCGAGTGCGCGATTTTCATATATACTTAAATATACATTATTTGTCCCACTACCGAGCGTCCGGAACCTCCCATACTCTAATCTATATTTCATGTGCTGTTCATTCCGTGAATCTTGTTGGTATAGCAACAATTGACTGTTGTTTGGATGCAGTAAAATTGTCGGAAATCGTTCAAGAAATATATAATTTCTTTTCATCATCTTCACATAGATGGGTAGTAGGCCTACTGATGTCATTCTTCAAAGAAGATTCAAAAGTACCAAAGTCTTTGTCAAAGACTAGATGGGAAGCACATTTAATGACCACCAGTGCAATACTTGATAGTTATGATGGAATGATTTTCTCATTGCATTAACTGCATATTGATACTACAGAGACAGGCGAAACAAGAAATCAAGTCATACAAATTTTGAATAGAATGGAGAAGTTTGAATTTATGGTAAAGTTATATTTGTGGAGTTCCTTGCTGGGTGAATTTCAAAAGACTAATCAATCACTGCAAGACCCCCAAATCAGTCTAGATGTATATAGGAAATTGATTACGTCTTTTTCGAATTTTTGTTAAAGGTTCCTGTGATATGTTCATTCATTTTAAAGAAAAAGCGAAAGAAACATTGCCTTGAGTTGATTAAAAGAAAAGCAGATATAGAAAAAGACAATGACATATCAATGATGATGAAGATAATGCTTTAGTGAACCTTGAGCCAAGAGACAAGTTCTGAATCAAAACATTTATAACTGTGATAGATGCACTAGAGTCAAGTCTGACACAGAGGGCCTCAGTATACAATGATGCTGCAAAACAGTTTTTATTCTTATCAAAATTAGAAGCTACAGAAGAAGAAATTCGTGAAGGAGTTATTGTTTTATGCCAAACATATCCTGAAGATGTTAACATGAATCTTGTAGGATAAGTCAAGAAACTATCTGCTTTAAATGTAAGTCAACGCATCCAAGCCTGAATCATGCAATTTTTGATAAACCGCCCTCAATATGTCAGTGTATAGGGATGTACCTCACAAATAAGAGAATTAAGATTGATTAAAAAAAAACTAGATAGGTTGGCAGAATTGATAGATTATATAGATAGAAATATATAGGTAGAAAGATAGAAAGATAAATAGCAAATATGTAAAAAATTAATAAGTAAATTGACATTATATGGTTTGATATATAGAAAAACAAAAGAGAATGAATAGATAAATAGATAGATCAATAGATATATAAATAAAAAGCTTGATAAATAGATAGATTTATTAAACATATAAATGCATTAGTAAATATAATGATTAATAGATAGATAAATAGGTAATTATCGGTGGATAAATTAAACAAATAGTAAAAAGAAACGCAAACGGGCCGATAAATATGTAGAGAGAAAGAGAGAGAGAGAGGGGGATTAATACAATCATATAATATTATATTTATACATATAAACTTACCAGATAAAAATAACGTATAATCTGTAAAGTCTTTCTTAGCCAACCATAAACAGAACCAATAAGTTAAAACTACGGTTTCTAAATAATACTGTGTTCCCGATAAGGTTTTCTGGGGTTTATCGCGTTACCTAGCAGCTCGTCACGGCTGTTACTGCAGCTAGTTCCACTGGCTGCTATTGGGCAGTTGTCACTACCTATTTCGTGAGTTTCCGGCCAGTGGTCGACAGTTTCCGTAATTGGCAAATGTAATTTAATTAAATTAACACATTTATCGACCACTCTCAAAAGAAAGACTTGTATATTTGAAAATGATATTTCAAAGGCTTTAATATGGAATAAAGTTACTCTTCAGGCAGGACTTACCCTTTAAAGCTGACAGTGATTGTCAAATTTTTTTTCTGAGCCTGGTGTTACGGTGAACTACTGTGCTTATAATATGTTACAGACTCTCCTTCTTATAAAGAAGATTATTGCGTCCTACGCTCATCCGTGGTTTAAGTCTGGTCTTGCATTTGTATTAATGTTTTAAATGATGTTACGTTACTGGGTTAAGTTTACTCAGGAAACCCATTCCGCACCCCGCATGCCACTCGTAAAGAAAGAGTACTTATATCATGATGCAGACCTGCCAACGGCCCAACAAAAAAATCTGTATGGGGGGTGGGAAGTATTTTACATTAGAAGGAATATAACTAGTATTGTTTGTTATTAATGTCAACGTAATTAGTTTACAATTTTAATTAATATATGTGTATTTAACTTTAAAAGAAAATCAATGGGCCCAGTTGATTAAAAGGTAAAAACTGTAATAAAGGCTCTAGGCATTTACTTTAGGCTATAGTTAGTCTATAGTATAGTATTATAGTTTATAGCCTTGTAGAAGGCCTAAATAGTAATATTAACTAGTAGGCTACTAAAAATGCTAGAAGCAGGCCTAAACATATTTATACCTTATATACTCTCATACCTAACCTAGTTTTAGGTAAATGTGAGCAACATGAAAGGATAAATATGCTTATGCTATAGGCTAGGCCTAGGTATTTTTTACACAATATCTTTCGTTAGTATTGTAGTAGGGTATTACTTTTTTTTTTTCAATGGTCAGTATAAGAGTAATATGCGTTTACATATATAATAAAGAGATATAGGCCTTGAGCTAAAAATGTATCGCTTTACAAGAAAATCTGATGTCACGCAAAATTGTGTTTTTTACAAATGCAATAATCGGTAATTCGGTAGGCCTAATCATTAATATGTCTGGCTTATATGAATATGGCATTGCATCGGTAGGCCTAGTCCTAGAGATTCGTTGTTTCTTTATTGTTGTTGTTGTTTTATATCAGATTATTTTTTATATCGCTACATTTTTTTATGAAAATAAGTTGTAATCGGACTTTGGCGGCCATGTTTTAACACAAAAACGTTTCGTAACAACCAGGTTTGGCTATCAAAATATTAACCTATACGTGGCAAAAACGAAACGTAAAATTTCCGGGCTAGGTCATTTTTTATGGTTTCGGGAGTTTACTATCGAAAGTCCGGACGGAAAAATAATAAAAATAAAATTTGCCGATAATCGGAATTTTAAAAACGTTTTTGAAATGTCGGAATGAGGGGGAAAAATCCGTATAATTCCGAGAAAATCGGAAGGTATGGCAGGTGGTCTTTTTATAATATTATAAGCATTTGTTCTCGCATAAGGGATAAGGAAAGTGTTGTTGTCCTTATGTTTATCTGATCCTTGTAACAGACTGTTATTATTTCTTATTTCTAAATTAGAATTTAATGCCTTATGTATTATTACAACAAAGCACTTTGCGCTTCTGTCCTCTAGTGTTTTTAGGTTTAGTGATTTATCAATTGATGTTGCTCTTGTCAGTTGTGAATATTTGCTAGTATTGAAGCATTCATTTCTTTTCTGAAATTGTTCACATTAACTTTTTTTTTCTTTCTTTTAATTGATGGGCCACCTACAAAAGAAGCATATTCAAGTAAAGGGCTAACTAACTTCTCAATATAACTCAAAAGTGGTAACGGGGAATATTATCATTACCTAAGAATGAAAGTAACAACAAACTGAATTATCTTATTATTAATAGTCCTGTTATTATTAAATGTGTTTCTTTTCTTGTTATTATTATTTTGATGAGTTTAACCAAAGATGATTGCTCTAATTTTATAGCTCATATGTTCTTTTTCCATGCGCATCAAATAACGCTATCTTATATGACTTCAACGCTCCTACCTTTGCCTAAATCAACTAAAAGTTTCGGTTGCATACATTTATCGATTTTAATTTTAATTTTCAATTGATAAAAAACGGAAGCGTAAAGTGCAAAAGGGAATCGGGAATTCCGAAAAGAAGTCCTTTGTGTCATCAAATAGCAGAAATATAAAAGATTACGGTCCATCTTATTATATAGTCTTTGGTAAGATCTAATACTTAAGTATTATAATAATAGATGGACAAAAACGATAATCTTATAATCTCTCTCCCTCTCAAACACACTCATCCATTCCATTACGCCCATTGACAAGTCTTAATTAGGCGTGACCTTTTCCAATGGAAGAGATCACAACTTCCGTTGTTTTTTTTAATTAGTAAACGTAAACAAAATAACATGTTTGTGCTGGTGTTTGACAATTGATTTCAACCTCGACGGCCAGTTCTCGTCTTTTAGGATTATACAAAGGATACAAGACTAGTTATGAGGAATCCGTTTTTAACATTAAAAGTGAGTAGGTGATAACTAATACTCAAGTGTTAGTCGCGTAAGGTTAAATTTTTCTATGTTTACAAAATAAATTGGTCAAGATTTGCGTTTCTTGGTTATTGAAAAACACAATGCGTAGATTCATAAAAACAAATAACGATAATTCTTTTCTATTAAGCAATAAATGTGATATTATAAAAAGGTGAAATTTTGGTTTTGACTTTCACAATTCAACGTTTTCTTTTGGCAACATTCTTTGGAAATGAAATAACATTTAATCTTCTACAACTTTTCGTACAATCAGAAACCCGTATTTTCAATGGGTAAAAAAGAATTTGTATCAACCTTCCCCTGTATCAACCTGCCCCCCTCTCCCCTATCCAAGGTTATTTAAAACTTCTCTCGTCGACTTCTGATCCAGTTTAAACTAGCTATTATCTAGACACATCATCTGCTATATTTACGCCAATGGCTAGGCTCAATTATTTAGCGCCACCCCTCTACTACTCACTTTTGCCATATGGCAACAGAGCAGTAATTTCATTATTTTATGACTACAGGCTTACAAGTGAATTTTAAGAGTGATTCCCCTTGTGCTATATGCTAATTTTAACTTCTAGACTAGATAAATTTTCCATTTGCGAGTACAGTTTATTTAGGTCAGCACTTGTAAGACAGTCACTGTTGACAACAAAGCTTTCTGCAAAATCTTGTAAGTACAAGTGTATTTTTTATATCAAATACTGATTATTTCTAGTATAAAAAAAATATAAGTGTTGTAATTATTGTTTAAACTCATAGTATATGTGCTTTTATTTGTTTTTTATCATCTTAGCTCGATAAAAAATAAAAAAAATGGTATGTTGCCATTTAGCTACAGTGTGTCTATGTAGTAAATTATTTGTGTTTCATATTTTGTTGCCATATGGCAAAATACAATATAATATTTCCAATATAATACCTATTTGATAAATATATTATTTTTACATTAGTTTTATATGATTAATTATAGCTTATATTAGTATTAATAATTGTATATTTGCGTCAATTGAACATTAAATTTAGGTTAGTTTTACAATGTTATCTATTGTAAATAATCAAACTCTATAGATAGTGGTTCACGATAGAAAGAATATAAGTTTTATATTTAATTGTAGAATACTCATTCTTGTATTTCTTTTCTCTAGAGCCTGTATAACAACAGTCATGGACACAGCAAGTTTTGATGAAAAAAATATACAGATATAGGCCTACACATTCTTATTATTCCTGAAGATCCTCATGATAGCCGCAGTATTCTTCAGAAGATTGTGCTAGAGATGCAACTTGGATGCTGAATTCCAGCCATAAACACAAATATGTGCAACCTCGGGAAATTGTCTTCCCTTCTCTAAGTTGAGAAAATGAGTTGAGATTACTCTCAGAGCTATGAGAGCAAACACTGTTGTATATCAAACTGTAGACACATGAATGTGAAGGTATGAACCGTTGTCCAGTCCATCCACTCCTGCAAGACAGGGCGCTAAGAAAGCTTGTTCTGAACAATCTCATCTGCTTCTTTGCTTCCACATAGGCTCAATCTGGTCATTTTATATAATTCATATAGTAGTACTGTTCAGTAAATAATGATTTGATCTTCAGGAAATCTCCAATGAGCATGGATTGCATGGAACAAGTGCCATAGACCTTGACTAAGAAGTTGGGTAACATTTCGCTAGGGACATTTGCATGACATAGTATCCACTTGAGAGTCACCGGCACCCAATGGCATAGTATCCACTTGAGAGTCATTGTCACTCAATGACATAAAATCCATTTTGGGGCCACTGCCACCCAATAAAAAAGTATCCATTTGAGAGTCACTGTCACCCAATGTTATAAAATCCATTTGAGGGTCACTGCCACCCAATGACAAAGTATCCCTTTGAGAATCACTGTCACCCAATGACATAAATTCCATTTGAGGGTCACTGCTACCCTATGACAAAGTATCCATTTGAGAGTCACTGTCACCCAATGACATAAAATCCATTTGAGGGTCACTGCCACCCAATGACAAAGTAACCATTTGAGAGTCACAACCACCCAATGACATAGTATCCACAAGAGAGTCACCGCCACCCAATGACATAGTATCCACTAGAGTGTCACCGCCAACCAATGACATAGTATCCACTAGAGTGTGACTAGAGAGTCACCGCAACCCAATGATATAGTAATCACTTGATATTCACTGCCACCCTGTATCGAAGGATAATGTTTGAAATGATCAGTAGCATTCAAGTGTGTTGAATGGGCCAGGTATCCAGACTTATGATGGCCTTTAGGACTGAGGATTGTGATATTAGCTTCCTCCCATGACTCATTCTCAAACATTGTCAGAACAAAATAATTTTCCAAAATGACATGTGAGAAACTCACTAAGCATCTTAGCTATCAAAAGTCAAATTGTTTTCGTCAGTGCTACCTGCATTGTAGTTTTTAAGATATGCATTTGTGGTTTTATCTAAAAAAAATATTGTATTTCTTAGATTTGTGATGAGGGGATTGTGTGGCCAGCACGATGCTCTCGTTACTGTGCTTCTCACACGCTATAATCCCACCTCACTTGGTTCGTTGTCTATGGGCTATGACGGCTGCTGGCTGAACTAGACTTGTTGCATTAGCAACGCTTGATATTTTTATTTAACGTGCCGTTTCTCTGGCGATCTACCTTCCTTGCTTCACGTATTCTCATGCACACCCAATCAGAACAAACGAGTTCAAGTTAAGTAGTTACATAAGTCGAACGTTTATTGCCGGTATTAACGTGGTTATTTTACATAGTCACTCTTACATATAGAAATAATAAGGTGTCCACAACACATCAACTTTATCCAAGCTCATAAACGTCAATACATGGAAAAGAATAATATATAAACACGACTTCACGACACAGTAATTCCAAGTGAACAAATTATATAAATAATGCAAAATGGAATAACGTCATTCAACATTCCAAGGAGAAGTATTGAGTCTCCTACTTCTAATTTGGTATAACATAAAACCTGCCCCTTATATCTGTCCACTCGTCAGTCTAACAATGGCGACCCAGGGCAAAAACGTCAACCAATGACACACATGTCTACAATTCTCTACACAACGATTGGTCAAGAGGCGTGTCCAGTGTCAAAGGGATTAGTCATAACACCTGGTCTAGCTAGAATGGGTGGGTGTCAGAGAGCGGGGGGGGGAGGCAGTCTGTCACCACATTTGCTATCTTCCCACTTGGTCCATCTCGTGTCTTAAACAAAGGATCCTAACTAGGTGCGGCGCGTGACGCGCAGGAACGAACAATAGGCCCAAATTGCTATCATGACCGATCGACGGTTGAGACGACCCTATACCTCTTGCGTGCAATACTGGACACCATAGCCCTTCCCAATTACAAACAATAGATTATAATGGTGTGGAAAAGGTGCTAGCGACAACAAAGAGAGATAGTCTAAGTACGTCACGGCCTAACCAAGCGGTTGAGAGAGAGGGATAGTGTGTGGGGGAGGGGGGAGTGTGTAGGGGAAAAGGATTTATCCCATACACGCCTTCTTATAATTAAACTTATGCGCAACTAATTACAAAGAACTAAACTTTGCATAATTAATTTCACATCATGACAAGATTCAAACATTTTTTTTTATGAATAATTATTCTAACCAATATTTTGATCTTTTACAACATCATTTGTATGTGTTTGTGACCGTTATTTTGTAAATGTTATATATACAACTCTCAGGGAGATCACATTATATAATAACAATCAATAAACAAACTGCCGGCTTGTAGTAAAATGAGAACTCAATATTTAATCCAATTTATGTACAAGATGAATTCAAATATACAACAGTTTCTATAGCCTAGTCCAGTACGTCCTGCCGCTACCAAATCCTAAGGTCGTCTCTCGTTATATGCCAAATCTACGCTACGTTCAATCTAACTCTTACGTCATTGTTTCTATCGTAAAACGTCACTCGTTTATTCCATACATTAACACCGGGCTAGAGATTATAAAAATTATGTCCTACTAAAACAACTATATATATTTTAAATTCTCACAGTGTTTATGCTTTTATATATATTGTTAAATTGTAGCTTTCACTCCAATTCTTTTGGCGGTTGACTAGGGTTTGATTTTTAAAGGCCAGCGGGAACTCACTTCGTTCTGAGAGTGAATAATAGTCTGCAGCAATTTTCCAAGTTTGGTTAATCTGTCCTGTTATTATTCACATGTTCTCAACAATAATAGTAATTCAAAAACCAACTCCTTGACTGTTATGTTAAATGAAGAAACTTTATTATAACTTGCGAATCAAACTGTGTTAGTGAAAATACAAATGTCGATAATAGGTGTATCTTGATCAGAGTAAAACGTAGCGTCCTTCTGTCAGAGCTACAAAAGCAAACAGAGAGACAGAATATTCTGCGCGTTCTACTTATATTGTCTCCTAAAGGGCGCGAAGTGACGTCAGAGGCTAATTAGTATTCGTCCAATTAGGAGCTTGCATATTTTTCTGTGTTAGCGTCTAGCCCTAACTGGTTTACCCTGGTTTAATGAGTGAGGCGTTTATAGCCTAATTTAATTTAAGTCACCGAAGAAAAATAAACAGTGGTGTCCCGACAATTAAAGTATTTTAAAAGATAAACTCTGTCGAGGGATTAATAGAAGGGTGTTTTAAACTATGTATGCACTGTAACCTAACAATATATATATATCTATTGTACTGTATTTATTACAATTATTCTTATCAATATGGATTAAAAAAATCATTCATTTAGAATTTTATTTTTCTTTATTTTATTGTATTCTAATGTTTTTACCATATGGACGCAATGTTGCCTTATGGCAACATACCATCAAAATCATTATTTTAATTTTTTTATTTGTTCTTCAAATTATTGTTATTTAACAACAATACACGTATTATATACTATCAGATATTTTTTTTCTATAAAAAAATTAAATGGCGTAAAAGAGGGTAATTAACTTGGAATTAGGGTCACCAGCGAAAAATGCTTGATTTTCATTGGAAAAGGCAAAGTAATCTGTGACGCGCTGCTAATTAGCGCCTCCCACTTTTTGATAGCTGTCTGCCAAAATACTTGCCTAGAGCTAGTTCAGTCTCAGCCTTCTTCGTCTGTAGTCGCATAAGTCTTTGCCATACACATTGTATACTATTATTATTTTCACCATATATTATTGACCATAATATTATAAAGCACAAACTTGCTAACTTAAAATTTTTAAATTCTTCTAAAACATTTGAATTAAGTTCAGTCTTATGTAATAACGTTATATATATATATATATATATATATATATATATATATATATATATATATATATATATATATATATACATATATATTTATCAATAAAATATGTGTATTACAAACATATATGATATAATTATTACGCATTAAGTTTACATTTTGTTTGGTTCGTTTAGTAAATGTAATACAGACAAGAGTATTTTTAAAAGAAACCGAAAATCTATAACAAATTTGTATCTCTATTTAAAACTAAGAAAACAAAACACACAGAAAAATATACCAAAGTAAGAGTTAAGATACCATAAATAAAAAGTTTAATAATTTAAAAATAAAAGTAATAACTGCAAATTCTAATAATAAATAACAGACTCTTGAACCTAAATCTGCCAACTGGTACTAGAGCCTTGACGTGGCTTGGCAGCTTGTGTACTCTGACGACCCCCAGAGCTATACCAGCGGGAGTGTAAACTCCTGGCAGGTTCAACCAAACTGGGAAGATCTGCGCGGGTAGGGGTCAGACAAAAGCTAGTGCCCTGGTCCTCCAGGTTGGGGGTTAAACATAAGGCTAGCAACCTTATTTTGTAAAAAAACGCAAATCGCTACAGAAACACTAAACACAGAAAAAACTGAGGACTTTGACCTGGGAAGGAAAGAAACTTTTAGAAGTTTTATGACGTTTAGTGGTAAAAGCCGAAAGGAAGCCATGAAGCCGACTACCTTTCTTTTAACCAGGAATACTATTATTGGAACATGGATTGTCAGGACCATTTATGGAACTGGCAGAGCCCTGCAAGTAGCAGCTGAAATGAAAAGAAACAAAATTGAAATACTGGGCATTAGTGAAACAAGGTGGACCCAAGCAGGACAAACAAGGCTGTCGACGGGAGAGCTATTATTGTACTCTGGGCATGAAGAGAGTGAGGCCCCTCATACACAGGGAGTAGGACTTATGCTGTCTACCCAGGCACAAGGCACCTTGATTGGATGGGAGGCACATGGACCCAGGATGATTACCGCCTCGTTTCGCACAAAGATGAAGAGGATCACTTTGAACGTGGTACAGTGCTACGGCCCCACAAATGATGGTAGCGAAGAGGATAAGGACCAGTTCTTTTATAAATTGCAAAAAGTCCTAGAGACCTTCCCACGCAAGGACATCACTATCCTCATGGGTGACGTCAATGCCAAGATTGGGGCAGATAACACAGGGTATGAGCACATCATGGGCACCCAGGCAGTGGGAGAAATGAACGAAAACGGGGAAAAATTTGCAGACTTTTGTGCCCTAAATAACATGGTGATAGGAGGCAGCATCTTTCCCCATAAGCGTATTCACAAGTGTACATGGGTATCGCCCGACAATCGCACAGAGAACCAGATAGATCACATCTGCATTAATATACGATTCAGACGGTCCATGCAAGATGTCAGAGTAAAAAGGGGTACAGATGCAGCATCGGATCACCATCTGCTGGTGACCAAACTGAAATTAAAGCTGAAGAGAAACCCTATACTGTACATGCCAAACAGAAGAGAGAAGTACAATGTCAACCTCCTAAAAGATCACATGTACAGAGAGAAGTTTAAGCTAACACTAAAAAATAGGTTTCAAGTGCTTCAAGAACTTCAGGAAGAAGAAGACAATGTACCCAACAGATGGCAAAAAATTAAAGAGTCATTCAGAACAACATGCCAAGAGGTAGTAGAGAAAACGAAACAGCAGCATAAAGAGTGGATAACAGCAGAAACTTTGGTCAAGATCCAAGATAGGAGGAAGAAAAAGGCAGCAGTAAGCAACAGCAAAACAAGGGCAACCAAAGCAAAGGCTCAAGAGGAGTATGCAGAGGCTCACAGAATAGTAAAGAGAAGCATAAAGAAAGATAGGAAGAATTATATAGACGGACTGGCGAAAGAAGCAGAACAAGCAGCGTACAGTGGAAACATGCGACAGCTGTATGATATTACCAAATGCCTTTCTGGCAAGTTCAACAAACCAGAAAGACCTGTCAATGACGAACACGGGAAGGCCATCAATAGATTAGACCAACAAATGAATAGATGGGTTCAGCATTTTGAACAGCTTCTTAATAGGCCCAAACCCCTTACTGATACCCCTATCATTGTGCCAGCAAACGAGGATCTCCCGATTAATTGCGAAAAGCCGACCAGAAACGAGATTAGGAGAGCCATTGCTGGTATAAAAGATGGGAAAGCAGCTGGACCAGATGACATACCAGCAGAGGCCCTTAAAGCAGATGTGGATTTGTCAGTAGAGATGCTATACCCACTCTTTGAACGGATTTGGGAAGATGAAAACATACCAGCAGATTGGAAAGAAGGTTACCTGATCAAACTCCCTAAGAAAGGTGACCTCAGTAATTGCAACAACTACAGAGGCATCACACTTCTTTCAGTGCCGGGAACGGTCTTTAACAGAGTCCTCCTTAATAGGATGAGATACATTGTTGATCCCAAATTGAGAGACCAGCAGGCAGGCTTCCGGCAAAACAGATCCTGCACGGACCAGATTGCGACGCTTCGCATCATAGTCGAGCAGTCATTATAGTGGAATTCCCCGCTGTATATACTTTTTATTGATTATGAAAAAGCCTTCGACAGCGTGGACAGAGAGACCCTTTGGAAGCTTCTACGACACTACGGCATCCCAAATAAGATTACCAACCTTATCAAGAATTCCTACAATGAGATGTCCTGCAGAGTCGTACATGGAGGACAGCTTACAGACTCTTTCCAAGTGCGAACCGGAGTTCGTCAAGGATGCCTGTTGTCGCCATTTCTCTTCCTCCTGGTCATAGACTGGATTATGAAAACATCCACTCGGGAGCGCAGAAACGGTATACAGTGGACCTTGTGGGACCAGCTCGAAGACTTGGACTTTGCAGATGACATTGCACTCGTCTCTCACAGTCAACAACAAATGCAAGAAAAAACCAACATGGTGGCAGCCACATCAGCACAGGTTGGACTGAACATCAACAAAGAAAAGAGCAAAACCTTGAAGATCAACCCCTCTTGTGCCGAATCAATCACACTGCATGGAATCCCACTCGAGGAGGTGCAGTCCTTTAACTACCTGGGGAGTATCATTGACCAGCAAGGAGGAACAGTTGCAGACGTCAAGGCAAGGATAGGCAAAGCAAGAGCCGCCTCCATCCAACTCAAGAATATATGGAACTCCAAAGAGCTGTCCCTAGATACAAAAATTAGACTGTTCAACTCTAATGTTAAGTCAGTCCAGTTGTATGGCGCGGAAACTTGGAGAATGACAAAAGCTACCACTGGCAAAGTCCAAACCTTCATCAACAGCTGCCTCAGAAGGATACTCCAGATCCGCTGGCCTGACACCATAAACAATACCGACCTCTGGCAAAGAACCTGCCAACGCCCTATAGAAGAGGATATCAGAAGAAGAAGATGGGATTGAATAGGGCACACCCTGCGCAAGCCGCCAACCAACATCACCAGACAGGCACTCAAGTGGAACCCGCAAGGCAAGCGGAAAAGGGGCCGCCCAAGGAATACCTGGCGACGCGACCTTGAGGCAGACACAGAAAAGATGGGGTACAGCTGGACTCAATTGGAGAGAATGGCCCAGGACAGAGGACTCTGGAGATCTGTGGTTGGCGGCCCATACCCCAGCTGGGGTGACGGGCAATGATGATGAGATCTGTGGTTGGCGGCCCATACCCCAGCTGGGGTGACGGGCAATGATGATGATGATGATGAACCTAAATGTATAAACTAGCTAAAATAAACAAATACAAAATATTGGAATGCTTCAATTACAGTAAATTAACGAAGTCAGCAATGAACAATGTGTCACTAACAAGGCAAATAATATCATAAACTTTTTGTGCACAGACATTCTACGTATATAATAATATAAACTTATTACAACAGTGAAATGTACCGAAAACTGAAGCGTACAACGACTGCGGGGCACTCATGGGGCACCACATTTTAATGATTAACCCCTGAACCTCCAAATAAATCGAAAGTCGGTTTTAAATTTGAGAAACAGTTTTCGGGTTTGAAACCGAAATTCGGAATTCCTGTTTTCGTTTAACATCCCTAGTTTTCACAATTCACACAAACACACACAAAGCTATACAGAAAATCTATCGATCTGTTCGGTATTTTTAAGCGCCTGTGGGGAATAACCAGTGAATCAAACGAATAGTGCCGTTTACTCGATAACATCTGCGTTTGTTGTTCGGGTTTAGAAAAAAAAAATAGACTATGAGTTGACTATGACAAATTAGACATCTAGTGTTTGCAAGGCATTCAATGTTAAGGAATTATTTTGTGCGAATCGAACATAGTTTTAAAGTATTTCTTTGAGAAGAAAAAAAAAACTCATTGGACACCATTCGATTTTAAAACCGAAATCCGGGATTCCAGTTTTCGTTTAACATCCCTAGTCCGATAGAATGATGAGCGAAAGACTTGTTTGCACATTTAGTCAATAGACGCCTTCAAAAAAGTTCTTTCGTATACCAAAAGTCGCTTCGTGTTATTTCGCAGACATGCTCTACGAAAAAATTGTCAAAAAGGCCAAATTAAATTTTCGGTTTTGGCCGTAATCGTACCGATAGTTATAACTTGACTTTCTGTCAAAACCAAACGTTTCTATACACCTTATGCCAAAACCGAAAGGTAAACCGAAATTGCCAAACAAGATATTTTTGAAGACTGCTTATTTTTGTGTACTATTAACTATTTATTGGTACTCTATTTAAGTAAATACAGTTATCTATACATGTACTATACATCATTTTATTCAGAGGTGAAAACTTTTTAAGATGTAATAGCCTAAAAGGCAATATAAACTTTATATAAGATTTTTGTATCTAAATTAAGTATGTTAAAAGAAAGTAAAATCGAATTTCTGTTTTGTTGAAAGTCAGAAGGAAATTATTCAAATATATTGCCCTATAATTATAATTATTTTAGAGTTACTTTAGACTTTGTTTTTTAGTTCTTGGATAAATATTTTAAAATCATGTTGGATTCGCACAAAATAATTTCTTAACATTAAAATTAAATGACTTGCAAACACTAATTAGTCAAAGGTGACTCATTGGCCAATTATTTGTTTTCAAATCCCTAATAGTTGTTGGGACTTGCGACCATCGTCGTTACGTCATGGGAAGCAAAAATAATTTAAAAATGCAAATTGGGATTTCCTCATTGTTGCTGAAAGCTCCTAACAGACCGATAGTCGTTGTGTAGCCAGATACTAAGACTTCAAAAGAAGGATATAAGGGAGACCAAAAAAATATGTCAAATTTAGTGTTTCCTTTGAATCTTCCGCGTTAAACCCACAACCAGTTTAGTTTTATTTGAAATAGCTACCATAATTGTCTAGTAATAAAACTGACCTAACAAAAAAGAGTCTTGTTCAAACTTAAAACACGCTATAAATTTAGATTATACTGAAACGCAACTTGCATTTGGGCATGTATGGTTCTTACAGAAAAACTTTTCCAAACAACACAAAATATATAATCGGCTTATGACCGAAATGAAAAGCCAGTTTCGGCCCAAACCGAAAGCAAACCGAAAGAGACATTTTGCCTTTATTTCGTCGCCGAAACTGAAACAGAAACCAAATTTCGGTCGACCTCTAGACAACAAGACTCCATTCATGTTGTTTTTTTTTCAATGCTTTTCATAGCAGAGAGAACAAAAGTAGATATACAAGTCCCACTTGGCGATTACGCTAACACTAGACAGCACCGCTAATGGTTTACCTAAATCGAACAAGATCCACACTTTATTTATAACTTTTAAAGTAAGGGGGTGGGGATAAAAGGGGTGTGGAAAAGAGAGGATCTAGATCTGTGCTACCTCAGCTAACCGAACCCAAGGTGACTGTCACATTCTAAATTAAAAAACCGCTAAAACTAGATAACTAAAACAGCACGACACAACACAAGAGCACGGCACTTATGAGAAACAAAGATAAAGCAACAAAGACCGAAGTAACACTATAATAATGATAACTTTATTCTGCATCTAAATAAGCATACTCTTCTAAAACTTCAAATATTAAAATTAAAACTAATTTAAAATCTCACAACAAAATCCTATACCAGAAACGCCCGAAATAGGCCTACAACTAAACAATCTTAGAACAACTCAAATTAGACCTACAATAAAAACCAATACAAAAATAAAACCTACAGCTAAACCCAAGCTGAATCTCTTACAAAAAATCAATACAAAAAAACGTAGAACATAAAACCAAACCAGATACCATCTGGCTTAGCAGCCACACCTTGATTCTAAAACAAAATGACCACGGAGACTGAGTACAATACACGGGTCAAACTTATTATACAGACACATAGATGAATTGATTTCACAGAACGCGAAAGGCTGCCCGACCAAAGGGATGCACAACAATTTATAGTATAGTGTCCTTAAACTGGCGGGAAGAAATGGGGAAAATAAAAAAATAAACCCAAAACTGCTGCCAACTTAAAGTCATTCACAAAAACGTTTCAGAACCTTACATTAATATTTATATATATATATATTGACGCTCCTTCTATAAATTAGATTATACTTGTTTTTTTTTTGTTTTTTGTGGAAAACAAACTAGACTTTTAAAAATATAATAAGGATATTGCACTGTGGCAGAGCCGCAGCGCGTTCGAGCGGCGTACCTGAGGTTCTGGGTTCAAATCCTGGTTAAGGCTAGGATTTGTTTCCGAGATTTTGAGGGTGTGTGTCCCCTGAGTTTTCCCAGCCCGTGATGGGTACCTGACTTTAATTAGTTGGGAATAAAGTAAAGGGCGCCAGGACATTGTGCTGGCCACACAATCCCCTAGTATGCCGTGGCCACAGAAACTGGTGAATGCTGCTTTACCGGATCCTATGGATTAATTGGGTCCGACGGGAAACTTTTTGTTACTTACAAACAAACACACACACAAACATCCCCCCCTCACACAAAAAAAATGAAATGTCATCTTACTGGAACGGGTTGCCTGAACAAACCAAAAAAAACCAGTAACTTAACATCATTTAAAACACTAATAAAAATGCAGGGCTAGACTCGGACAACGGATGAGCGTAGGACGCAATAATCTTCTTTATAGAAAGAGCGTCTGTAATATATAAGATAACATTAAAACTTGGTTAAATCTGCTCCGGCTAGTAAATGTGCTTTCCCTGACTTGACGATGGCGCTCATTAAACTTCTCCCCAGCACGTGTATCGGGCTCGTGCCTTTCTCAATGTCCTCGAATGAATTGAGTATGCTGCTAGTAGGTTTAGGATGAGTGTAGTGAAGCACTGAAATAATGGACTGAAAATGTGAGGATATTTATACAATGTATCTCTTAATATTAATAATAATATACAATAGAAACATATAATTTAATTAAACAGTTTTTTATAATGATGTAGGCCTGTACTAGCATTATGGACCCGGTTCTCCTAAAGGGGTTTCAAACATGCTTTTAAAATTTTATTTTAAATAAAATCATAATTTACTAGGCCTGTGCTTGATAATATTTAGGATTTCTTTTTTTTTTTTTTTTTTTCCCAGTGTCGGTATACATAAAGTCGTACGTGTTAGTTACTTGGCCGTCGTTTTGTTTAAATATATGTTTATAGTTTATAATAACATATAATAATTATAACAGTACAGCACGCACTAACATCGGTATTGTGCTGTCCACACAATCCTATCATCAATATACATAATTACCGTGAGTTTGTTTATAAGTTTGATTACATATATATATACTAGAAATAGCCCGTGGGAAACCACGGCGATAAAGAGTTTTGTTTTATGTGTTTCTGTTATTTTTAGAATTGTGTTTATATATTTATTTTGCTTTTTCAAAAGTCGGGAAACAGGAGCTGTAAGTAAACTGGTCCTAAGTCATGGTTTAAAATTTAAGAAATGACCATTCTAATTGGTGATTTTACATTTTTATCGAATTACTGACATAATAAAACATAAAAAAACATGGTTTGATTTAACTGTCTTTTTTCAATGTAATAAATTCAGAGTAAACTTTTCCTTAAAATACAATATATTAAGTGTATTTTCTTGGTCTCCATGTGTAGGGCCTAGTTGTCTGTTGAGTATTATTTTCTACATGTTTGGGACTTTTCGACCTTAAAATGCGACAAAAGTTGACCATAGATGAAAACTTCGACATGATCGAATGTCTGTTATTAAAAAAAGTTGATAAATTAGGATTAAAAAGCTTTCTGCTTTGCTGCATTCTGAGAATAGTTTTGAAGTGTCTAAATTGGGATATATTTCCTTTGCAATGAATAAATAGCCGTTGCAAATATAATCGTTGGATTGAGATTTTTTCAAAATCATAATGATTACATTTGGTCATTGGTCATTTGGTGTAAGACATTATTACCATTGGTGTCATATTTATCACAATTAGTTTGATACCAGACATTATCCAAACATTTTGTGAGCTCGAGCGTTCGGCTGAGGTACCGAAAGTTCTGAGTATGAATCCTGAAAAAAGGCTTGGGTTTGTTCCCGGCTCTGAAGGGTGTCTCTAAGCCTACCGAGCTCTGATGGGTACCTGATATTCGTTAGAGAAAAGTAAAGGAGATTGGGCGTTGTGGGTTTTGTGCTGGTCATACAATCTCCTAGTATGCCGTGGCTACAGCAACTTTTGAACATAGCTTTACGGTCCCTATAAATCAAATTGGTCTAACGGGGATACTTTACTACTACTCGCGTGAAACCAGTCATTATCCTTCGGCATCCTTCCGTCTCGCGAGACGATGGTGTATCACCTTGGATTGAGGTTGCATTTCCTCGTGTGGCTGTGCAGGCCTATCCTCGAATGGCAGTCTTTATCACAGCTTTTACACACGTGTTTTGTACTTTCCATTTTCTTCGCCTTTCTTCAAGCTCTTTTATCTACAATCTCCTCCATCCTTCTTTCCTCTGCTATTTTTACCCCTCCCTGACAACAGTGCGCTAGGTGGATCGTTCCTCTACTTTCCACTCCCAGTCATTTGCGTTTATGCTGGCTGCTCTCATGTCCCTCTGGCAGACATCTTTGTAACGAAGGTGTGGGCGACCTGTTTTTCTCTTTCCAGATGCCAATTCTCCATATAGAAGGTCCTTGGGGATTCTACCTGGACACATTCTTTTTACATGTCCTAGCCATCTTAGGCGTTATTCACTAAGGACTGTGAACATGCTTTGAGCGCTAGCGCGCGTCAGTACCTCACTATTAGGAACTTGGTCCTGCCATTCATTAAAACCATAGGGAAATGGTTGTGTGTGTCGGGGGGGGGGGGGGGGGGGAGGGGGCGGGGGCGGAGCAAGAATAATATATAGGCTAAATTTTGTACATGAACAACATTAGTCTTTTTTATACCAAGTTATTATTGTTCTTAAACTGTTGTGTTTCCTTTTTAAATGTTTTAAATATTTTCGTTCCATGTTGGGAAAGTGGGGATTAGAGTATATTAAGTTGAAAATTGTAAAAACATTTATAAAGCTATTATATTACTCTTTCTAAATACTTTGTTTTACAAAAGTAGAAAACCTAAATGTTTTAAGGTTTTAATTTCTGAAAAAAAATTTCAAAGAATGGTCAAAGTTTATGGAGAAAAGATTGGATGAAAGAAAAAATTAGAAATTGACTATATAAAGACCTACATGTATTAATAATAGAGGCTTAGTTTTATATTTGCTAAATTGATAAATAAAAGAATAAAAGAGTTAATAAAGTATAGAGTTAAGAATCGAACGTTAGAGATTTTATTAGTAGACGTTTTAAATTTTCTAAAATGTATGTTTTGTTCTAATCTTGCATATTATATGTTTGTATGTTTGCGTGTGTTTGTGTGTATGTATGTGTAAGTGAGGCAGACAGACAGAAAGGCAGATGATTTATTTAGCAGAGACCTATTAAAATGCTAAGGTTGAACGTCCTCTTCATTTTTCAAAGCAAGATTTACATACTCTTAAAACCTAATCGCTATGCATTTTTTTTTTTAAATTAAGCCGAAATAGCCAAATTTAGGGGCCTTATACACAAAAATTGTAGACATACACATGTAGGCCCTCGGGACATATTAATATTGTTTAGATATTTCCAAAGACTGTAAAAAGATGGACCGCTTGCTTTAAATATTTCTGCTATTTGATGACTCGTAAACTTCTGTTTCAGAATTTACGATCACAAACGGAATTATAGACCTAGCGTATAGAAATTCGCTTTCATTTTATTAATGGAAAACTATAAACTATACTTATCCCAATTGTCAGTTATTGTCGGATTATTTAAAGGACTATTATAGACGTAAAATGCCGATGAATAGATGCAAATTAAAACTATTAAATAATGTATTTGTAGAAGTAAATGTTTTAGTTTTTCAATTTCTTCATTTCATTACTTCTCATGTAGAAATTGTAGATTAATAGGCTTTTATAGAATGATCGTCTTTTATCTATATAAGATTAGAACTCTATTTTAAGATAAAATAGAAATTTGCATACAGTGGAAGTCTTTTAGAGTACGCGTTATTTGATGCGCACCGAAAACACCATTCTTGAGTTCTAAAGTTGCATAAAGCAGAAGTATTTTGCATCACGCTTTTTTTGCTGGGCACCAAAAAACACGATTCATTGAGCTATAAAAATAGTGCAAGTGGTCCTCTTATTATAGTCTTTGATATTTCGTCATCTGTCTGCACTCTCAAAACCAAATCGCTAAGCGTTCCGCTGCACAGACAGATACATTTCTTTGGGTAACTATATATATATAATATATATATATATATATATATATATATATATATATAGCCTATATATAATGTGGTCAGGGCGACCAGAAACAATAAAAAAGGACAAAAACTAAATACCAATCTCACTACAGTTTTATTGTAATTTTTGTTCTTTCTCCCTTAACAAAACACATTTTAGTCATTCGTTTCTCCGTCAGTTTGACGGGCATAACCACTAGTATATATATATATGGGGGGAAATTATTACTTTTCTTGTATTTTAACGTTTATTATTAATTTATTATATTATTAATTTGTTAAAATTGAATTATTTTAAAATTGCGTGCAATAAGAATTGAAATATAAAATGCGAAACTACTTTAAAAGTTAGGCAATCCATCACTGAGTACCGGCACCTATTTTTAACAAGAAAAGCACTGAATTATATGTGCCTACAATTCCTACATTTTGATTCAGAGAAGAATATATATATATATCTGTGTTTTAGGCTTTGAAAATAAATTTGAAGTAAGTGAAAGAAATATTGTTACTTCGTCATTACAATTTTATGAATTGTGATCAAACTCAAGTTGTGAGCTTGGCTGGATAATATTAGATTATAATAAAACTGAAGATAAATGTTTAGCTGCCCATAGGCTACGACGCTACCACAATAATAATAAACTATAATAATTATGGGCACTAACACCCAGTTCTGACTTAGTTGTGGTAAAGTAAAGGTGGCTAGGCATTGTGCGGGCTACCTAATCCCCTTGAATGTCGTAGCCACAGAAACTGGTGAACT
Source organism: Anisus vortex (assembly GCA_949126835.1). Lineage (NCBI taxonomy): Eukaryota > Metazoa > Mollusca > Gastropoda > Planorbidae > Anisus > Anisus vortex. The sequence continues at coordinate 28,439,826 of OX421505.1, forward strand.
CTGCCTACCCCGGCCCTGTGAACATTTTTTTTACCGAAGGGTACTTTACTTACTATAGTACATTCAATGAGTTAAGTTAGTGTTAAAGTAAACATTTCAAGAGGCATATTATGATCAGAATTTACCTCTTGTTTCGTTGTTGCTGAATGGTCTGGTCGGTTTGCTTGACTCGGTCAGCAGAATCATGTAGTCGTCGTACCAGGTTGGGTGGCAGACGCCATAGTAGCAGATTGTCTGGAAAACATACACAACGAAACAAATACACGTTGTAATCAATAGCCAAATGGTTTCATTTATTGTTTTCACTGTTAGATGCTCGTGTTAAAGTATAGGGCGTCTCTTCAGTGAAATCTATTGTATTGGCCGGGGTAAAAAATACATTTAATATAATAATTATTTACTGAAAACATTTAGGAAAGTAATTTAAAATAAATATTATGTTACGTGACAATGATATTTCACTAATATTTAAACCCTCCATGTACCTATCTTCACATTTACATAATTATTCTATTGAAAACATTCATCTTAATAAGTCACTACTGTTAATTATCTCCATTCGTTTTAAAAACAAAATGTGTAAAAAAAAAATTATTTTTTTTTAAATAAGGGGGAGATATCAAAATTGCTTTTGTTGGCATAAATCCAGATTGAACTAGCTCGCCGGCAGACAATGATCGTCTGCTAATAAACCAACCCCCCTCTCTCCTTCTTCCAGCTGTACGCGCGGATATGCAAATTACTACTTGAAAAAACATCGCATGATATGATTCCAGCATTTTAATTGGTTAAGCCAGGGGTCGGCAACCTTTTGATAATAGTGTGCCGAAGTAGGATTTCAAATTCAATTAGCATGACAAAAACTTAAAAGTCATTTCGTTCCGGCACATAATTTCTTGTAGAACAGGCTAGAATTGTCTTTTTGAAGATCTCTCGCGTGCCAATGAAACTTGCTCTGCGTGCCAAGTCAGACACGCGTGCCGTAGGTTGCTGACCACTGACCTAGACTAGAATTATTATATTATTTAGCCTTTAGTTAAACGTATTGCTATTAAACCTGATTTGCAATACAACGTGGTGTGCCCGCTGGGATATAGGCTATAGTCCTAACTGTAAGCTGTAACTAATGGATAGGCTATTATGGGCGTTTACGCAAGAATGTGGGCGGCAAGTGGAGTGTATTAACCTTTCCCCAAATAGCTAATTAAAAAATAGATATGACAATAACCAGTGCTGAACATTTTGGATAGGGTTGAAATAGTCCGCCCTCCTGCCCAAGAAATACCCTTTGTATTTGTTTAATAACTCGTGCTCCATCTAGAAAAAAACTATACCAGTGAAATCCCAAGGAACAATATAAATGTATATAGATCAGTGAGCTCACTGAAGAGCTATGATGAGCTAACTACTGAGATCTAAAAATAGAATTTCGCCCATGCACACTTTTCACCAACTCCACACCCTTTCCATACACCGTCTGTTGTGACAATGAGTGGATCAGTCATGTGAACTATTCATACCACTCCTAATGAACAAATGATTCGCTTTTTTGTTTAGGCCAGGGGTCGGCAACCTTTTGATAGCGGCGTGCCAAAGTAGAATTTCTAACTCACTCGGCGTGCCAACAGTCAAATAGTCAACCTCTGCCATATTTATTATTTTTAAACAATAATTAATAAATGTATGCAGCATGATTTTAAAAAAAAGGCGCTTTACTAAGAAATCAACAATTACGTAATATAATGTTCGTATACCAAAGCTTAAACTGCTGATGTTTTTTAACAGTTAAAACAAATAAATTTGATCTCAAATTATTTTGTATGTTTATTTGAAGAAGATGAAAAACATTTGAATGCAAGTTGTCTGTATCAATAAATGTGAGCCTTGATTAAACTTTATGAGTTAGGGGACTTTCTTATGGGATTTTTAAAAAGTTGTATTGTATGAGAAAATCTTTTATGTGAAAATCTGTTTACACGTGTAAGGTGAGGCAATAGACGTACGCTAAACGAATGCAACATTTTAAAAAAAAATGAACGATTTAAGTATAGCTGACGACCTTTCTAAGCAGCTTTCTTTCAGATTGTTTCGCAATTTTTCAAATTTTGATGTCCATAAATTGGATGTTTTAAATTCAATTTGCTGCATTTCGAAATATACTTCTGCCAGAAAACTCCACTTTGAGTGCTTCAATCTACTTCTTACGTTCATCTATATGTAATGTATATAGACCTGAATGAGCTTTAACATTGGGTAAGTACTTCAATGTCTTAGAGTTAATATATTAATATATGTCCAGTTTCAATCCAAATTCTTTCCAGTAAAAATGAGTAACCAAACAGTTCAGGAAATGTTTGACCCGGTCCTTGTAAACACAAGTTCAACTCATTTAAATGAGTCGTCATGTCTGTAAAAAACATCAGCTTCATCAGGCATTTTCATCAATCAATTCCGAAAAATGTTGTCTCATCAAGGAACATCTTAATTGCTGCCAAACACGAAACGAATTTATTCAAAACTTTACCTTGACTAAGCAAGCTAACACTGCTGTGCTGCAGAAGATCTCCATACTCACTTTCAATTTCTGGTAGTAAATATTTGAATTGCCGGTAAATCAACGAAGAGAGGGATACTATAAGGTTGACTATTTTAATAACAGTTTCCATTACGGAGCACAAGTCCAATAAAGAGATCTTTGCACACAAACTTTCATGATGTATAATGCAATGGAAACTTAACAGCAGCCTCCCAATGTGGTTTACAAGAAAATTGACAACTCTTTTATGTTTGCCAACCATCACAGTAGCGTCTTTGTCATTTTCGTCCATTTTAAGGGCACTTATACTTATACCTTGATATATCGACGCATAATATAACATCATATCATATCATATTATATCATATCATATCATATATATATATAAATCTCAAAAGGAATATGTATGTATGTATGTGGCTGGCTGGCTGGCTGGCTGGCTGGCTGGCTGGGTATGTACATACCGCATAATCTTTTTAAATACTGGACATAAAAACGTGAAATTTGCTACAAATATTCTTTGCGTTACGGCGGTGAACACTGTCAAGGTTTTAACAAAATTAAAATGACCGCAGTGGTCAGTTTGGTCAAAAAACGTGAAAAAAACACAACTTTTGATTCACATTGTCTTTGCCAGTACAACTTTTTATAGTTTTTCGTCACAAAGTTAGAAAAAAAAAGGATGCGCTGAGATTATTTTTATGACGTCATCAATCTTTGCGCATGGATTTTATAGCAATGAAGGGACATTTTTCATTCATGTTTAAATTGACGTCATCTAACTATGTGCATGGATTTTATTATCTCAACTCAATGACGGGAACAAATTTTCTTCATGTTTAAATTGTCTACGTGCAGTAAACAACATAAATTCTTTACACTACCAATACTGTAGTTGATTTTCTTAATCTATCACTACTTTAATACTTTACACTGTGAATACATGACTTAAAGCTAATTAATAATTTAAAACTTTACAAACATAGGACAAAGCAAATAGATTTAGCATTTTTTTTTCTGTTTCGGGAAGTAATACCGACGCCTTACTAAGCTTATTTAAACGCAGTGGTCCTGGTTACACTCTATATTTAAGCTTATAATTATATGGCGTCATTAAATTTTGCGTATTTATGCGTTTAAGAAGGGAACAAAATTTTGTTTTAATTTGCGTCGTAATTTGTAGAATGCAATATTTAAATGGTTTAAGTAAAAAAATTAAGTTACCGGAAAATACTTTATCCCCGCTTAAGACAATTGCTTATAACTCCATGGGTTATTTTATCCAGTTCCGAGAACTGGGCACCTTTAGGCTTATCGCCTTGGTAACGGCCATTGTTTTAATTACCGGGCAATGTTTAAATTACCGGGCAATGTTTATAATACCAGGCAATGTTTAAATTACCGGGCAATGTTTAAATTACCGGGCAATGTTTATAATACCGGACAATGTTTAAATTACCGGGCAATGTTTAAATTACCGGGCAATGTTTATAATACTGGGCAATGTTTATAATACCGGGCAATGTTTAAATTACCGGGCAATGTTTAAATTACCGGGCAATGTTTATAATACCGGGCAATGTTTATAATACCGGGCAATGTTTAAATTACCGGGCAATGTTTAAATTACCGGGCAATGTTTATAATACCGGGCAATGTTTATAATACCGGGCAATGTTTAAATTACCGGGCAATGTTTATAATACCGGGCAATGTTTATAATACCGGGCAATGTTTATAATACCGGGCAATGTTTAAATTACCGTGCAATGTTTAAATTACCGGGCAATGTTTAATTTGCCGGGCAATGTTCAAATTGCCGGAACTAAATTTTTAAAGTTTTAATTCGTGTCGTATACGTTTTATAAACATTATTTCATAAGAGTTTCATTTGTTATTGTTTTACATGTCGAATAGAAAATTTAATTCTAAGTTTGCTTCCAAAGCAACAATAAATAAATAAATAGCAAATAAACAAAAACAACACAACATAGGTCTGCGACTTAATGTTTGTCGTAAAAAATATATCAAACAATCATTAAAAAAAAAAAGTACTGTCGAATGTTCTTAATCAATGAATAGAACAAAATATATTCATGTTTTAATTTGCGTCGTAATTTATAGCGGGCAATTTTGTAATTGTTATAATGGGTGATGAGTAATGATTTTAACGGGTAATTCATGTTGTAGCGGGCAAATAAAAAATTACCTCACGTTTAAATTCGTGTCGTAGGTCATGCGGGCAATCTCATTATAACTGCCTGAGTAGTTAGAGTGTATGTAAACATAACTTTTAGCCGGTTCGGAGGACCGGGCACATAATCGGCTAGTATATATATAAATCTCAAAAGGAATATGTGGCTGGCTGGCTGGCTGGCTGGCTGGCTGGCTGGCTGGGTATGTACATACCGCATAATCTTTTTAAATACTGGACATAAAAACGTGAAATTTGCTACAAATATTCTTTGCGTTACGGCGGTGAACACTGTCAAGGTTTTAAAAAAATTAAAATGACCGCAGTGGTCAGTTTGGTCAAAAAACGCGAATAAAACGACATATTTTGGGTTCATGTTAAAATTGCCGTTCCAACTTTTTATAGTTTTTCGATCGATCGCGCTAAAAAAATTAAAAAAAGGATGGCGTTGAGATTTTGTTCAGGATGACGTCATCAAAGTTTGCGCAGAGATAGCTAGCCGGCTTTTCGTTATGACGTCATCAAATTTTGCGTATTCATTTAAAATTAACTTTGCTTCATCCTTTGCTAATGTACTTTATGAATGAATAGAACAAAATATATTCACGTTTTTATTTGCGTCGTAATTTATAGCGGGATATTTTTAAATTGTTATAATGGGTAATGATTAATGGTTTTAATGGGTATCTTACGTTGTATCTGGCAAATAAAAAATTCCTTCACGTTTTTATTCGTGTTGTTTATGTCCACAGAATAGGCATAAAACAGAATGCGCAATCGCATTTTATTTCTGTTTTGGGCAGTAATACCGACGCCATACTAAGCTTATTTAAACGCAGCGGTCCTGGTTACACTCTATATTTATGCTTATTTAGCCTACAACGTCCTTCTCTTCAAATCTACAAGTTCGAACACCCAAAGCTAATATTTCAGGCAAAATGTGCATAAACGGTTGTGTAATAAACTACAACAATGATGCGAAAACCACTGTCTATCGTAAAAAAGAGCATGTCAAACTGCATGGCTTTCCTGACTCCATAAAGGATAAACAACAGCATAAACAACCTCATATTAACTCATTATGAATTATATGCCTATTTCCCTTCATAATTTTAAAAGTTTATTTTGGTTTAAAAAGTATATATATTTATGTACCGGTAGCCGCAGCAATTTAGTTACCGGTACCGAGCTACGTCTAAGCCATTTTTTTTTCAAATCAGTACCGGGTAATAAATATTTTTACATCATATTGGCCTAATCATATAATGTTCAAAACAAAATGGGTAATTAAGTCAAATTTATATAAAAGTAAGCCTATAATGAAAGATAATGTAGACCTATATATATATTGTATATATTTATGGCAGACGTAGATATCATTTCTCATTTTACTATAGTAGCGTCTCTAGCGACCGCTGCATTGCGGAAAATGGTAACTTTTAGTATATAGGGATTGTGCATTCTGTTCTATACCTATTCTGTGTATACGTCTTATAAACTTTGTAGCGGGAAATTTTTCAATTGCCAGGCAATGTTTAAATTGCCGAGCTCAACGTTTTAAAGTTTTAATTTGTATCGTATACGTCTTATAAACTATGTAGCGGGAAATTGTTATATTCCCGGGCAATGTTTAAATTTGCCGGACCAACTTTTTAAAGTTTTAATTCATGTCGTATACGTTGTATAAACTATGATTCATGTCAGTTTCAGTTGTTATTGTTTTTCCTGTTGAATTTAAAATTTAATTCTAAGTTTGCTTCCAAAGCAACAATAAATAAATAGCAAATAACACCAACAAAAACAAAAAAAAAAAACAAAAAAAAAAAAATATTGATCTACGACTAATGTTGTAGCAAAAAAATATATCAAACAATCATTTTCGAATTAACAGTACTTTTTAAAAGACATGTGAGTTCTGTTTTACAGAAAGAGTTTAATTACCCAATAAACTCACAAAATTCGATTATAGTGGTCATACTTTGAGCAAGAAATAAAAAAAAAAATTTATTATTTGTTTTTCCTTTTTAGTTGTATATTGAATTGGTGTATAATAAAGTGTGCAAAACAAAAATAAATTTAAAAAATACTGACCACAAAAAAAAAACATACTACTATAATGTGTCAAGCATATTCTAAATTACCGGGCAATGTTTAAATTACCGGGCAATGTTTATATTACCGGGCAATGTTTAATTTGCCGGGCAATGTTCAAATTGCCGGAACTAACTTTTTAAAGTTTTAATTCGTGTCGTATACGTTTTATAAACATTATTTCATATGGGTTTCATTTGTTATTGTTTTACATGTTGAATAGAAAATTTAATTCTAAGTTTGCTTCCAAAGCAACAATAAATAAATAAATAGCAAATAAACAAAAACAACACAACATAGGTCTGCGACTTAATGTTTGTCGTAAAAAAAATATATCAAACAATCATTAAAAAAAAATAAAAGTACTGTCGAATGTTCTTAATCAATGAATAGAACAAAATATATTCATGTTTTAATTTGCGTCGTAATTTATAGCGGGCTATTTTGTAATCGTTATAATGGGTGATGAGTAATGATTTTAACGGGTAATTCATGTTGTAGCGGGCAAATAAAAAATTACCTCACGTTTAAATTCGTGTCGTAGGTCATGCGGGCAATCTCATTATAACTGCCTGAGTAGTTAGAGTGTATGTACACATAACTTTTAGCCGGTTCGGAGGACCGGGCACATAACGGCTTGTATATATATAAATCTCAAAAGGAATATGTATGTATGTGGCTGGCTGGCTGGCTGGGTATGTACATACCGCATAATCTTTTTAAATACTGGACATAAAAACGTGAAATTTGCTACAAATATTCTTTGCGTTACGGCGGTGAACACTGTCAAGGTTTTAAAAAAATTAAAATGACCGCAGTGGTCAGTTTGGTCAAAAAACGCGAATAAAACGACATATTTTGGGTTCATGTTAAATTTGCCGTTCCAACTTTTTATAGTTTTTCGTCACAAAGTTAGAAAAAAAAAAGGATGCGCTGAGATTATTTTTATGACGTCATCAATCTTTGCGCATGGATTTTATAGCGATGAAGGGACATTTTTCATTCATGTTTAAATTGACGTCATCAAACTATGTGCATGGATTTTATTATCTCAACTCAATGACGGGAACAAATTTTCTTCATGTTTAAATTGTCTACGTGCCGTAAACAACATAAATTCTTTACACTACCAATACTGTAGTTGATTTTCCTAATCTATCACTACTTTAATACTTTACACTGTGAATACATGACTTAAAGCTAATTAATAATTTAAAACTTTACAAACATAGGACAAAGCAAATAGATTTAGCATTTTTTTTTCTGTTTCGGGAAGTAATACCGACGCCTTACAAAGCTTATTTAAACGCAATGGTCCTGGTTACACTCTATATTTAAGCTTATAATTATATGGCGTCATCAAATTTTGCGTATTTATGCGTTTAAGAAGGGAACAAAATTTTGTTTTAATTTGCGTCGTAATTTGTAAAATGCAATATTTAAATGGTATAAGTTACCGGAAAATACTTTATGCCCGCTTAAGACTATTGTTTATAACTCCATGGGTTATTTTATCCAGTTCCGAGAACTGGGCACCTTTAGGCTTATCGCCTAGGTAACGGCCATTGTTTAAATTACCGGGCAATTTTAAATTACCGGGTAATGTTTATAATACCAGGCAATGTTTATAATACCGGGCAATGTTTAAATTACCGGGCAATGTTTAAATTACCGGGCAATGTTTATAATACCGGGCAATGTTTATAATACCGGGCAATGTTTAAATTACCGGGCAATGTTTAAATTACTGGGCAATGTTTAAATTACCAGGCAATTTTTCTAATACCGGGCAATGTTTATAATACCGGGCAATGTTTAAATTACCGGGCAATGTTTAAATTACCGGGCAATGTTTAATTTGCCGGGCAATGTTCAAATTGCCGGAACTAAATTTTTAAAGTTTTAATTCGTGTCGTATACGTTTTATAAACATTATTTCATAAGGGTTTCATTTGTTATTGTTTTACATGTTGAATAGAAAATTTAATTCTAAGTTTGCTTCCAAAGCAACAATAAATAAATAAATAGCAAATAAACAAAAACAACACAACATAGGTCTGCGACTTAATGTTTGTCGTAAAAAAATATATCAAACAATCATTAAAAAAAAAAAAAAAAGTACTGTCGAATGTTCTTAATCAATGAATAGAACAAAATATATTCATGTTTTAATTTGCGTCGTAATTTATAGCGGGCAATTTTGTAATTGTTATAATGGGTGATGAGTAATGATTTTAACGGGTAATTCATGTTGTAGCGGGCAAATAAAAAATTACCTCACGTTTAAATTCGTGTCGTAGGTCATGCGGGCAATCTCATTATAACTGACTGAGTAGTTAGAGTGTATGTGAACATAACTTTTAGCCGGTTCGGAGGACCGGGCACATAACGGCTTGTATATATATAAATCTCAAAAGGAATATGTATGTATGTATGTGGCTGGCTGGCTGGCTGGCTGGGTATGTACATACCGCATAATCTTTTTAAATACTGGACATAAAAACGTGAAATTTGCTACAAATATTCTTTGCGTTACGGCGGTAAACACTGTCAAGGTTTTAACAAAATTAAAATGACCGCAGTGGTCAGTTTGGTCAAAAAACGCGAAAAAAACACAACTTTTGATTCACATTGTCTTTGCCAGTACAACTTTTTATAGTTTTTCGTCACAAAGTTAGAAAAAAAAGGATGCGCTGAGATTATTTTTATGACGTCATCAATCTTTGCGCATGGATTTTTATAGCAATGAAGGGACATTTTTTATTAATGTTTAAATTGACGTCATCAAACTATGTGCATGGATTTTATTATCTCAACTCAATGACGGGAACAAATTTTCTTCATGTTTAAATTGTCTACGTGCCGTAAACAACATAAATTCTTTACACTACCAATACTGTAGTTGATTTTCTTAATCTATCACTACTTTAATACTTTGCACTGTGAATACATGACTTAAAGCTAATAAATAATTTAAAACTTTACAAACATAGGACAAAGCAAATAGATATAGTATTTTTTTTTCTGTTTCGGGAAGTAATACCGACGCCTTATTAAGCATATTTAAACGCAGTGGTCCTGGTTACACTCTATATTTAAGCTTATAATTATATGGCGTCATCAAATTTTGCGTATTTATGCGTTTAAGAAGTTGTTTTAATTTGCGTCGTAATTTGTAGAATGCAATATTTAAATGGAAGACTATTGTTTAAAACTCCATGGGTTATTTTATCCAGTTCCAAGAACTGGGCACCTTTAGGCTTATCGTTTTGGTAACGGCCATTGTTTAAATTACCGGGCAATGTTTAAATTACCGGGCAATGTTTATAATACCGGGCAATGTTTAAATTACCGGGCAATGTTTAAATTACCGGGCAATGTTTAAATTACCGGGCAATGTTTAAATTACCGGGCAATGTTTAAATTACCGGGCAATGTTTAAATTACCGGGCAATGTTTAAATTACCGGGCAATGTTTAAATTACCGGGCAATGTTTAAATTACCGGGCAATGTTTAAATTACCGGGCAATGTTTAAATTACCGGGCAATGTTTAAATTACCGGACAATGTTTAAATTACCGGGCAATGTTTAAATTACCGGGCAATGTTTAAATTACCGGGCAATGTTTAAATTACCGGGCAATGTTTAAATTACCGGGCAATGTTTATATAACCGGGCAATGTTTAATTTGCCGGGCAATGTTCGAATTGCCGGAACAAACTTTTTAAAGTTTTATTACGTGTCGTATACGTTTTATAAACATTATTTCATATGGGTTTATTTGTTATTGTTTTACATGTTGAATAGAAAATTTAATTCTAAGTTTGCTTCCAAAGCAACAATAAATAAATAAATAGCAAATAAACAAAAACAACACAACATAGGTCTGCGACTTAATGTTTGTCGTAAAAAAATATATCAAACAATCATTAAAAAAAAAAAAGTACTGTCGAATGTTCTTTATCAATGAATAGAACAAAATATATTCATGTTTTAATTTGCGTCGTAATTTATAGCGGGCAATTTTGTAATTGTTATAATGGGTGATGAGTAATGATTTTAACGGGTAATTCATGTTGTAGCGGGCAAATAAAAAATTACCTCACGTTTAAATTCGTGTCGTAGGTCATGCGGGCAATCTCATTATAACTGCCTGAGTAGTTAGAGTGTATGTAAACATAACTTTTAGCCGGTTCGGAGGACCGGGCACATAACGGCTTGTATATATATAAATCTCAAAAGGAATATGTGGCTGGCTGGCTGGCTGGCTGGCTGGCTGGCTGGCTGGGTATGTACATACCGCATAATCTTTTTAAATACTGGACATAAAAACGTGAAATTTGCTACAAATATTCTTTGCGTTACGGCGGTGAACACTGTCAAGGTTTTAAAAAAATTAAAATAACCGCAGTGGTCAGTTTGGTCAAAAAACGCGAATAAAACGACATATTTTGGGTTCATGTTAAAATTGCCGTTCCAACTTTTTATAGTTTTTCGATCGATCGCGCTAAAAAAATTAAAAAAAGGATGGCGTTGAGATTTTGTTCAGGATGACGTCATCAAAGTTTGCGCAGAGATAGCTAGCCGGCTTTTTGTTATGACGTCATCAAATTTTGCGTATTCATTTAAAATTAACTTTGCTTCATCCTTTGCTAATGTACTTTATGAATGAATAGAACAAAATATATTCACGTTTTTATTTGCGTCGTAATTTATAGCGGGATATTTTTAAATTGTTATAATGGGTAATGATTAATGGTTTTAATGGGTATCTTACGTTGTATCTGGCAAATAAAAAATTCCTTCACGTTTTTATTCGTGTTGTTTATGTCCACAGAATAGGCATAAAACAGAATGCGCAATCGCATTTTATTTCTGTTTTGGGCAGTAATACCGACGCCATACTAAGCTTATTTAAACGCAGCGGTCCTGGTTACACTCTATATTTATGCTTATTTAGCCTACAACGTCCTTCTCTTCAAATCTACAAGTTCGAACACCCAAAGCTAATATTTCAGGCAAAATGTGCATAAACGGTTGTGTAATAAACTACAACAATGATGCGAAAACCACTGTCTATCGTAAAAAAGAGCATGTCAAACTGCATGGCTTTCCTGACTCCATAAAGGATAAACAACAGCATAAACAACCTCATATTAACTCATTATGAATTATATGCCTATTTCCCTTCATAATTTTAAAAGTTTATTTTGGTTTAAAAAGTATATATATTTATGTACCGGTAGCCGCAGCAATTTAGTTACCGGTACCGAGCTACGTCTAAGCCATTTTTTTTTCAAATCAGTACCGGGTAATAAATATTTTTACATCATATTGGCCTAATCATATAATGTTCAAAACAAAATGGGTAATTAAGTCAAATTTATATAAAAGTAAGCCTATAATGAAAGATAATGTAGACCTATATATATATTGTATATATTTATGGCAGACGTAGATATCATTTCTCATTTTACTATAGTAGCGTCTCTAGCGACCGCTGCATTGCGGAAAATGGTAACTTTTAGTATATAGGGATTGTGCATTCTGTTCTATACCTATTCTGTGTATACGTCTTATAAACTTTGTAGCGGGAAATTTTTCAATTGCCAGGCAATGTTTAAATTGCCGAGCTCAACGTTTTAAAGTTTTAATTTGTATCGTATACGTCTTATAAACTATGTAGCGGGAAATTTTTATATTCCCGGGCAATGTTTAAATTTGCCGGACCAACTTTTTAAAGTTTTAATTCATGTCGTATACGTTGTATAAACTATGATTCATGTCAGTTTCAGTTGTTATTGTTTTTCCTGTTGAATTTAAAATTTAATTCTAAGTTTGCTTCCAAAGCAACAATAAATAAATAGCAAATAACACCAACAAAAACAAAAAAAAAAAACAAAAAAAAAAAAATATTGATCTACGACTAATGTTGTAGCAAAAAAATATATCAAACAATCATTTTCGAATTAACAGTACTTTTTAAAAGACATGTGAGTTCTGTTTTACAGAAAGAGTTTAATTACCCAATAAACTCACAAAATTCGATTATAGTGGTCATACTTTGAGCAAGAAATAAAAAAAAAAAATTATTATTTGTTTTTCCTTTTTAGTTGTATATTGAATTGGTGTATAATAAAGTGTGCAAAACAAAAATAAATTTAAAAAATACTGACCACAAAAAAAAAACATACTACTATAATGTGTCAAGCATATTCTAAATTACCGGGCAATGTTTAAATTACCGGGCAATGTTTATATTACCGGGCAATGTTTAATTTGCCGGGCAATGTTCAAATTGCCGGAACTAACTTTTTAAAGTTTTAATTCGTGTCGTATACGTTTTATAAACATTATTTCATATGGGTTTCATTTGTTATTGTTTTACATGTTGAATAGAAAATTTAATTCTAAGTTTGCTTCCAAAGCAACAATAAATAAATAAATAGCAAATAAACAAAAACAACACAACATAGGTCTGCGACTTAATGTTTGTCGTAAAAAAAATATATCAAACAATCATTAAAAAAAAATAAAAGTACTGTCGAATGTTCTTAATCAATGAATAGAACAAAATATATTCATGTTTTAATTTGCGTCGTAATTTATAGCAGGCTATTTTGTAATTGTTATAATGGGTGATGAGTAATGATTTTAACGGGTAATTCATGTTGTAGCGGGCAAATAAAAAATTACCTCACGTTTAAATTCGTGTCGTAGGTCATGCGGGCAATCTCATTATAACTGCCTGAGTAGTTAGAGTGTATGTACACATAACTTTTAGCCGGTTCGGAGGACCGGGCACATAACGGCTTGTATATATATAAATCTCAAAAGGAATATGTATGTATGTGGCTGGCTGGCTGGCTGGGTATGTACATACCGCATAATCTTTTTAAATACTGGACATAAAAACGTGAAATTTGCTACAAATATTCTTTGCGTTACGGCGGTGAACACTGTCAAGGTTTTAAAAAAATTAAAATGACCGCAGTGGTCAGTTTGGTCAAAAAACGCGAATAAAACGACATATTTTGGGTTCATGTTAAATTTGCCGTTCCAACTTTTTATAGTTTTTCGTCACAAAGTTAGAAAAAAAAAAGGATGCGCTGAGATTATTTTTATGACGTCATCAATCTTTGCGCATGGATTTTATAGCGATGAAGGGACATTTTTCATTCATGTTTAAATTGACGTCATCAAACTATGTGCATGGATTTTATTATCTCAACTCAATGACGGGAACAAATTTTCTTCATGTTTAAATTGTCTACGTGCCGTAAACAACATAAATTCTTTACACTACCAATACTGTAGTTGATTTTCCTAATCTATCACTACTTTAATACTTTACACTGTGAATACATGACTTAAAGCTAATTAATAATTTAAAACTTTACAAACATAGGACAAAGCAAATAGATTTAGCATTTTTTTTTCTGTTTCGGGAAGTAATACCGACGCCTTACAAAGCTTATTTAAACGCAATGGTCCTGGTTACACTCTATATTTAAGCTTATAATTATATGGCGTCATCAAATTTTGCGTATTTATGCGTTTAAGAAGGGAACAAAATTTTGTTTTAATTTGCGTCGTAATTTGTAAAATGCAATATTTAAATGGTATAAGTTACCGGAAAATACTTTATGCCCGCTTAAGACTATTGTTTATAACTCCATGGGTTATTTTATCCAGTTCCGAGAACTGGGCACCTTTAGGCTTATCGCCTAGGTAACGGCCATTGTTTAAATTACCGGGCAATTTTAAATTACCGGGTAATGTTTATAATACCAGGCAATGTTTATAATACCGGGCAATGTTTAAATTACCGGGCAATGTTTAAATTACCGGGCAATGTTTATAATACCGGGCAATGTTTATAATACCGGGCAATGTTTAAATTACCGGGCAATGTTTAAATTACTGGGCAATGTTTAAATTACCAGGCAATTTTTCTAATACCGGGCAATGTTTATAATACCGGGCAATGTTTAAATTACCGGGCAATGTTTAAATTACCGGGCAATGTTTAATTTGCCGGGCAATGTTCAAATTGCCGGAACTAAATTTTTAAAGTTTTAATTCGTGTCGTATACGTTTTATAAACATTATTTCATAAGGGTTTCATTTGTTATTGTTTTACATGTTGAATAGAAAATTTAATTCTAAGTTTGCTTCCAAAGCAACAATAAATAAATAAATAGCAAATAAACAAAAACAACACAACATAGGTCTGCGACTTAATGTTTGTCGTAAAAAAATATATCAAACAATCATTAAAAAAAAAAAAAAAAGTACTGTCGAATGTTCTTAATCAATGAATAGAACAAAATATATTCATGTTTTAATTTGCGTCGTAATTTATAGCGGGCAATTTTGTAATTGTTATAATGGGTGATGAGTAATGATTTTAACGGGTAATTCATGTTGTAGCGGGCAAATAAAAAATTACCTCACGTTTAAATTCGTGTCGTAGGTCATGCGGGCAATCTCATTATAACTGACTGAGTAGTTAGAGTGTATGTAAACATAACTTTTAGCCGGTTCGGAGGACCGGGCACATAACGGCTTGTATATATATAAATCTCAAAAGGAATATGTATGTATGTATGTGGCTGGCTGGCTGGCTGGCTGGGTATGTACATACCGCATAATCTTTTTAAATACTGGACATAAAAACGTGAAATTTGCTACAAATATTCTTTGCGTTACGGCGGTAAACACTGTCAAGGTTTTAACAAAATTAAAATGACCGCAGTGGTCAGTTTGGTCAAAAAACGCGAAAAAAACACAACTTTTGATTCACATTGTCTTTGCCAGTACAACTTTTTATAGTTTTTCGTCACAAAGTTAGAAAAAAAAGGATGCGCTGAGATTATTTTTATGACGTCATCAATCTTTGCGCATGGATTTTTATAGCAATGAAGGGACATTTTTTATTAATGTTTAAATTGACGTCATCAAACTATGTGCATGGATTTTATTATCTCAACTCAATGACGGGAACAAATTTTCTTCATGTTTAAATTGTCTACGTGCCGTAAACAACATAAATTCTTTACACTACCAATACTGTAGTTGATTTTCTTAATCTATCACTACTTTAATACTTTGCACTGTGAATACATGACTTAAAGCTAATAAATAATTTAAAACTTTACAAACATAGGACAAAGCAAATAGATATAGTATTTTTTTTTCTGTTTCGGGAAGTAATACCGACGCCTTATTAAGCATATTTAAACGCAGTGGTCCTGGTTACACTCTATATTTAAGCTTATAATTATATGGCGTCATCAAATTTTGCGTATTTATGCGTTTAAGAAGTTGTTTTAATTTGCGTCGTAATTTGTAGAATGCAATATTTAAATGGAAGACTATTGTTTAAAACTCCATGGGTTATTTTATCCAGTTCCAAGAACTGGGCACCTTTAGGCTTATCGTTTTGGTAACGGCCATTGTTTAAATTACCGGGCAATGTTTAAATTACCGGGCAATGTTTATAATACCGGGCAATGTTTAAATTACCGGGCAATGTTTAAATTACCGGGCAATGTTTAAATTACCGGGCAATGTTTAAATTACCGGGCAATGTTTAAATTACCGGGCAATGTTTAAATTACCGGGCAATGTTTAAATTACCGGGCAATGTTTAAATTACCGGGCAATGTTTAAATTACCGGGCAATGTTTAAATTACCGGGCAATGTTTAAATTACCGGGCAATGTTTAAATTACCGGACAATGTTTAAATTACCGGGCAATGTTTAAATTACCGGGCAATGTTTAAATTACCGGGCAATGTTTAAATTACCGGGCAATGTTTAAATTACCGGGCAATGTTTATATAACCGGGCAATG
The DNA here is from genome assembly GCA_949126835.1 of Anisus vortex. NCBI lineage: Eukaryota > Metazoa > Mollusca > Gastropoda > Planorbidae > Anisus > Anisus vortex. The sequence goes on from OX421505.1 coordinate 28,456,509, forward strand.
TTTAATTTGCCGGGCAATGTTCGAATTGCCGGAACAAACTTTTTAAAGTTTTATTACGTGTCGTATACGTTTTATAAACATTATTTCATATGGGTTTATTTGTTATTGTTTTACATGTTGAATAGAAAATTTAATTCTAAGTTTGCTTCCAAAGCAACAATAAATAAATAAATAGCAAATAAACAAAAACAACACAACATAGGTCTGCGACTTAATGTTTGTCGTAAAAAAATATATCAAACAATCATTAAAAAAAAAAAAGTACTGTCGAATGTTCTTTATCAATGAATAGAACAAAATATATTCATGTTTTAATTTGCGTCGTAATTTATAGCGGGCAATTTTGTAATTGTTATAATGGGTGATGAGTAATGATTTTAACGGGTAATTCATGTTGTAGCGGGCAAATAAAAAATTACCTCACGTTTAAATTCGTGTCGTAGGTCATGCGGGCAATCTCATTATAACTGCCTGAGTAGTTAGAGTGTATGTAAACATAACTTTTAGCCGGTTCGGAGGACCGGGCACATAACGGCTTGTATATATATAAATCTCAAAAGGAATATGTGGCTGGCTGGCTGGCTGGCTGGCTGGCTGGGTATGTACATACCGCATAATCTTTTTAAATACTGGACATAAAAACGTGAAATTTGCTACAAATATTCTTTGCGTTACGGCGGTGAACACTGTCAAGGTTTTAAAAAAATTAAAATGACCGCAGTGGTCAGTTTGGTAAAAAAACGCGAATAAAACGACATATTTTGAGTTCATGTTAAAATTGCCGTTCCAACTTTTTATAGTTTTTCGATCGATCGCGCTAAAAAAATAAAAAAAAGGATGGCGTTGAGATTTTTTTCAGGATGACGTCATCAAAGTTTGCGCAGAGATAGCTAGCCGGCTTTTCGTTATGACGTCATCAAATTTTGCGTATTCATTTAAAATTAACTTTGCTTCAATGTTTGCTAATGTATTTTATGAATGAATAGAACAAAATATATTCACGTTTTAATTCGTGTCGTATACGAAATATAAACTTTGTAGTTGTTGCGTGCAATCTCATTATAACTGCTTGAGTAGTAAGAGTGTATGTAAACATAACTTTTAGCTTTTTCAATTCGTTTGAAGCGGGCGTATACGCATTAAAATCTTTCTAGCGGGAAATATTTCACGTTTCAATTCGTTTCTAGCGGGAAATATTTCACGTTTCAGTTCGTTTTGGTTGTAGCGGGCGTACAAAATGTCATTCACATTTAAATTTGTGACGTATACATCGATAAACTTTTTAACGGGCAGGGTTTTATTAATTGCCGTATATATTAACTGTGTAGCGGGCAATCTCATTATAACTCCATGGGTAGATAAAGTGTATGTAAAATATCATTATGCGATTACATTGAACACAATTTTTTTTTTTTGTTTCTTCTTTGTTTCTTATTGGTTTTATTTGTTATTGTTTTACATGTTAAATAGAAAAATTAATTCTAAGTTTGCTTCCAAAGCAACAATAAAAAAATAAATAGCAAATAACAAAAACAACACAACATAGGTCTGCGACTTAATGTTTGTCGTAAAAAAATAAATCAAACAATCATTTTTTTTTAAATAAAAGTACTGTCGAATGTTCTTTATCAATGAATAGAACAAAATATATTCACGTTTTTATTTGCGTCGTAATTTATAGCGGGCAATTTTTTAACTGTTATAATGGGTAATGAGTAATGATTTTAACGGGTATTTATGTTGTAGCGGGCAAATAAAAAATTACCTCACGTTTAAATTCGTGTCGTAGGTCATGCGGGCAATCTCATTATAACTGCTTGAGTAGTTAGAGTGTATGTAAACATAACTTTTAGCTTTTTCAATTCGTTTGTAGCGAGCCTATACGCATTAAAATCTTTCTAGAGGGCAATATTTCACGTTTCAATTCGTTTCAAGAGGGAAATATTTAACGTTTCAGTTCAATTCGGTTGTAGCGGGCGTAAAAAATGTCATTCACATTTAAATTTGTGACGTATACATCGATAAACTTTTTAACGGGCAAGGTTTTATTAATTGCCTTATATATTAACTGTGTACCGGGCAATCTCATTATAACTCCATGGTTAGATAAAGTGTATGTAAAATATCATTATGCGATTACATTGAACACAATTTAAAAAAAAATGTTTCTTCTTTGTTTCTTATTGGTTTCATTTGTTGTTGTTTTACATGTTGAATAGAAAAATTAATTCTAAGTTTTTTTCCAAAGCAACAATAAAAAAATAAATAGCAAATAACAAAAACAACACAACATAGGTCTACCACTTAATGTGTGTCGTAAAAAAATATATCAAACAATCATTTAAAAAAAAATAAAAGTACTGTCGAATGTTCTTTATCAATGAATAGAACAAAATATATTCACGTTTTAATTTGCGTCGTAATATATAGCGGGCAATTTTTCAACTGTTATAATGGTAGTTTATATCATATATATAAATCTCAAAAGGAATATGTGGCTGGCTGGCTGGCTGGCTGGCTGGCTGGGTATGTACATACCGCATAATCTTTTTAAATACTGGACATAAAAACGTGAAATTTGCTACAAATATTCTTTGCGTTACGGCGGTGAACACTGTTAAGGTTTTAAAAAAATTAAAATGACCGCAGTGGTCAGTTTGGTCAAAAAACGCGAATAAAACGACATATTTTGAGTTCATGTTAAAATTGCCGTTCCAACTTTTTATAGTTTTTCGATCGATCGCGCTAAAAAAATAAAAAAAAGGATGGCGTTGAGATTTTTTTCAGGATGACGTCATCAAAGTTTGCGCAGAGATAGCTAGCCGGCTTTTCGTTATGACGTCATCAAATTTTGCGTATTCATTTAAAATTAACTTTGCTTCAATGTTTGCTAATGTATTTTATGAATGAATAGAACAAAATATATTCACGTTTTAATTCGTGTCGTATACGAAATATAAACTTTGTAGTTGTTACGTGCAATCTCATTATAACTGCTTGAGTAGTAAGAGTGTATGTAAACATAACTTTTAGCTTTTTCAATTCGTTTGAAGCGGGCGTATACGCATTAAAATCTTTCTAGCGGGAAATATTTCACGTTTCAATTCGTTTCTAGCGGGAAATATTTCACGTTTCAGTTCGTTTCGGTTGTAGCGGGCGTACAAAATGTCATTCACATTTAAATTTGTGACGTATACATCGATAAACTTTTTAACGGGCAGGGTTTTATTAATTGCCGTATATATTAACTGTGTAGCGGGCAATCTCATTATAACTCCATGGGTAGATAAAGTGTATGTAAAATATCATTATCCGATTACATTGAACACAATTTTTTTTTTTTTTTGTTTCTTCTTTGTTTCTTATTGGTTTTATTTGTTATGGTTTTACATGTTGAATAGAAAAATTAATTCTAAGTTTGCTTCCAAAGCAACAATAAAAAAATAAATAGCAAATAACAAAAACAACACAACATAGGTCTGCGACTTAATGTTTGTCGTAAAAAAATAAATCAAACAATCATTTTTTTTTAAATAAAAGTACTGTCGAATGTTCTTTATCAATGAATAGAACAAAATATATTCACGTTTTAATTTGCGTCGTAATTTATAGCGGGCAATTTTTTAACTGTTATAATGGGTAATGAGTAATGATTTTAACGGGTAATTTATGTTGTAGCGGGCAAATAAAAAATTACCTCACGTTTAAATTCGTGTCGTAGGTCATGCGGGCAATCTCATTATAACTGCTTGAGTAGTTAGAGTGTATGTAAACATAACTTTTAGCTTTTTCAATTCGTTTGTAGCGAGCCTATACGCATTAAAATCTTTCTAGAGGGCAATATTTCACGTTTTAATTCGTTTCAAGAGGGAAATATTTAACGTTTCAGTTCAATTCGGTTGTAAAGGGCGTAAAAAATGTCATTCACATTTAAATTTGTGACGTATACATCGATAAACTTTTTAACGGGCAAGGTTTTATTAATTGCCTTATATATTAACTGTGTACCGGGCAATCTCATTATAACTCCATGGTTAGATAAAGTGTATGTAAAATATCATTATGCGATTACATTGAACACAATTTTAAAAAAAAAATGTTTCTTCTTTGTTTCTTATTGGTTTCATTTGTTGTTGTTTTACATGTTGAATAGAAAAATTAATTCTAAGTTTTTTTCCAAAGCAACAATAAAAAAATAAATAGCAAATAACAAAAACAACACAACATAGGTCTACCACTTAATGTGTGTCGTAAAAAAATATATCAAACAATCATTTTTAAAAAAATAAAAGTACTGTCGAATGTTCTTTATCAATAAATAGAACAAAATATATTCACGTTTTAATTTGCGTCGTAATATATAGCGGGCAATTTTTCACTTGTTATAATGGGTAATGGGTAATGATTTTTAAGGGTAATTTATATTGTAGCGGGAAAATAAAAAATTACCTCACGTTTAAATTCGTGTCGTAGGTCGTGCGGGCAATCTCATTATAACTTGAGTAGTTAGAGTGTATGTAAACATAACTTTTAGCCGGTTCGGAGGACCGGGCACATACCGGCTTGTATATATATAAATCTCAAAAGGAATATGTATGTGGCTGGCTGGCTGGCTGGCTGGGTATGTACATACCGCATAATCTTTTTAAATACTGGACATAAAAACGTGAAATTTGCTACAAATATTCTTTGCGTTACGGCGGTGAACACTGTCAAGGTTTTAAAAAAATTAAAATGACCGCAGTGGTCAGTTTGGTCAAAAAACGCGAATAAAACGACATATTTTGGGTTCATGTTGAATTTGCCGTTCCAACTTTTTATAGTTTTTCGTCACAAAGTTAGAAAAAAAAAGGATGCGCTGAGATTATTTTTATGACGTCATCAATCTTTGCGCCTGGATTTTATAGCAATGAAGGGACATTTTTCATTCATGTTTAAATTGACGTCATCAAACTATGTGCATGGATTTTATTATCTCAACTCAATGACGGGAACAAATTTTCTTCATGTTTAAATTGTCTACGTGCCGTAAACAACATAAATTCTTTACACTACCAATACTGTAGTTGATTTTCCTAATCTATCACTACTTTAATACTTTACACTGTGAATACATGACTTAAAGCTAATTAATAATTTAAAACTTTACAAACATAGGACAAAGCAAATAGATTTACCATATTTTTTCTGTTTCGGGAAGTAATACCGACGCCTTACTAAGCTTATTTAAACGCAATGGTCCTGGTTACACTCTATATTTAAGCTTATAATTATATGGCGTCATCAAATTTTGCGTATTTATGCGTTTAAGAAGGGAACAAAATTTTGTTTTAATTTGCGTCGTAATTTGTAAAATGCAATATTTAAATGGTATAAGTTACCGGAAAATACTTTATGCCCGCTTAAGACTATTGTTTATAACTCCATGGGTTATTTTATCCAGTTCCGAGAACTGGGCACCTTTAGGCTTATCGCCTAGGTAACGGCCATTGTTTAAATTACCGGGCAATGTTTAAATTACCGGGTAATGTTTATAATACCGGGCAATGTTTATAATACCGGGCAATGTTTAAATTACCGGGCAATGTTTAAATTACCGGGCAATGTTTATAATACCGGGCAATGTTTATAATACCGGGCAATGTTTAAATTACCGGGCAATGTTTAAATTACCGGGCAATGTTTAAATTACCGGGCAATTTTTCTAATACCGGGCAATGTTTATAATACCGGGCAATGTTTAAATTACCAGGCAATGTTTAAATTACCGGGCCATGTTTAATTTGCCGGGCAATGTTCAAATTGCCGGAACTAAATTTTTAAAGTTTTAATTCGTGTCGTATACGTTTTATAAACATTATTTCATAAGGGTTTCATTTGTTATTGTTTTACATGTTGAATAGAAAATTTAATTCTAAGTTTGCTTCCAAAGCAACAATAAATAAATAAATAGCAAATAAACAAAAACAACACAACATAGGTCTGCGACTTAATGTTTGTCGTAAAAAAAATATATCAAACAATCATTAAAAAAAAAATAAAAGTACTGTCGAATGTTCTTAATCAATGAATAGAACAAAATATATTCATGTTTTAATTTGCGTCGTAATTTATAGCGGGCAATTTTGTAATTGTTATAATGGGTGATGAGTAATGATTTTAACGGGTAATTCATGTTGTAGCGGGCAAATAAAAAATTACCTCACGTTTAAATTCGTGTCGTAGGTCATGCGGGCAATCTCATTATAACTGACTGAGTAGTTAGAGTGTATGTAAACATAACTTTTAGCCGGTTCGGAGGACCGGGCACATAACGGCTTGTTTTGAATAATTGTAAACGTTTTATATATATAGACCTACAGATATGATGAAATTATAATATTTTGAAGGATATCCTCTTGTTAAGATACATGTAAAACTTAAATATCAAATCCGAAATCCGAAATCGATCAAGGTTGTTGTTTATATATATTATGTTGTTTTTGTGGTGGGAGGGAGAATTTTTCATTTCGGTGGCACACAATTTTTTTTTTTAAATTGTAGGAGATACCTTATATTACATTTTACATTATTGGAATCGCGAAAAACAATTCAATTAATGGTTTGCAGATACTAATTATTTGTATTGCGATATAATAAAAACAAAACCAACCGAATGTAGAGTAGTCGGCACATTCTCCTTTGATGTAAGCACAGGAGACGCAAAGACTAGTTTTTATCCGCTGAAACTGAACACTTTAAAATAGGCTGACGAGAGAGTGAAATGGCTGCATTTTGATTTATTTAAGAAAAAAATTAATTCTTATGAATTAAATTATATTCGGAGGAATTCAGAGTCTGAACAACGAGAGCAAATGAACAAAAAAAAAGGCTTGGCCCACAGAAGCCATTAAAAAACACATTTTTTTCGGGGGATCGTGCCATTGAAAAGGGCTCGTGTGCCAGACTTGGCACACGTTGCGTAGGTTGCCGACCCCTGGGTTAACCCACTACTTTGGCTGGGCGCCCTTTCAAGCTGTTTTGGCGTCCCAATCAATATAATTAGTTCTCGACTGACTCCCTTTGCAGACAGACGTGTTTTAGTTTTGCACTGTTAATTGTACTACGATTGAATGTTTCCATGTTCATACTGTTATGAATACTTACACGTTTTTACGCAAGTTATATTAAATAAAATTGTTGAATTTTACAACTGAAGAACACCTTGCATTGATTGTTTACAAGTTAAAGTAGAAGTTATTTTCATCATTATTGAAGAAGTTATTTGATAATTCACGGTCAAGCCGGCCTCATCGAATCGTACCTACAGAACCTAGACAGAAGCAGCTTCAGTATTGAAGTACAACTTTTGGAGGAGGTCTTCTATATCACAATTGTAATGAAGTTAAAAATAGACTTGTCTTTTTATATGACAAAAAGCTAGGACTATCCCTAGCTGAGAATCGAACACCTGTCTCCTTCATATTTAAAGTAACATTAACTTATTAAATTTTACTTTCTGTAAACATGTTAGTTAATCTAAATTGTCCTGCGTTGCCGGGGGAAAAAATACATATACCTTTTAGCTACAATTTTATAAACTAAAATGAACAGAAAGCTATAATAATTTTGAATATATTAAGAAAATAATTTAATTATTGGAATCGGCTTTTAAAAAAGCATGTCTTTTTATTTATCAAATAGCTGCATGAGAATCGAACACCCGTCTCCTGCATCCGTTTAATATATAACTATTACATTTTATTTACTGAAAACATTCCTGAAATGATTTACAATCTTTAAAAATAAGTAATATTTATGGAAATATAATAAAAACGAAGAAATAGAAAAAAAGTATTCAATGGGGAATTAAAACCAGGATGCCCACATGATAGAGAGCTTCGGATGACACCACTGATCTATGAAAAGAATGGATTAGGCACAGAAGTAACATTCTTGAAGACAAAATAAATAGGCTTTCACGTGACTTTCACTTATCTATGAAATTATATTTCCGAAACACCTGTAAATACATTTCAAGTGACTTATTCTTCCCTTTTATCCTATGGATTTTTTTCTAATCATAAGTGGTTTATTCCTGTAACTTGCTTATGTAGATAAGTGAATTACCCTTCCCCAATAATCATTTTGGCTTCAATTTGCGCATACACATTCAATATAGAGGCGTTATCCATTCTTTTTATAGATCAGTGGAGGACACATGCCGGTACCGAGATTACAAAATTAAAATATGAGACAATAAGATCACATGTCTTTAACTTAACCAATGCTAATCGGAAACCATGCATATAGTCTACTTTATATATATATATATATATATATTTATGTAGCGTGGCGGGCACTCTACGTGGTTATTTGGCTCGTGTTGAGGCTGATTATTGCGATGTCATAGTGAAGTTTGGGCCTTAGAATTATTTATATTTCAGTCCGTTATCCCGCTTGGCTGGCGGGTGCTGTAAGCCTATTCGTTAGAGTAGTTTCTACTACTACAAGACACGAGTGCTAATATATGAGCAGACACAAGAACATTGATTGATTCAATGCCAGGATGAATTTCAAATACTGTTTATTTAGGCATAAGCGATAGATGACAGAAGTAATCCACAATACAAATTTACAGTGTAACAGTCTATATTTGGACCGACCGAAAGACATGACTGGTGCGTTCCATGTCTAAGGCCCCAATACCCGTTTTTCATTTCTATCCTAAACCAAGAACCCTCTGTGGGGTAGGGGAAATGGGGAGGGGCGAGGAGAGGGCGGTCGGGGGGATACAAAAGTTCTTTGATACCCTACATCCCCGACGAGGGCTGTTGCGTACGTGTTAGTTTACGGGCGAAGAGTTTGGGGGAGGTTTTTTGTTTCCCTGGCCACCTTCGCCGACCGTAGGAATTTCGCGTGTAGACGCAATTTGCTTATCTTGACCAATGGTCAGTAGCCGAGGGGGGATCAAAGGGAGGGCCAGTCTTGGCGATGGCGGTGGGGGAGGGGTTAGACTGTACATACAATGGGGATGTAAGCATCTTAAATATATACAAGGGCAGATAACTACGTTTGTATAATAATATAATGAATATATATATATATATATATATATATATATATATATATATATATATATATATATAATATATATATATTGATGCATGTAAAACAGTTATAGAAGAGAGCAAGTACATTCATATACAAAAATAAAGATACAAGATAAAAATACAGTCACACATTCTTCATTCATTGGTGAACACTGCAATGAGCCAGGATTAATTGTAGTATATAGGTTAGAGCCATTGTGAATAAGCCATGGCATCAGACTGAGCGGTTGGCGCTTCTAGTGAGTTTACCACAATATATATATATATAAAGTGTGAGTTTGTTTATCTGTTAGTTTGTTTATATTGTTATATATTTGTTTCTATAGAACCCTATGCCGTTTAACGTATCTCGGACAAAAGGCAATACATAAATTACAAAGGTCTCCAAAATTGCTGAATTCATCAGTTTATTTTTATTTTAAAAAAAACGTATTACTAATAACATTTGTTATTGTTATATTATTTAGTTATATTTCTTCGTTTGTTTATTTTATCTTTTTAATTGTTTTTATGTTTGCCATTTTTATAGATGTCATTTTGACGGACATAGAGCTAGTTTATTATAACAATAGAACAGAACCCAAGAAATGTATATGTATTTATATTTTATAATTAAAATACATATTTAATTTCTTTGTGTTGGTTGACATATAAGTACTCTTTCTTCCCGATTGGCATCTGAGCATTTAATGGGTTGCCTGAACAAAGCAAGCGAAAACCCATAACTTTTAACATCATTTTATAATACTAATGAAAATGCAAGAATAGACTCAGACCACGGATGAGCGTAGGGCGCAATAATTTTTTCTTAGGAGATGTAGAAGAAAATATTATGTTTGTTTCGTTAGTATTTACTGAAAGAGCACGCACACCTGTGTAGCCCAGTAGACAGGTTGATAGAAGGTGAAGCTGTGGTAGTTTAGTCGGTGCTCGGTAAATTTGGCAATGGTAAATTCGGAACCGGTATTTAAGGCAAGGTGATTTTGGCAAAGGTAATTTCGGAATAGGTAAATTCGGCAAAACACGCAAAGCGGTAAAATTGGCAACGGTAAAATTGGCAATCATATAATATTCACTGTTTTTATTAAAAGTATTGGTTAGACTACACTCTAGTCCATGGATAGGCAACCTATGCAAAGCGTGCCATACTTGGCACACAGAGTGTTTTTAAATGGCACATGAAAGACCACCAAAATGGTGAAAAGAGCATGATAGCATTAAGGAGCAATTTGGCACGTTATTTAATTTAACATCATCTAATGATCAAAGACAAACATTTTAAATAGGCGCCAAATGTACCCCTTCCCCAGCCCTGGCGTTTCTTCCCCCCCCCCCTCAAATTACGCCTCGGCAAATGTAAAGGTACCCCTCTGTGTGTAAGGTAACCAAACAGACTTTAGGCATCAAAGCATACGTTTGTCTCCCCTACGATATTACGTAACTCTGACTACCTGACCGCCACCCCTACATAGTATGATACTGGTTGTGTAAACAAGAGCAAACGTAGAGTTCCCCCTCCCCTCCCGCCCCCGACCAGACTCTCCTTTCAGGCACGACCATACTAAGTCCTTTACGAATGAGCCCAGGTTTGTTTAGATCGTACGGGGAAAATCGCAAACACATTCCAACCCTCCTACTTTATATATATATCAAAAACGAACACAGTGCCTATTCCCCTCTCCCGAGATACACGAATTTTCTTGACCGGTTACGTCAGGGAGAGATAAGGAATTACTTTGCTGACCTTTAGGCCTATTCTCTCAACACGGGTTGTTGAGTGTGTGTGTGGGGGGGGGGGGAAACACATGGCCACCATAAAACATTTTATCACATTCCATTGCAGTCGACTATTTGCCGTCAATCAATAGGCTAACTTTTGTCTTTGTAGTTTTAAACCTTGTACCTTGTAAAAAGTCTCAAAACCCGGACGAGCCGAAGCTCTTAAGCCGGGGCGTAACGCAATAGAAGTGAGTTATCAAAAACTCTGAACGGGATCCAGCCACGCCGAAGGCGTGGCGTGCCATGTAAAAGGGAAGGATTTGCCGTCAATCAATAGGCTAACTTTTGTCTTTGTAGTTTTAAACCTTGTACCTTCTATGTTATAACGATACAAGTATACATTACTTAGACATACAGGCCTACAACAATACATAATAGTTGGCTATATTTGACATAGAAACCTCGATAACTTACAAGATATTTGTAGCTAAATGTGCCTTATAGCCTAAGTAAATTGTTTTAAACATTGAAAGTACTTTTATACAATTTAAATGTTTTATTTACAACTCTCGTTTGTAATATAATTTAAATATATAAGAAAAGTAATTAACTAAATTATTTTTTTCAAAATTGTAATAATAAAATGAAAATGAAATCCAATATCATTATCAATGTTTTGATAGAAATACTGATTTGTTTAACTAATAACAACTATGTTCTGGGATTAAAAAGAATTTAAACGAATACCCCCCCCAACCTCTTTTAGTTTTCACTGCTTAGGCTGGTGCTACCAAGCTGGTCACTAACACTTTAATCGGTGGGGAGACGGGGGTGGGGAGACGAGGGTGGGGAGACGGGGTGGTGAGACGGGGAAGGGAGGGGCTAGCGTTTGCTTTTGTTCACACGGCGAGTCTCATTCTGGTGTTTAAAAAAGAAGAGGGGATGGCAACTAATCTAATTATGTAACATTGCTTTGCCTTGTTTCCTTGTGTTATAGACAAGGGGGTGGAGGGGTTACATTTGGCGTCTATTAAAATGTTCCTTTTTATGCATTAGTTAAATAACGTAAATGGTTAAAAAAAACGGTGTTTTTCTTAAATTTAATTTTTAGTCAAACGAACTAATTAACTATTTTTTGTTACCTAATTTGTATGCTTTATATATCGGGGGCGGGAGGGAAGGGGGGCATTCTACGTCTGCTCTTGCAAACACTACCAGTATCATGGTGTAGGTCAAGTAGTCAGAGCTACGTAATCTCGCCAATGTGCTATAAAAGGAGGAAGTTTGTAGGAACATATTGGAGATAAGGGAATGCATTGATGCGTAAATATCTAAACAGAACTCTAAGTGATCGTCAGTTGGGCTACCTTACACACATACCACCTTTAGCCACCTTTGGGGGTGGGGTGCGGTGGGCTGGGGGGGACGCCTGAGGCGGGGGAGGGGGTACATTTAAAATGTTCGTTTTTGATCATTAGAGGACGTTAAATTTTGGTGGTCTTTCATGGGCCATTTTAAACCGTTTTGCGTGCCAAGGATGGCACGCATTCCATAGGTTGCCGATCCATGGAATAGATTGTAGTCCTACCAATACTTTTAATAAAAACAGTGGATATTATATGATTGCCAATTTTACCGTTGCCAATTTTACCGCTTTGCTAGTTTTGCCGAATTTACCTATTCCAAATTTACCTTTGCCAAAATTACCTTGCCGAAAATACCGTTGACGAAAATACCGTTGCCAAATTTACAGTGATTCAGTTTAGTCACCATGCAGACATATTTTGACTATATAAAGAGACTACTTGCAAATATTTAAGTAGGAGTTCCACTCGTTATAACTACTGAAGAGCCTTCCTAGACAATATTTTCTATATTTTATATTTCTATGTTCTATACTGCTTGTTGTTTAAGTGTGTTTGAGCATTGTAGCCATATTGTGGTGTAGTCATGCAATTATATAATTATAACTATTTCAATATATTACCGTGTAATCATGTAGACCTAAGCATATAAATATAACCATTTAACCATTTTACCCTGTAACCATGTAACCATATAATATTATATCCATGTATAACCACGCCTATCTTGTAGCTATGCAAATAATGCAACCATTTAACCATTAAAACGTGCAACCATGTTACCCTGTAGCCATGTCGTATTACCAGTGTGTGCAACTCGTAAACAACTGCAGACTGTATGCAACATTCTAAAGTTCACAGTAACCCAACATTTATCCTTGAATCAAAACTATCACATTTTAATTGTGACCTCCAGCCATAACAAAATCCTTGACCCGCGCCCAATGTAATATCAGAAGCCAAAGATATCTATACAGACACGTTCAGCGTACAATTTATTCACGGGTCAAAGTATTTTTTTTAATGCAGTACCTGTAAACGAGTATAGATGTAGAGCGTGTCGGGGTTTCTCTCGTAGACTTTATATGACATTAAGCAGGCGTTGAATATATAATTGTCGTCCCATTCATACCTGTAAAAAGAAAAGAAAATTGGAGTATGTTTTATTTCAATAGAACCGTAATGTAACTCTTTCACCGAGTCGTACAACAAGGTTATTTAAGTTATAAAACAAGATTCTGTATAAATAAGATTATACATTTCTTGACTTAACCCCTTACGCTTATGTGTATAGTTGATAAAAAAACATGTAGAAAGTTGACAATTACAGTTGAACAGGATAAATATATGTGAAATATAGGTAAATCCAACGCAGAATATTTAAACAAAAAAATATAATCAGTTATTACCAACTGGAATAAAATGATTTGACAAGATAATTTAAAACTAATACTACTTTTTAAAACCTGATCTGCTCAGTACAGCGACCAAAGCCAGACTGAGCTATGTTCTTGTCATGGAAAAGCAAAAAATCGTTAGATCTGTTATCTAATTTAATGGATGAAAGCGTTATAACTATAAGAAATGCCCATTCTTATCTTATCTTATCTTATCACATTCTCGAATACTATTTAGGCTGACGAAATATATATCATCATATAAGAAAATATGTTAAATCATGCCTGAATGGGGTACATTATTTTAGTATAGATGTTCCTTTTCCGTACATGAATTGGGGCGCTAATTTCGCACCTAAATGTCAAACGTAGGCTATGTCGAGCCGGTATTTGTAGAGATGTCAATCTACTGTTTTTCGTCTGAAGATTGCTAGAGGCTATATTTATGTGTTGTTTTTTTTGTTGATGTTTTTTTGTTAAGCAAGGATCCTTTCGTATAGAGTCGTTTCGTAACATTACAAGAATACATTATGACCCAGATTACAACCTTAAATAACCTACTTACAAAACCCAATGTGCCTTATTTTACAATCGCAATACTACGTTATTTGCAACCAAACACAATATTTCATAATTTACAGACCACAACACGGCCTACTTACAAGCACAATAGGATCTATTTCTATAACCGCAATATCACCCACTGGTGTGGTAAAATGGGTTTTTATTTTTAGCCACCTACCAGAAAGAGTCCAGAAACTTCCGCAGGAATAGCGCCCCTGCTTTCGCCATCATGACCCCAATGTTGAAACCTCGAGGCCACTCCCCATAGTCCACCCAGTCGTAACACACCACCGCGGGGTAGCGCCTTACCTCTTCCGGCACGGGGCTAGTCCAGAGTGCTTCATTGTCCTTTTGCAATGAAAGATGAAGTTATCAATAATTAACTGAAAGCATTTCTGTTATTATGATGAAACATCGCTAAATCAATAATACTCCAATGAACGCTTTTCATGTCATTTATGATGAAATATTAATAAAACTGTAATTCGTAGGCTTATACAGTGCGATATTGTGTTCTTGTTGTCTTTTTATGTTACTTTTTTTTCAAAATCTAAAATACAAAGATTTTGTGTTGTCATCTAGTGAATATATAAATGGCACAGCTATCTCAAAAATTCTGCCAACAAATTCTCAAAATCAGCAGCTTTATAAGCTCTGTGGGCTTCACTGAAAGCGATATCCTTTATCGTGTATCTTGCCTTTTTCATTCTCAAGATTGTTACTCGTGTCCCAGTAGTCATTAGGGAGTGTTGCTTACGTATACGTGCTCTGGATCAGCTACGTCCTCAGCATGAAAAAAACAAAAAAACACCTGTGCTGTCGCTCTCTCGTTCAATCTAGACATGATTACTGCAAATACTATACCAAGATGGACCGCTTGCTTTAATATTTCTGCTATTTGATGATTTGAATGACTTTTTCGGAATTCCCGATTTCCTTTTGTACTGTGCACTTCCGTTTTACTTAATCGCTATGATTTTCTTAATCAAACATTTCAATTAAAATCAAAAGTTGTATACAACTGATACATTTAGGCAAACGTAGGAGCGTTATTGAATGCGCACGGAAGCAATAACATAATAGCTCTAAAAATAGAGCAAGCTGTCCATTTTATTATAGTTTTTGATTACTGTAACATTCGTTTGTGTGTGGGGGTGGGGGAAACGGCATCAACACTAGATTCTGAGACTTCATAGGGTTACAGAACACTGCAGCACGGATAGTGTAACGCTGAAAGACGAGATCTGTACACATTACTCCTGTTCTTTGGGGGTCTCCAATGGCTCCCTCTGACTTAGAGCAGCGGTTCCCAAACTGTGGGTCGCGACCCCCTTGAGGGTCAAATGACCATTTCACGGTTTTGTCTAATGCCCTAGGAAAACATATTTTATTTTCGCTGTTTTTAGGAACCGTCTCCAAGCGGGTCCGCCCACATGCAGTTACGTCCACATACGATTACCAAGATTGATGTTATCAACGCGCTAACCCCATCACATACGTTTCGTATAAATACAGGCGTATGTGACTGGATTGGCGCCAGTATCTTGACGCTTGTGTAGAGTGCAGCTACTCTGTAGAAAGCAGCTACTCTGTAAAATGCTGCAACTGTTATGAAAGCAGCAGTATTGGAGGAGGTCTGAGGAGGTAAGGATGGTACCATAATGTACTCTATGCGGACCAGTCACACACTTGTAAAGAGCAGATACTGTGTATAAAACTGCTACTGTGTAGAAAGCAGCTACTTTGTAGAACGCAGATACTGTGTTGAAAGCATCAGTGTGGGCGTTAAAACGACACTTATGAATATATTGGAACTTAGTGTGGATGCTGTTCGGTCTAATGTTTTCAGCTGTGATTGGTGTGAATACTGTCCCCTTGTGAAGGTTTTACAGTCGGGTCACTGTATGACAATCAGTTTACTATTTCCTACTGAAACTAGAACAGAAAGTTCCACAAGTAACATTAGGTAAGCAACAAAATTAATTTAAAATAGCTTTGTGAATGGTTAATCATAGGACACTTTAATATAGTTCTACTACATTGGATACAATTTGTCAAAAAGATTCTTTTGTATGATAACGCTATTTAAATATTTATTTCAGTAGCAAACCATCTCATTACAAAGGATTGTAAACAAAAGATCGCTAAGAAAAGAAAAATATAGTGAAGATTATTTACAGTATGGTTTGACTTTAATAACTATGGCTGGAATTGAGAAACCACATTGTGTTATTTGTTGTGAAATTATATCAGCCGAACAGACCAATACGCCATTTTGATAGCAAAAGCGTCATAAGTTGTGCCAATTTTGTAAAGGCGATCTCTTTAAATGAGTTGGATGCGCCAAACAATGCTTTGCTATTTCATACTGAAGTGAGATGGTTGTCGAGAGGGAAAGTTTTAAAACGTGTTTTTGAGCTTCACGATGAACTAGAAACGTTTTTAATCAGAAAGCAAGACCGCAGTTCGAAACTATTTTTAGCAATGAAAATGAACTGCAACAAATAGCTTACTTGGTTGACATCTTTGAAATCTTGATTCAGTTAAACTTATCACAACAAGGACCAAATGTAACTTGCCTCGATTTGTCTGAAGGAGATCCGATCATTCCAAATGAAACTTCAGCTTTGGCATACAAATTAGATGAAAATAAAATGTACATGTTGCCTACTTTATCTGCTTTCTTTGAGGAACATGACATTGAACCAGACAAGAGGATTAGAATGATTATTTCTGTGAAATAACACTTACGCATGCTTGCAGATGAAATCGCATCGTATTTACCTAGCTTACCTCCAGAGGGTTACAGAACACTGCAGCACGGATACTGTAACGCTGAAGGACGATATATGAACACATTACACCTGTTCTTTGAGGATATCCACTGGCTCCATTTGACTTCGAGCAGCGGTTCCCAAACTGTGGGTCGCGACCTCTTTGGAGATCGAATGACCATTTCACGGTTTCGCCTAAGGCCATAGGAAAACATAGTATATTTTGGCTGGTTTTAGGAACCGTCTCCAAGCGGGTCCGCCCACATGCAGTTACGTCCACATACGATTACCAAGATTGATGTCATCAACGTGCTAACCCTATCACATACGTTTCGTATAAATACAGGCGTATGGGACAGGGTTGGCGCCACAAACATTTTCCCATCTTTAGGAGATCCTCACAAAGCTGGGTGTTACCAAAATTTCCTGGGGGCTCCTCATCACTGTATTTACTCAGTAAAGTAAAAGTAAGGTATCCCGTCGGACCGAATTGATCCTTAGGGCCGGGTAAAGAAGCGTTCTCTAGTTTCTGTGGCTAGGGCCGACTAAGTGATTGTGTGGCCAGCATAATGCACAGTTACTTTTACTTTACCACAGCTAAGGTCAGGTACCCATCATAGCTGGGTAGACCCAGAGACACCGTCCAGACCTGCGAACAATCTCCTAATCTTAACAAGGATTCGAACCAAGGACATTCGGTAAGTGAGTCCAACGCGCTGTCACTCGGCCACTGTGTCCAATTATTTACTCGGGGTTCCTAGTAACGTCGGACACAAACAAAATAAGTCATTTGGCGTGCACTGTAGAAGAACTTGCAAGACGAAAATAGTCCATTAAAGAAGATTTCATTGTAACTCCTTTGTCTAGTGTTTTTATGCCTTCCCCACCCCTTACATCGGCACTGAAGTGTGTACATAACTTGCATTGGTCATGCTAAACACAATATCGTGGAGAGAGTTTTTTTTTTAAATAAATATTCAATTTAATATCTGTATCTGTCTATCTGTCAGTTTCTTTCATAAACTATCTTCAAGTATACCTGATAGGCTCCTCCGTACTTTAACAGTATAAGGATTCTCAATATATCTGATTTGTGGGCAGATACTTTGACGCTCTGTTGAAAAACTGTCTCGACGTCTTCAATCTTGAGTTTAGAAAAAAATAGTCTTGGTGTATAGTCAGACAGACAGGCGGTATTCTATAGACCATTATTTGGCTCAGAGAAGGGCGGACAGACTTACAGTTAGATCTGGAGATAGACGTATGATTAGACAAACAGAACACACAGGTAGATCGACAGAAAAAGTTATAGTTCATAGAAAAATTAATAGATAGATAAAAAATAAATAATAAATAGATAGGTAGATATAGATCGATAGAAGGCTTGGACAGATTTATAGATATACAAATATGTAGAACTATAGATATATAAATGTATATAGAGAGATATGAATATGTAGATAGATAAAATATTTATTGATAGTTTTTTTTTAGATCGATAAGGGAAATAAGAATGAGGCAGAAACCTAGAAGGTCAGATAAGAGTCCGACATATAGCTGACAACATACATAGATACTACGATAGATAGGTAGACACATAGATAGATAGACACATAGATACATAGATGAATAAATACAAAGAGAGATACAGAGATATTTTAGTAAGCAGTAAAACTAACTTACATAAACAAAAGAAACGTTCTCATTGGCTAGCCTATTCCACCAATCACCAGAGGGCACAGTGCTGCCATGAATAAACACCCTACATAGATAAACGTGATGATTGGTTAGAATGATCAGCTCTTTCATACCGAATAAGCAATGCAGTTGTTGTTATCTTAACAGCAGAACATAATCAACCACAACATATTAAACCAGAATTCAGAACGGTAGAATATATGTAATGTAAATATATCATGTGTGTGTAATTGACAATGTGTGTGATTGTGAATGTTTATCAATGTGAACTTTTTGGTTGTGTAAATTGTAGCTTAGTGTTTCTGTGATTGTATAAACAATAGGGACTTTTATTATTGTCACTATCGTGTTATGAATGGGAAGCAGAGAGCATGCGCCAACCCCCTACCCAAACAGCTACCGATTTTAAAATGTTTCTTTAAAAATAAACCGGACGAGTCTAGTCCAGGCCGCAACAATGTTAAGGGGTGGACATCCATTGCACTACCAGCTTTCCCTACTTGCACGGCTTGTGTTCCATCTTGCAGTATCTGCCTCCCCCCACCTCACCCCAGCACTTAATACTGTTTCCCCCACCCCCTTCTCCATATTTACCACACCTCTTCACCTCCTCACACTTTTGACGTAGCTTATTTAATCCTAATTAAAGTTTTTTTGTTTAAAATAAATTTTAAGTTGGCGTCTAATTCGTGTATTTATTTTCTCAGACGGATAGATTTATGAGTAAAACTGTGTACTCCGTGAACACACGTCTCTGTTCTAAATGGATGATGTTTTGTGTTGTTTAATATAGTTCTGGTTATTGTTTACCTGCGTTATCCCACGAGTTTTTTGTTTGTCTGCGAAATATTTTTAAAGATCCATGCCAAATTTGGACAATCAAGTCATTAAATGTCTTGCGATTTTGTACTATTAATATAGCCTAAAACAACGTTATTTCGGCCATTGTCGTCAAGGCGTTACCATCCCTAACCTATATAAACTAACCGATACAAACCAAGCGCTATTAAAATTTCATTCATAAAAATTTTTAATAGTACATGGTTAGTATCGGTTAGTTTTCTAGGTTAGGGATGGTAACTCTTCTCATGTGAAGTCACAAAACAAAAATGACAAAATGGCGTTGTTTATGTTAAATTAATAATTTAAAAAAAACACTAAAAAATCGCGTTTAAAAATTATTTTTTTATTTTTTTCTAAGCCTAAATATTGTTTGCGAGACATTTAATGACTTGATTCGTATGATTTTGAAAATCGTTCCTATAACACCCCAAAACTCGTTGGCTAACACAATTACCGTTGATGTATTGGTGTTGTTGTGTTGTATTGTTAAATATAGTTATAATTGTTGAATTGTGTTGTTGAATATAGTTATAATTGTTGAATTGTGTTGTGTTGTTGAATATAGTTCTAATTGTGGATGTAATGGTGTTATTGTTTTGTGTTGTTGAATATAATTCTAATTGTTGATGTAATGGTGTTATTCTGTTGTGTTGTTGAATATAGTTCTATAGTGGTTGATGTCTTGGTGCAGAATATAAAATACATTGTTTATACCGCTGGAATCCTCCAAGGTAAAGAGCTGACAGAATTCCAAGGTAGGTGAGGAATGAGATTTCAACTGGTTGTTTTTCCCTTGGGTTCAACATTATCATGTGACTGTATGGAGGTATCAAATCCTATTGATGGGAAGGTGGAGAGTAAATAAGAGACAGAGAAAGAGATAAGAAAAAAAATATATATATTTGAAAGTGTTTAGAAGGCAACGTTAAGTCTTTTAGAAACAGTCAATGGCTAAACGAGTGATTCAATAATTGAATTGATGATTTGCATGTAGCTACGTGAATATTATTGGATTGAATAGAAAAGAAAGTGATTTGTTGAGCTAGTGGCTGAAGCGAAGTGATTGAATAAATGGGCTTTCGGTAAATGGCGTCGAGCACCTAGGAGAGGGTTGGGAGGGGGTCAGACATTTGTGACGACGATGGACGAGAAATGGGGACGGGAGGGGAATGTTTGAGGAATATGACGTCCTATGAAATTGTAAATCTTTAAAATTTCCACTTTAACCAGTTTCATTTTTTTTATATTGTGCGGTGCTATTTTTGACATTGGAAATTGACATGTCTTAACGATTATGCACATTAAAGGTCGATGCATTCCAACACTTGCGGTCACATCCGTTAATTTTCTAATAAAACATGCATATGTGCTGCGTTACTGGTTGTTCTTTGAGTAAGAAAAGATGCAAGGGATAAAATAATTTCCAAAAGATGTTTCCGAAAGAAAACAATTTATTTTGAATGTAGGGTGTTTTTGAAATTCATTTAAATAGTAGGCCTACATGTATGCATTAACACCTGACCTATATAGTTTAGTACATGCTAGTTGTAAACTAACTAATTTTAATTAAAACTTAACGCCACTAACACGTCGACTATTATTTATCGCATACTCACTTTGTTACAATGTTAAAAACGGATTCATAATCGTTTAACCCTGTTAGATTTTTAAAAGCTAAACTTGAAATAGGCCGAAAACATTACTGGTTAAATGGGGTAACATTATATCACTTTTTCAATACTTCATAATATTTGTACACAGTATTTAATTATTTTGATGATGTTAATAGCTCTAACTAGGGGGAACAACAACATAAAAATGAATAAATAAGTAAAAGACAATTTTTTTGGAGTTCTAAGTTTTATTTTAATATTTTGTTGGGTGATCAAAGTTACCCCGTCATGGGGTTACTTTAGAACAAAAATATGAATTCAATGAAAAAAACAATTTTGACTTTAAATATGTAAATATGCCTTGGCCTAAAAACTCATCATGTTATAAGTCATAAATATAGGCTAACTCTCACATTTTTTCGTAAATTTGGGTCTGCCGATGACGCTCGGCATTATAGGGCCTACACACATTCGGCTCAACGTTATACACCAGATCCGCCGCGTAACGCTGAACGTTATACACCGGATCCGCCGCGTAACGCTCTACGTTATACACCGGATCCGCCGTATAACGCCTCCCTTTTTTAAAAGTGTTTAGCAATATTCTCTTTCTGATTTCGTACTTGTAGCGATAAAGAACAAAGTCCAACCAGCCATAACCAGGCTACTTGTTTTTAAACATATAAATAGACCTCCCTTGTTAATCAAAGTATTTCTTGACCACTTTTAGTCATCATTAGTATGTCTTTGTAACAGGAGTCAAACTTCCTTGCCCCTGGTTTTGGTTTGTAAGTGCGAGGTATTTTTATTCTGAAAAAGAGAGGGTCAAAATAAAGACTGACAGATAGCCCTTTGTTATTAATTGGATAAAATCTTATAGCATATTTTTATATAAATTATTTTACTTACATTATCATTTAATAATTAAAATAACAAAAATTTAAATTCACATTATCAGAGGGTGTATTTTCAATTTTTTTGGTTCATACTTAATGGCCCAAAGTTACCCCGAAAGAGGGGAGAATTCCGGGGTACTTTTGCCCCCAACCCCTATTTTCCTTCTTAGGTTAAATAAAAACTTAAAAAAACTTCACGTAAAGTCTTAACCATTATATTTCTTAATTTAAAATGTAAATATTGATATACTTACAATATTGAATTTATGTGTAGACTCCTTATTATGACAAATACAAATCTGACATGCAAATGGTGGTCATCTTGAAACAATTCGCATTTAGCAAATAATGGAGCAGTGTAACAGCAAATGATCATTAAATATTTCTTTTATATTTAAGTTTCAAATTTAAAAGTTTGGTTTAGTTGAACGGATTACAAAATATTTAAACAATAAAAATAAAAACGTGTTTCTTCCTGGTACAAAGTTACCCCGATGGTCCAAAATTACCCCGTTTGACGATATTTAAAGTGTGTTGACGGAAATAAACCGGAACGTCATGTATGCATTGAACTCAAAAAGTCAGGTCTCATTATGACTTGTCAATACTGTTGGGATGGGGGTTGGCAGAACTATAAGACGTCATATTGTGGAAGAAAGTGAGGGTATTAAAAATTGTTTAACAAAACTGGCATGACGTTATGCATGGACGGCCCATTATGGGTGAAGGAGTGAGTGAAAATGCTAAGTTGGATAGTGAATGGATGAGTAAATACGTGTGAGTGAGTGAATGGGTGAGTGAATAAAGTAACTGACTGAATGAGGTGAATGAGTGAGTGAAAAGACTGAATTAAAAAGTGACCGTATGAATAAATTCGTGTACTGAGTGAATGGATAAGTAAGTGAATGCGTGATGTAAATGGGTGAATGAGTAGTGTGAATGAAGGTTAGAAGAGGTGAGAAAGTAAATGAGAGAGTAAAGACATTACTAAGTGAATGGGGTGAAGCTAGAAAGTGAACCAAGTGGGTGAATGTGGTAATGCACTATATAATTAGTTATTGCAAACAATTTATTATAAAACCTGTCCCTGTTTGGCTTCTTTCGGTTCCGCATCGCCATAATGTGAGTGAGTGAATGGGTGAGTGAATAAAGTATTTGACTGAAAGAGGTGAATGAGTGAATGAAATACTGTGTTACATAGTAACCGGATGAATTAACTAGTGTACTGAGTGAAAGGGTGAGTAAGTGAATGCGTGGTGTGAATGAAAGTTAGAAGGCGTGAGAAAGTAAATTAGATAGTAAAAACATCACTAAGTGAATGTGGCTAAGTTAGAAAGTGAAGCAAGTGGGTGAATGTGGTAGTCTGTGACCTTTTTAATGCACTATATAATTAGTTATTGTAAACAATTTATTATTAAACCAACCTGTCCCTGTTTGGCTTCCTTTGGTTCCGCATCGCCATAATATAAAAACCTGGCCAATCTCCCAAAAGGCAACTTGTCACTGACGATCTTCTCCGGGTACAACGGACTCGGCAAGGCAAGACAAGGGGAGATGACCTTGTTGATGATTTTTTTAGACTTCATAGAACCTGCGGTGTTTAACGCTGCGTTAAAGGCATCTATAGTCATGCACGGGAAGGCTTTCTTTAGGGTCTCATTCTTGAACAGCTCAAGACTCACCCCCGGTTGAAGCCCGCTCTTGGTGAACACAATCATCTCCTCGCTGCTAGCGGACCCGGGTAGTATATAGGTCAGGAACTCCTCGCTCCGCCATTGGTTGGGGATGTGGGTCAAGGCCGCCCTCTCGCCAATGAAAACCCCGCCATTCGGGCTCGCGACCAGCTGCTCAAGGGCGTAATTGAGGGCCTCAATCGTGCCGCAGGCCATGTCCCTGTTTATGTTTCTGAGGACTAGAAACGGGAGTGACTGCTTGAGCTCATGAAACCAAGTGTGGTACAGGTCTCGCTCAACGGGAAGCTTGGAGTAGTGGAACACCAGCTTGAAAGGTTTCAGAACTCGGACTATGCTCAAGACGCCGAGATAATCCTCGAAGCGAAAGAACTTTTCGCCGCACCACACGTAGTGCGCAACGTTGGGGAAGTCCCCCACCTTCACGGGACTCACCTTGAACGCGTCACCGTACCAGGCGGAAGCGCCGTCCCTTCTGCCGTAGTCCTGAAGAATGTCCCTGGCCAGCCTCATCTTGTCCGCAGCGCTTCCGCCTCCGTCGCATTTGGGGACGCCGGGCTCCTTCCTCACCTCGCAGAGGGTGACGTTGGTGACGCCTTTCAGCAGGCGGCTGGTGTCCAGGTAAGGGATCTCCGTGACCTGTGGTGACCTGGCGTAGTAGCTGCAGGTCTTCAAGAGATTCTGGGAGCTGAGAAAGAGTGTGACGGATGCCAAACACAGCAACGATATAAACACTATAAATGTCCTGCTACTTGGCATGGTTTATCTGTTACTGGAATAAACACACAAACAAACATCTCAATTAAAATAAATACGGAATTTAGCGCTATATAATAAGATTACCCCTCCCCACCGCCCCCCTTCTCCCATTTCAAACCTACACCTGGTTAAGACTAAAGTGTTTTTTTTCATTAAAGTGAATTTTATGTAATCGTTTGTAATTATGTTGACAGAGAAGAGCTCAATTTTTGAAACCGTTAAACGTGTTGGTAACAATGTGTGTTTTTGTATAACATGTAAATAAGTAAAATATTCCGTCGGACCAAATTGAGCCGTGAAGCCGGTGAAGCAGAGTTAACCAGTTTCTGTGGCCATGGTGCACTAGGGGATTTTGTGGCCAGAACAATGCCCAGCCCATTTTACTTTACCCCCCCCCCCAAACTAAAGTCAGGGTACCCATCAGAGCTGGGTAGACTCAGACCCTCCATGCACCGGTACGAATTCTAGACTTTCACCAGGATTCGAACCCAGGACGTTTGGTACGCCAGACAAACTCGCTGCGCGCACCGGCTACCGTGCCCCATATCTCAAACAACTAGGCCAAAGAAATTTCGTGGCTAAGACATCTCGTTATATAATGTATGTAGGCCTACTTGTTCCCAATTTTCAACCCAGCCATTCAATAAATTTATACAGTATTAACTTTTTGTAATTTAAAGCTGTATTGACCGTTATAATATACAATAATTACTAATTTGACAATACATATAAAGTTGCAGCTATCTTCTCCTATTAAAGCCATTGATGTAGTACGACTCAATTTTGGTCACGTCTGCACATGACTCCTGCATCCATGAACTTGCAAAGGTGTAGAGATGGGTCGCTAACATATATAAATAGATAAGCTTATACCAAATTGGTATGTGGTGGTGGGGGAGGGGGGGTCGGAAAAAAAAAGGGGGGGGTGACGAGATGTCTTTACTAAAGAAAGGAATGATAACTGAGAATTTGATTTTGTTGGTCGGTCTCTATTCCTTTGATTTGAGTTGTTGTTTTTTTCTTTTTAAATCAAATACCGCGTCCCTTTCCTTGTCTTTGAAGGCTCGGCGTGCTTGTTATGTGTGCTCGAAAGCCCGAAACATTATTTTTAAAATTGTAAGTTTTTTGTTTTCGGAGGTCCTTTGATGTGTAAATTAATTTTCCTTTGTAAAATGCCGTTTTGATGGTGGACAACAGACTTTCTTTTTTTATCGTTTGAACCACTCTTCGATTGTTTGATGTTCAATTGAACTTTTATGGTCATGACAGCACTTGCACTTTTGATCACAAAACATATAAATATGATGTCATTTTTTTGTTGAGACAGTCAGTCAGAGAAGCTTTACATTTCGACATTGTTTGGATCTAATGCATAGTGCTAGAGTTTACAATTAAAATAATTATGCAGTACTGGTAAGTCATTTTGACATTTTTTTATAAATGTAACCATAATAAAATGTTTCATCTAGTGCTAAACCGTTATGTTCTATTTGAATTCATTCTTTTCTTTAACCTAGTTAGTTTTATTATCAATATATATATATCTAATTACCGTGAGTTTGTTTATATATTTATATGTTTGTTCGATATAAGCTCCTTAGCCGTTTGACCAATCGGGTCAAAAGTTAAATGTATAAATTGGAAATGTTCTCCGCATGTGTGACAAAAAGGGGGGGGGGGGTCTAAGATATCTGACGTCACATGAAAATGAATATACATAATATATGTTTTGCTCTATAGACTCCTATGCCGTTTGATTGATCGGGACAACCAAATTTACTCGCAACTTTCCGGAATAGAAAAATGTAATTAATCACGTATGCTGCTGACTTAGTTGATTTTATATAAATAAAAGTATGCCATATATGCACACATGAAAACTGTAATTTGAAAAAAAAAAGAAATAGCTCCTCGCCTTAAAAGAGAGTAGCTTCCCTTTTATTCTGCTTTCACTGAGAGTGTTGAACAGGCAACTTTGGGTTTTCCCGACATTTTGTTTGTATTGCTGCGCATTGTTGGTTTATACTGTACTTTTTCTTTCTCTCTATTGTTGATATCGCTATTATTCTTTTAATTTCTATATGTTTTGTATGGACACACAATGTGTTCATTGGTCAACTAGTATCATTATATTTACTGTTACGAATATCGGTCATAGAGGAATGACGTAGTAAGGCATTGACCTCTTAACAAGTGCGTATTAGAGTCCAAGGCGACCAAGGTTTGACCTTTATGCCCTGAGGGCAGTTTAAATAAAATAATAGGATAATTCTGGATCGCAGTATTTTATAGAGAAAGAGGTTAAAATGCGTATTAAGACCCTGTAGAATCGTCGATGATAGTTTTCTTTGTAAAGTCCCCACCTCCTTAAAAAGAGTTCAGTTTGAAAGTTTGTAGAGTGAAGTCGCTATATTGATATTTGTATATTTCATGTCATTTTATTGAAACTTATGTTGCCATCAGTTGAGGCATTTATTGATCGTTTATATTGAGTCTACAATTTAAATAAAATTGTTTATTCAACAACTGGAGTTGTTTGATCTATCATTGTTGAGAAAGGTGTTGAAGATAATTATCACGAATATAACTACATTGCTGCATAGACCTGTCAGTCAAGGAACCCCTAGCTTGGGCTACAGATTAGCAGAATCAAGAGACTTCTAATAAAGATACAACTATATTCATTGAATCCGATTAAACGAGTCGTAATAATAGTCATCATAGTGACAGTCCATAACATTACTCATTGAAAAAAGCCATTATTGAATTATCCTTTTTTTTTACATTTTTAGGTCTTGTTATTAAAATTCTGAATGGACGCAACATTTAAACATGCGTTCTTCTTCAAGTCAAATATGGTACCATTTTGTAAAATTGGATGGAAGAGCCTAATGTCGATATTGTCATGCACTTTTATCAATTAAATCTGGATCAACTGGAAATTTAAAAAGACACCTTAAATCTAAACACCCTACTGTGCCCCTTAGTCGTGAACAAACCAGATCTCATTATCCATTAATTAATTAATTGGTCATTTATATCGCGCCTCATTCCATGCTAATGCAAGCATGCTCAGCGCGCTCACAAAAACTTAACGACAATAACACTCTAAAAAAGTTTTAAACAAGGTTTCGGCCGATGGAGGCACGAAACGACAATAACATTTTAAAATAGTTTTAAACAAGTATTTTGCTGATGGATGTGTACTTCATCAACTTAGTTGAAAAGAAAAGTCTTCAAATTGTTCTTGAATGCTTTTTTTTACACAGAGTTTTTCAGTGTCTCAGGTAAGACGTTCCACAGTGAAGGCGCCACAGATTCAAACGAGCGTACACCAAGAGTCTTTTTTCTTTGACTTTCCAGACCTGGAATTTCCAGGAGAGATTGTGTTGAAGATCGCAGCATCCTTAACGGGACACGCTTCGGTATAAGCTCTTTGAGATATGCAGGTGCTGTGCCTTCCACGCATCCATAGGTAAGGGACATAATCTTATGATCTATGCGCTTCGTCACAGGGAGCCAGTGGAGCTCTTTGAGAATTGGAGTGATATGGTCATGCTTCTTTACTTGTGACACAATGCGTGCTGCAGTATTTTGAACTTTCTGAAGTCTATCCAGTTGTTTCTGGGGTAAACCCCACAGGCAACTGTTACAATAGTCTAGTCTTGACTGTATTGTTGCAACAGCAAAAGCATTGGCTGTTTTTTTTATTAATTAGAGGTCGCAGCTGACCCAGGGCACGAAGATGGAAGGAGCATGCCCTAACCACAGTACTGATGTGTGGACCCATTGTTAATTTACTGTCAATGATAAAGCCCAGGTCTCTGACAGTGTTGGACAAAAAGATTTCAGAGGCCCCTACTTTAATAGATGGAAAATCGACTTTCCTAAGATTGAAGTTTGAACCGCACAGAATTGCCTCAGTCTTGTCGTCATTTAGTTTGAGTTTGTTGGCACTCATCCACGTTTTCACAGCTAGACAGCAGTCTTCCACTGCATTAACAGCGGCAGCACAAGCGTTATGATCAGGATGGAAGCTTTTGTACAGCTGGGTATCATCCGCATATAGTTTGCGAGATAATCCTTGGCTATCAATTATTCTGCCAAGCTGGCTAGTGTAAACAGCAAAAAGGATAGGCCCTAAAACTGAACCTTGAGGTACGCCACAGATGAGAGAAGTGGCTTTTGATAAGGTCTGATTGATAGAAACTCTCTGAGTCCCGTCTGCCAAGTAGGAAGTAAACCAATGAAGTGCAGTATCAGTGATGCCCATCTCGTATTGAAGTCTTGATAAAAGTAAGTCATGGTTGATAACATCAAAGGCAGCACTGAGGTCCAACAGAACTAAGATAGTCAGATCACCACGGTCAGCACTACATAGAACATCATTCATAACACGTAATATTGCCGTCTCACAGCTATGCCCAGGACGATAGGCAGATTGAAATTTATCAATCAGGCCATGTGTGGTTAGATGTTGTAAAAGCTGCTGAGAGACAACCCTCTCAA
This sequence comes from Anisus vortex, assembly GCA_949126835.1. Lineage (NCBI taxonomy): Eukaryota > Metazoa > Mollusca > Gastropoda > Planorbidae > Anisus > Anisus vortex. The sequence continues at coordinate 28,485,428 of OX421505.1, forward strand.
GAAGCTTCGATACATAGGGAAGGTTAGATACTGGGCGAAAACTCTTGCAGTCACTAGGATCGAGCCCTTTTTTCTTTTATAAAGGCTTGATGACAGCAGTCTTAAACATTTGTGGGACTGTGGCTGACTCCAGGCTACCATTTATGATCCGCACTAAAACTGGAAGCAGAATTTCAAGGCAGTCCAACACAATCTTCGTTGGAATGGGGTCAACAATTGAGAATGTAGGTTTAGATACAGAAATAAGACGCCTCAACTGCTCTTCGGAAACTGGGAGGAAATTTGTCAAAGAAATTCCAGAAAATGACTTCTCCACAGTGGGTGGAGTAGTATGATTATCAAAGCTGTTTCTAATCGTCTCGACTTTTTCATTAAAAAATTCATTAAGAGCCTCCGCAGCCTGCTCGCTGCTCATGTCAGGCAAAATTGGACTTAATTCATTTTTTCCAAGAAGATTCTGCACTATGGAAAACAGTTTTCGATAGTCAGTGCCCGCAGCCTCCAGAGCAGACTGAGCTTTCTTTGCTTTCGCACGTCTAATCACATTTGTAAGCTTGTTCCTTGCTATCTTAAACATTTGTTTATCCACCTCAAGGCCACTCAGTCTCCAGTGTCTCTCTGCCTGACGTCGGCCTAATTTAGCCATCCGAACGGAGGGTGTAAACCAAGCGGTATTGGGTCTATCTCTAACATACAATTCCGTCCTAGGGGCAAAAGTCTCCATCATGGAAGATAGAGTATTATTGTAGAGTAGAACTAGGTGAGAGATGTCATCAGGTGGTGATATAACCAAATCTGATCTTGAAAGATGATCGCGAAATAAGTCCATATCTATATTTCGTAACTTCCTGGCCTGAATTTTCTATATTGGAACAGCAGGCATTTCCATATCTGTGGTAAAGGTATCAAAAAAGTGATCAGATAAAAGCTGGTCTTCAACAATTACCAACTTAAGAAAACTATCGTTGTCAGATCGTGACACAACCCACTCTAAAATATGTCCATCCTTGTGTGTAGGTTCCGAAACATGCTGTACCAGGTTTGACGAGTGCAACAATTGAACAAAGTCGCGAGTGTGCCTATTATCTGGCTCATCCCAATGAACATTAAGGTCACCAAGAATGAGGAGATTCTTAGAATTTATAGAAGACACAAGTTTTCCAAAGTCCTCGTGAAACAAGCTATCATTCAGACCATTTGAAGCAGAAGGTGGTGGTCTGTACAGAGCCACGGTGCGTACTGTCATTTTCCTTTGAGAAATGGTGAAATGTATAGACTCAAAGGAATTAAAACTCGTGTCCTTACACACTCTAACAATTAGGGAGGCCGGTGAATCACAGCAATGCCACCCCCTCTCTGACCTGTTGACCGAGGACGGTGGAAGAAAGCATATCCATCAGGCGTCATGTCCCTAATGGCTACTTCATCTCCACCCCCGTGAAGCCACGTTTCAGTGATAACCATAATGTCAAGCGACTTCTCAGTTATAACGTCATATATACGTGTGAGGATTTAAAATATATATAGTTGTTTTAGTGGGACATAATTTGTATAATCTCTAACCCGGTGTTAATGTATAGAATAAACGAGTGACGTTTTACGATAAAAACAATGACGTAGGAGTTAGATTGAGCGTAGCGTAGATTGGGAGATAAAGACAGACGACCTTAGAATTTGGTAGTGGCAAGACGTGTTTTAGACTAGGCTATAGAAACTGTTGTGTATTTGAATTCATCTTGTACATAAATTGCATTAAATATTGAGTTCTCATTTTATTACAAGCCGGCAGTTTGTTAATTGATTATTATTATATAATGTGATCTCCCTGAGAGTTGTATACATAGTAATTACAAAATAACGGTCACATTATTTGGCGCCCCAACGTGAATTCGGAAGCTCAAGGTGAATTCGGAAGCCCAATGTGGAATATTGAAAATCAACGGAGAATGTTGAAGGATAATCAAGGTGAATATTATTGAAAATCAATTTGAAAGAAAGACTACAATATATTGTGAAGCACAGCTTGAAGAATACCGCAAATAAACGTTTAGTACGACTAAAAGAAGACTGAAACTCAATATGAAGAAATTTCGTCGAGCGAGAAAATTTGACGGTTGAACAGTATAGCCTAGCACGTTCTTGGAACTAAGCGCTACCAGTACATAACGGTGTGCATGAAGATAGAAACGGAAGTTTATGTATGTTACCAAGCAAGTCGGTTAAAAAGGCCACTAAAAAAGTTGAAGTTGAAAGGCGTCTCGGATATGGTAACAGTTATTGAAACAATAGTGAAGCTGTGTATAATAGGACAAGCTAAGTTTGTCAAGTGAAAAGATTAAAAAAGAATCTCAGTAGAACTAGTATATGGTTCGAGAAAAGAAGAATACTTCAGAATAGTCACAGAACTAGAAGTCAGTTCAGTAGAGTAGCAGAAGTCAAGCAGAATTGAAAGTCTAAAAGAAACTTCAACAAAGTGAAAGAATTGTAATCCTAGGAATTAATGAACATACTTCGTGCTGAAAGAACCCTGTGTGGTGGAGGATCGTTTCGAATTTGGAACCTTGGATTCGGAAACAGGAGGAAAAGGAACGCGTTTATTAAGATAAGTAAACTGGTGTATACGTTATGTTGTAGTATAGTATATGCCTAGATTTTTCTTGTGAAATCACTGGCATGTATTAGTTTCTTTTAGGAATTTTGTGTATACACTTATTGAAAAGCTCTGTAAGTCAGGTTAGTTGAAAAAGACTTTTCATAAGTGTATATTACATAATATATGTTAGATTGTATAGTCTTGTATGCACAGTGTTATCATATTGTTTATATATTTGTCATAGTAAATTTTTTGTGAATCTCAAGTCTCATCTACTATCTGTGGTGTTCTTATTTTTATATGTATTGATTATTATAATGATATTTATTTTATGCATTTTGCAATATTGCTTACATTTTAAATTATATTAGTTTGTTGTAGGTATATATATATTAATTGAAAATGGAGTGTCCCTCAATGGAGACATATGCGCTGTATATAAATTATGGTAAAGAGTTGGGATATACTGGTAAAGAGTGGGATGAGTGGGTGGAGAGAAAATGGAGAGAGTATTTAGAGGTTAAAGAAAAAGCTAGAGCTGATGGGATTGAGCTAGAGAGATTAAAACAAATTGATAAAGAAAAAGAAAGAGAAGAAAGGGCCAAAGATAAAGCTAGAGCTGATGAGATGGAATTAAAGAGATTAGAGATAGAGTTTAAAAAGTTAGAATTAGAAGCTAAAAATAACACTGCAAATGTAAACATTGGAGTCACTAGACCTGTTGTTGACCAGGAAATGGCTATTAGAAATAACATGTGCAGATTTACTTTCCAATTATTAAATGAAAAAGATGGTTCTATTGATACATTTCTAAAAAAATTTGAAATGGAAATGGAGAGACAAAATTTTTCTCCATGTTATTGGTCTGGACTACTTGGAAAATCCTTTACAGGAGATATTCCATCAAAAATTTGTATGGAACAATCAGATTATGCATCTGTCAAGGAACAATTGTTAAGACATTTTGGAAGTACAGAGGAGGCTTATAGAATGAAATTTTTTGAAATGACTTTATCAAAGGATGAAGATCCAAAAAGTTATTTTGACTCATTGACAAGTGCTATGGACAAATGGCTAAAATGTGCTAAAATTGATAAATCATTTTAGGAACTGAAGAATTTTATTATTAGAGATAAGGCAATATATTCACTTGATAAGACTCTCAAATCATTTATTCAGGAGAGATCTCCCAAGACTATAGAGGAAATAGTTGACCTGATTAGGAACTATAAATTAGCTCATCCCATGGCACCTACTTGTAAAGGAGAGGCTTACCAGGATATAATATGCTTTGCTAAAGGCAATGATAATTTTCAAAGAGTAAGACAATTATCAAGGAGCAAGATGAAGTGTGATAATTGCGGAAGAAATAACCATGTTACTAAGGATTGAAAAGATAAGAGAGATAACACATTGAAATGTTTTATATGTAAAAAGAAAGGACATATAGCAAGAAATTGCTTCAGAAGGTCAAGTTCTGCTGGAAACAATAATAATAATAATAGATCTCAGGGATATACACAACAGAGAGATCACAACTCCAGATTTAATCAGAACAGGAATCACTGTGGAGCTGTGTTATCAAGAAGCAAAGGAATAAAGTTTTTTCCAGGATATGTGGGATTAATACCAGTTCATGCAGTTCGTGACACGGGATCTTCTGTCATTGCAATAAACAGCAAATATGTTCAGTCAAATCAATACACTGGTGAGGTAGCAGATTGTACATCATTTGATGGAAGAGTGATTAAATTGAGGTTGGCCTACATTGATATTAGGACACCATATATTACAGGTAGAGTACTGGCTCATGTTATAAATGATGCACCAATAGATTTAATTATTGGAAATGTTGAATCAGTTAAAGAATGTACTAGAGAGGAAATAGAAACATGGGAATTTAATAATAATCAAGCACAATGTAATGTGATTAATGAATGTAAAGCAAGCAATACTGAAGAAAGTCAGACAATGGTGAATAATGAAAAAGACACATCAGTTGATAGGGAATCATTACTGAATGAAAACTACTAATAAAAATGGTGTATGCAAAGTGAAAATGATACACAACTATTAGTCAGAGAGATACTCATAAATGGCAGACAAGTGGAACATATAGTTGTACCATATAAATATAGAACAGAAATAATGACTAATGCTCATTCTATACAATTGGCTGGTCATATGGGAGTTGGCAAAACCAAAAACAGAATAATACAACATTACTTTTGGCCTAAAATGTCAAAAGATGTGAAACGATTTGTTAAACAATGCAAAGTGTGTCAGATGAAAGGATCTGGAAGTAATTTTACCAAAGCACCAATACAAAAAGGAGTGACTGCAACTAGACCATTTCAGAAGGTAGCCATAGATATCATTGGTTTTATGCCTATTATGTCTAACAGAGGACATAGATATACTCTTACATTGATTGATATATGTTCTAGGTATGCAAAGGCAGTACCATTAAAGAAAATTGAATCTACAGATATAGTGCAAGCATTATATTTAATATTTACTAGAATTGGATTTCCTGAAGAGATAATATCAGATAGAGGAACTCAATTTACATCAAAATTGACTAAAGAATTCATGGAAACATTTGGAATAAAGCAGAAGTTTACAACACCTTATCATCCTCAATGTAATGGAATGTGTGAGAGATTTAACAAAACTCTGAAGGAAATGTTGTCAAAAGTTAGTAATGAGGATCCAAAGAATTGGGATTTGGCAATACCATCAATTTTATTTGCATATAGAGAAACTACTCATGATAGTACAGGTTTTTCACCATTTGAATTGATATATGGAAAAATCCAAGAAATCCACTTAGTATTCTCAAAGAACCATTGGTAGGTACTGGTGAAAACAGGGAAATGACTAATTATGAGTTAGTTACAAATAAGAAACAACAATTGGAAATTGCTTTGGAAGAGGCTAGAAAGAATTCAGACAATAATAAGGATAAGAATATAAATAGAGTCAATCAGGATAGGAAACTAAGAACTTTGGAACCAGGAGATAAAGCTTTGCTAAAATTAAAAAATCAAAATAACAAGCTATTTACTGAATGGCTAGGGCCATATGATGTGGTTAGAAAGGTCACAAATGTGAATTATGAGATAAGAATTAAAGATCAACTTAAAGTTTTTCATATTAATAATTTAAAAAAGTATAATGATCAATCGGTGGAAAGCAATATATGCTGTAGTATAATATCAGAAGAAATTAAAGATGATATTGAAGAAATATCAACAGTGAATACACAGGGTCAGCAAACATATAAAGATGTGAATTTAGAGAAATTGACACATGAACAGGCATATGAAATGGCAAAAATAATACACAGGTATAAGGGTATATTTTCTGATTTGCCTGGTAAGACCAATGTCATACAACATGACATTATTGTAACAGATGATAAGCCGGTGAGGCTAAAACCATACACAATCCCTATTCATTTGAGGGATAACTTGCAAAAAGAGATAGATGAGCTTGTGAGAATGGGGTTGATAGAGCCATCTAATTCAACATATGCCTCTCCAATAGTATTAGTTAAGAAAAAAGATAAAACTATAAGGTTGTGTGTGGACTATAGGAAGCTGAATAATGTTACTCTTTTTGACCCATATCCTATGAACAATGCTGAAGATATTATGGCTCAGCTATCTAATGCAACTATTTTTTCTAAATTGGATATGGCTAAAGGGTACTATCAAGTAGGCTTAACTGATAGAGCTAAACCATTTACAAGTTTTGTTACTCCATTGGGATTATATCAATGGAAGGTGATGAGTTTTGGATTGGTGAATGCTCCTGCAACCTTAAATAGGATGATGGGTATGATTTTAGGACATAGGAAAGATACTATATTTTATTTGGATGACATATGTGTTTTCAATGATACTTGGGAAAATCATTTTAAAAGTCTTAATGATATCTTTGAAATTATAGGAAAAACATAATTTGACAATTAAACCTAACAAATTAGAAATAGGCATGAAAGAAATTACTTTTTTGGGACACAAGATATCCAATAACACCATTAAGCCATTGGAGGAGAATATTACTAAAATTCTTAAAATTGACATTCCAAGAAATAAAAAAGAAGTGAGGAGTCTTCTAGGTGTATGTAATTTTTATAGGAAATTTATTCCTAATTTTTCAGAGATGGTAGCTCCGTTGACTGAACTTATTAAAAAGAAAAGCCCAATTAAAATAATTTGGTCTCAGGAGTGTGAAATGGCATTAAATAGGATAAAGGTTGCTTTTTCTGGACAACCTATATTAAGACTACCAGACATTAAAAAAAGATTTGTGGTTTTGACTGATGCAAGTTTGGTTGGTTTGGGAGGAATTTTGGGACAATATCATGACAATGTCTTACACCCGATTCAGTATATTAGCAGGAAATTAAGTGAGGCTGAGGTTAGGTATGCAACAGTAGAACGGGAAGCTCTTGGTGTGGTTTGGTGTATTACTAAATTGGCAAGGTACTTGATGGGTACAAGGTTTGTTCTGATGACTGACCATAAGCCCTTGTCCTTTATAAATCAGAACAAGCTAAACAATAGTAGGATAGCAAGATGGTCACTTATCCTGCAGGCATACAGTTTTACTGTGGGAAATATACCTGGGGTGGATAATATATTGGCTGATTTGTTGTCTAGATGTGGTGTTTAAGGTGTGCTGTTTGATACGTAATCACCAGTTGGAACGCGGTTAAAATTATTTTTTATGTAAATATAAAGTATAGTTACGGTGTTAATGAAATATTGATTTTTTCCAAAGGTTCTGGACGAGAAATGGTTCTACAACTGAAGCACGGTGATTCAAGCACAACGTACCATTTGTAAGTGAGAGATGTTCTATCACGTCCTCACATTATCGTGAACGGTTTTTATGGACACCATATCAAACGCAAACATGAAGACATCATATGAAGAGTACATTTATGGTGCTAACATAGAATCGAGGTCATGTCATCGCTATATCAAGGTATATTGACATTATCAACATGGAATCGAGGTCATGTCATCGCTATATCAAGGTATATTGACATTATCAACATGGAATCGAGGTCATGTCATCGCTATATCAAGGTATATTGACATTATCAACATGGAATCGAGGTCATGTCATCGCTATATCAAGGTATATTGACATTATCAACATAGAATCGAGGTCATGTCGTCGCATTATTGAGGTACATTTACATTGTCAACGCGAAATGAAGGTCATGTCATCAACATATGGAGGAATCAACAAATCAACATGGTACATGTTTTTGGGTTTATGACCAATGTCAACACTATATTGCTTATAGACAGACAGCTTGTGGAAGTATTCTATTTTATATTTGTGGTAAATTCTAGAGATGTGTCTGTGAACAATGCATTGTAAATATTGTTGTGACATTATTGTAACTTTTTTGTCAAGGTGTTGAAACTCTACCGGATTGATAATCTACAAAGGACTTATGAAATATTCAATGAATGTGTTGTTGGACGTTCAGAAGAGGAAGGTTGCAATGATATTACATGGACCAGTATGAACTGTTGTGTTTTCGGATTTGATGATATTTATACTATTGGTTTGTGTATTTCGTCAATACAGGACAGGATATACTGTGGAACCTTATGGACCTATATGTATATATATAAAGATTAGTGAAAGTTATTGGTTAACATATATTGATGAATACGTTGGTTTTGTTAAATGTTATTTGTGTTGCATAACATGTTTTAATATAAATTGGGATAATTGTCATTTTTCATATAGTTATAGTTATTGAAGACATGGGATTGAAGAGATATATATTTTATCAAAGTATTTGACGGAGATAAGGATTTTTTTTAGAAATTTGTATGACAAATTTAAAGGGTCGATGGGGGAATGTGAGGATTTAAAATATATATAGTTGTTTTAGTGGGACATAATTTGTATAATCTCTAACCCGGTGTTAATGTATAGAATAAACGAGTGACGTTTTACGATAAAAACAATGACGTAGGAGTTAGATTGAACGCAGCGTAGATTGAGAGATAAAGACAGACGACCTTAGAATTTGGTAGTGGCAAGACGTGTTTTAGACTAGGCTATAGAAACTGTTGTGTATTTGAATTCATCTTGTACATAAATTGCATTAAATATTGAGTTCTCATTTTATTACAAGCCGGCAGTTTGTTCATTGATTATTATTATATAATGTGATCTCCCTGAGAGTTGTATACATAGTAATTACAAAATAACGGTCACAATAAGTAAAGCCTTTTTGATGGAAGATTGAGTATTTAAGAGGCCGATGGTAACGCCTGCAGAATGAATAGTCGATATTACCGGGCATTGTTCGGTCACATTAGGGATCAGAGGTGTTAGCGAGGATGTTGGAGTAGACACGTCAAGGTGAAGCCGTCCAGCCCTCGTTCCTCTCACTGTGGGTGCTTGAACCCCTACACCGAGCCGACGAATGTCACTGGATCCAGACTTGAAAGTAGTATGATGTGGGCCAGAAGTAGCACTCACTGCGAATGTAGTAGTCGCAGATTGGTGGGGATCAAGCACACTCGCAACAGGAGTAGCCAAGGCAGGTTTAGCAGACAGGTTATGCCAAATGCGATGAAGATTTCCAGCCCTTGTCCCGCGTCTTGTAGGTAGACGACGCCCTATGCCAAAACAACGAATCATTTGAAAAACGTTGTTATCGACACGGGTATGGCACTCAGAGCATATTTTCCCAATACTACGGAGAATGCTGTGATTCATTTTTAAAATACTTAAGTCGATCAGAATAAGAAACCAAACACAACACACAATAGGACTAGTGTGTCGTCAGAAATGTTTGTAAACACCGGTTTACTAGAGCGGAACGGGTAAACATTTAGACCTGTTGAGACCAGTTTAAGAAAAAGGCTCAGTCCTGTTTTACAGTATTTATAGATTCATTAATAATTTAATTAATTAATCACTCCTTACACGTATCAAGAAACACTACAATGATTATACTATTGTCAAGAGAAAACTTCCACAAATCCACTGGTATAAAAATTAACACTCTAAAGTGAACATAGAAGACACATAAATACTCCAAGTAGAGACGGAAAACACACTGCTGCCTGCTGGCGCAACACAAAAAAAACGGTGAACAACAAGCTGCCGGGCACTCATCTCAAACTGGTCAACAAAATCGACCAACGTCTGAAAGCTTACCTGATGCCCCATGCACTTCACGTGCTATCATCTCACCAGGCGATATAGAAACTACAGAAAAGGGAGCATCTCCGGTGTTGCCTGTAACAACTCATAAGTCTCAACAACCTATACACAATTTTGTAGAGGTTAATCACCAATAACAACTTCGAAAAAAAGATCCATCGATATACAGCTACCTAAATGATTTGTAAAGAATACCATCCCTTCTCTATTGTTGAAGGCGAAGAATTTAAAAAATGTGTGTATCTCTTAAACCACAATTACACAATTCCAAGCCGGAAAACGCTTACCAATAGCTTGTTGCCTTCGGTCTATAATGAGATTATAGACAAAATTTCATCCGAGCTATTAGATGCTCAAGCTATTTGTGTAACATGTGATGGCTTGACAAATATTAATAATGTTAGCTATTACGCCCTAACAGCACATTATATTGACAATGCTACTCAACTGCAGTCATGTTTGATTGAATGCTCGGAATTTAGCGAGCGCCACACAGGTGACAATATATCTTCGTGGATAAAAACTGTGCTTGAAAAATTCTCTATAAATAATAAAATATGTGCTGTCGTTACAGATAATGCCGCAAATATGAAATCTGCAGTGGCCGAGTTAAATCTTCGACATGTTGCTTGCTTTACCCATAGCTTAAATTTAATAGTCAAAGATGCCATATTTTCTACTGTAAATGAACTAGTCGAAAAAGCTAAGAGCATTGTACAGTACTTTAAGCAAAGTAGCTCGGCTTTGGCAAAACTGCACGAAATGCAAGATTCGCTAAAATGTAGCAATCTTAAGCTTAAGCAGGATGTTCCGACCAGGTGGAACTCAACATTTGATATGCTAGAGAGACTTGTTAAAAATAAAGAGCCGATAGTGTCGACAATGGCATTGCTGGGCTCAAGGCAACAGTTTCAGCTAGAACAACAGGAATGGGAAGCTTTAGAACATTGCGTACACATTTTGTCGGTCTTCAATGATGTCACGAAAGAAGTTTGTGGAGAAAACTCGCGTGCTGGCGTGTCACTTTAAGCCAAGTGATCTTACGTCAAGTTTTGAATATAAATTACGAATACATTTTGAAAGAAAAATACATTTAATAGTCTTGTGAATGGAGATGGTGGGAGGGAAGTGGTAGAGAAAGAGAGAGAGAGATAGACACGGAAAGAAGAAAAGAGAAAAAGAGGAAGACATACACAAAGAAAGTAAGATAATAAGATACATCTACCTGTTGTATAGAATAAAAAAAGTAATGTGTGTAAAGTTTATGTAGAGTTTAGTCTTAGTTACAGAAAGAAAAAATAATGAATATGTCTTGCTCCAGGTCCATAATCTGGCGGGGAAACAGGAGGCGATCTTTTTAACTGTAAAAGGACGAAAGCTGAGATGGTTTTGGTCATACTGTAAGGCATGACTCCCTCGGGCCAAAACCATCCAACAGGGTACAGTGTAAGGAGCACACAGAAAACGTCCTCAGAAAAAGAAGTGGTTGGACAACTTGAAAGAGTGAACTTGTTCAGGCAACCCATTCCATGCCCGCATGCCTCTCGGGAAGAAAGAGTACTTATATGGATTTGTTCTCTCATAAGAGATAAGGAAAGTGTTTTTGTCTTTATGTTTATCTGAGCTTTGCAACCGGTTGTTATTGGGTTGTATTTCTAAATTAGAGTTTAATGCCTATACTAGAATATGCAGCCTCTGTATGGGACCCGACAACTAAAGAAAACATTACAAAATTAAAGCAAATTAAAAAAATAGCTGCAATGTTCATAACTAGTGAATATTCCCAATTAACAAGAGTCACAACATTAGTCAAATCACTAAACCTAGAAAAATTAGAGGACAGAAGTGCCAAGAGTGAAGTAGTAATAATACATAAGGCATTAAACTCTAATGATCAACAACCTAATGCACGCGTGCCAGACTTGGCATTAATATTATTAGTTATTATGTAGAGTTATAATACCCGATTGTAAAACCAAAAGACATAAAGTGAATGGACATTGTGTGTAAAAATATAGACAAGCGTGTGAGAATAAAACAATTCTACAGGGAAACAATATTAGACTATTTTTAAAATAGGCAAAGGGGAGGTAACATGTTAATTATAAATGAATACTTATAAAAAGCATTAACCTCCCCTTTGTTTTTCTTTTTTTAAATGATTATTTTCTTCAGAATCTATTTTGAAAAACAAATATCTTGCTAATCCCTTTAAAATATGCTAAGCGGCTAATCCAAAACAATAAAAGCCTAGTCGCACCCGATTCTAGGTCAAGAGGACAAAATTAATGGATCGTAAATATAAACAAAGTTCAGCAGACGACATCAAACAGTCGGACTACTTTTCATAGCACGTGGACTTTACGTCAGAATATCTTATATATTAAAGACGCTCCTTCTATGTATATTGCGTCCTACGCTCATCCGTGGTCCGGATAATCAACCCGATTTTAAGATACAGCCCTCGAGTGTATTAGATAGATAGATAAATGGATGGATAGATAGAGAAGTAGATAGATTAGATAGATAGATATATAGATAAAGAGTAAGAGAGAGATAATTAGATACATAGACAGACAGACAGATAAATAGATAGATAAATAGATAGTATAATGTAAGTACTATTAGTCTATCTATATATATATATATAAGTAGCTAGTGTTTGTGTCTAACCAATCGAAATTGGTTTATTTAAGGCAACGTTGCCTTATATTCTTATATCTTACTTTTGTGATCCCTTACTTATTAACATGAGTTTTCCATAGCGTAGTGCTTAGCGTCTTCCACTGCCATGCGGACGATCTGTGCTCAATTCCCCACGGTGTAGATTTATTTGTTTCCTAAAACGTTTTTTAGTAAATCTCTAGCTTAAGGCCTACCTAAGCCTTTGTATTTTTCCCCCGAGCAACGCCGGGCAATTTAGCTTTTGGTTTAATAAAAAGACTTACCTATTTTAACTCGATTATAATATGTATTGTGAGAAGACTGAAGCTCTTTTCGTCGGAACGAGACAGAAAGTCGCTTCCCTCACTTCGACCGATCTTCAGCTAAATGACGCAACTGTGCCTTTCTCCTCAACTTTCTATAGCCTCGGCGTCTATCTGGACTCCACGCTGTCCGTGCAGTCCCACATATCCTTCCTCACCAAAACCTGCTTCTTCCACCTGCGTCGTATTCCCGCCATCATACGCTATCTCACAGAGGAAGCTTGTGTGAAGCTTGTCATCTCTCTACTCCTCTCACGCACTCACTCTTCAAATCCCTCGTGCGACGCTAGTGTCCGCTTCCCAACGGGCATTCTCCTACGCGGGATCCCCTCCCACTACAGCTTCGCCAGAGCCCTAGATATCTTCAGGAGCCGGCTGAAGACTCACCTATTCCAGTAGCAGTATTCACCTTTACATATATATATATACATTCTCATCTGTTCTTCGTTCTTGTTTTTTTTCTGTTTGTAACTGTTGTCAGCGCATAGAACTGTCATCAACGGGATATTCGCTATACAAGATTTATTCTAAATTAATTGCCTAAATGTTTTCAGTAAATAATATTTATATTTCTAAAATTATTAAATCTAGCGTATATCTTTCTGTTCATTTCAGTTTATGAAATGTTTATCTGCAGCTTATACAGACTTATTTAATATTTCCCTGGCAACCCCGGGGAATTTATCTTGTTATATTATATAAAGTTTTGTGTTTAAGTAAAATTTAAGCATAATATATTATATCTATTCTATTTCAGTTAAAAAATCTGAAAATCTATATTATAAATGCGTCCAATTAAATAATGTATTACAATTGAATGCCTTTTCTAACCTATATAATATTTACTTTATGACTGGCTTGCTGGAACAACCTCAGACATTGAACGACTTTCTTTCGTCTATCGATATGGATTTCGGCACATAACTTTTCATACATTTTATATCTTGTTTCACAGATTTCAAATTGACTATAGTTCTATATAGGCTATAATACTTTGATTTCACGAACAAATCCATAACTTTATATTTTAGCTTTTATCCTCTTCACGCTAGGAAGCCAAAAAATCCTTTACTGTTAATATGGGCATAAGGGCTTATTTATTATGACTTTTTATCAAACTAATACACCGGAAAAGTACACATTACCTCTATCTTATCTTATGGCGTCTAACATATCAAAAGAAGCAATAATTTAAAGGAAAACAAATCCGAATCCAAGAACGAAACCGAATTTCGGTCGGCCTCTAATTGTGTCATTGAGGGCCAATTAAACCAAATTTATCATTCTTTTCTCATTTGGTGAAGAAATGACCAAAGTGTTTTGTGGGTGTTTACACCAGCTCTAAAAGTTATACAAAAGTATTTGTGAAGATTTCAATAAAGAATTCGTCTATTACTTTAATAAACCAAAAAAAGTTTTACCCATGGTTGAAGTTAAGACATGAAACAATAGAATTATAACAACCCAAAATGTTGAAACAATAACATCATTGACAAAGCTTTCTTCGTATAAGTAACTCAATAACAGGTCCTCCATTTCAACTTTTCAATATCATTGAAATAATCAATAACTAAAATAAGATGGACCGCTTGCTTTAAAGACCAAGTGAAGAGGTTTTTCTCAAAGAAACGAGATTTGGAATAGCCTCATACAGAAGTGACGTATCACAAGGGAAATAAATAAATAAAAATAGACGCTATAAATCTATATTTAACCATTTTGTTAAAAATAAGAACCGGGAAAAGATTCAAAACATGTGGCAATAGATTCAAAACACGTGACAATATTCATTTTTCCTAGTCGGAATCCTTTATGTCACGTCACTTTCCTATATTGCCGGAAATAAAAACATCTCAAATGGCTACGAGATTTGGAGTATTCCTCCGAAAAACACACACATTTAATTGCAAATATTGAACTAATTACTTAAAATTTATCTTTGATATTTTGTATAAATGTTTTTTATTAACATTCAGATACTGAATACACTATTTACATTCAAAATAAAATGTTAACTCAATTTTGATAAAAAGCTCTTCACTTGGTCTTTAATAATTCTGCTATTTGATGACTCGAATGATTTCTTTTCGGAATTCCCGATTCCCTTTTGTACTGTGCCCTTCCGTTCTATTTAGTCGCTAAGATTTCTTAATGAAAAATTGCAATAATAATCGAAATTTGTATACAGCAGAAACATTTAAACAAACTTAGAAGTCATTTAAGACAGCGTTATTGGATGCGCACGGAAAAAGAACATATAATCTTGAAAAATAGAGCAAGCGGTCCATCTTATTATAGTCTTTGGAATAACTTATCTTATGTCATACATTACACACGCTCCTTTTGTAAAGAAGACTTTTGCGTCCTACGTTCATCGGTGGTCCGAGTCTAGTCTTGCATTTTTATTATTGTTTTAAATGCTGTTAAGTTACTGGTTTTCCTGGTTTGTTCAGGCAACACATTCCAAGCCCGAATGCCACTCTGGAAGAAAGAGTACTTATATGAATTTGTTCTCGCTTAAGGGATAAGGAAAGTGTTTTTGTCTTTATGTTTATCTGAGCATTGCATCAGGTTGTTATTGGGTTGTATTTCTAAATTGAAGTTTAATGCCTCGTGTATTATTACTACTTGACTCTTTGCCTTTCTGTCCTCTAGTGTTTCTAGGTTCAGTGATTTGACTAATGGTGTTACTCTTGTAAGTTAGGAATATTCACTACTTATGAACCTTGCCCCTCTGTTTTGAATTTGTTTTTATTTTTTAATGTTTTCTTTAGTTTATGTGAGATAGTATTTTATTTTTATATTCTTATTACATTTGTAAAAGTTCCTTTTTATGAATCCTAATGTTTGGTTTGATTTTTTAATTACTTTATCAATATGATGATTCCAAGATAACTTATCATTTATGATTACTCCAAGATACTTTGCATTGCTAGTTTGAGTTAGTTCTTTACCATGAATGAAGCAGTTTCTTATTATTTGTTACTTTTTGGATACCCTTATCATTTGGCATTTTTCAGGGTGAAAAGACATACTCCAGTTTGATTCCCATTTTTGTAGTTCACCCAGGTTTTTTGTAAAAATTTCACGATCTTTTCCTGTCTCTATTATTCTATAAATAATAAAATCATCACAAAATAATCTTACTTTTGTTCCTTATGACTTTTTATCAAACCAATACACCGGAAACGTCCGCAATTTCAACTTTCCAATAACATTGCAGTATTAAAATAACATCTCAACACCTTAAAATTATAGATTTTTTAAAAAAGGGTTAAACTATAAAACTATTTTTAAAAATTTGTCAATCGTGTCAATCAATAACACCAATAATCAAATCACTAAAGCTAGAAACACTAGAGGACAGAAGGCCAAAGATTAAAGTAGTAATAATACATAAGGCATTAAATTATATTTTAGAAATACAACCCAATAACAGCCTGTTGCAATGCTCAGATAAACATAAAGACAAAAACATAACGATTTTCCTTATTCCTTATGCGAGAACAAATGCATTTAAGTACTCTCTCTTCTCGAGTGGCATTCGGGCATGAAATAAGGTACCTGGGAAAAAAAAACAAGAAAACCATTAACTGAACATCATTTAAAACATTAATAAAGATGAAAGACTAGACTGTGACCACGGATGAGCGTAGGACGCAATAATCATCTTGATATAAGGAGCGTCTGTAATATATAAGATAAATCAAAACTTGGTTAAATTTGCTCCGGCTAGTAAATGTTTCCTTCCTGACTTGACAATGGCGTTCATTAAACTTTTCACCAGCACGTGCAGAGGGCTCGTGCCTCTCTCTATGTCGTCGAATGACTTCAGAATGCTGTCAGGTTTAGGACTTGTGTAGTGAAGCACTGAAAAAAGGACAGAAATTGTGCGGTTATTTGTCAAATTTCTAATTTTTTTTTTATAATAAACAATAGAAACATATAATTAATTTAAACATTGTTGAGTAATTGTGTAGGCCTACTAGCATTATGGACCCGGTTCTCCTAACGGGGTTTCAAACATGCTTTAAAAATTCCATTTCAAATAAAATCTTAATTGACTAGGTATCCAATGCTTGATAATATTTAGGATTTTTTTATTTATTTTTCTATAGAGGACGGACAAGAGAATCTTTTAAAAAGAACTTAAAGACCTTTTTCTTTGGCCAATACATCTACCACTGCAATTCACACCAAAAGCGCACTGAGCATGTTAATTTAAAAGCATGGATAGAAGCGCTATAAACAATGTCCATTCTTATCTTATATATATATATATATGTATAATAAACGTGAGTTTGTTTATATGTTTGTTTATACGTTTGTCTTCTATAGGCTCCTAGGCCGTTTGACCGATCGGCACAAGAGTTAAATCTATAATTTGGAAACGTCCTTCAAAAGAAATTTTCATTATATAAACAATTTTGCTTAATTCATTTTTTTTTAAAATAAACTTAGGCCTATTACTAATCACTTTATGTTATGGTTCTAAACTGAGCGCCATTTCAGAATAATGTCCCTTAGAACTGACATATTATACAGTTTTGTTAATTTCAATCGTAAGTTCCTATTATCTATTAAAATCAATTATTTTGTTGTCTGGTTTTAGGGGAGGATAACCAAGAATAGAGCTTATATATCATGCTGTTTTAGCCCCTGAGTGACCAGAATGGACAAAGTAATAGTAAACAATAGTAGACAGTAAATGCAAGTTTTCCTTTCAAATCACGCCTCCGATCAACGGAGCTACTGAAGTCGCGTTCATCGATTGTGTGGTCAACACAATGCCAAGCCGCCGTTTTGACATTCCTGAATTGATTGAGAATCAGATGATAAGTTGGATAGAAGACCTGACAGATTAAGATTGTTGATCTAGATTCGAAGCCCGAAACTTTTAATGAACAGCGAATCTGATTTTCTTCTTCTTCATATTACTGTGGAGATCCCGTTAGGACCGATGATACCACTAATTAACTACACATAAAATAAAAAATAAAAACATCACAAACAACTTCAAACAAGAAATATAAACAGTAGAGAGTTTTACTTTAGGTTTTTAATTCAGCCCTTCAGTGAATATTTGAAAGCCGGCACAGTAGGGGCACATGGGGGCCTGGTACAGGGTGTTCCACAGTCTAATGGCTGACGGAGAAAAAAATATTTGTAGACGTCGGTGCGTGCGTGTGGGACATGCAGGTTGAGCTGATGACCTCAGATAGAGCGGGACACCTGTTGGATGCGACCTGGCTGTGTGGACATTTTCTCGTGGCGGTTCATGATCTTGTACTTGTACATAGTGGTGACCGTGTTTACCACTCTGCGGTGTTTTAGGGGCTCGAGTTGGAGTTTGGCCACCAAAGCAGAGGCGCTTGTTTGATTTAACACCACGTGTCCCAATTTTAACTACACTGACTACAGTAAAGGGGAAAGGTGGTCGAGCTGGAAGCGCATTCGACTGGCGTACCGAAAGGTTCTTGATTCGAATCCTGGTGAAGGCTAGAATTAGTTCGCGGGACTGAAGAGTGTCCCTGCCTGAGTCTACCCAGTTCTGACTTAAGTTGTGGTTGGGTAAATGTGACTTGGCATTGTGCTGACCACTTAATTCCCGTATATGCCGTAGCCAAAGAAACTGGTAAACTCTGCTTCACCGGCCCTATGAACATTTTTTGTACCGAAGGGTACTTTACCTAATACAGTACACCCAATGAGTTATGGATACGGTTTAAGTAGGTACACATTTCAAGAGGCAAATTATAATCAGCACTTACCACTTGTTTCGTTGTTGTTGAATGGTCTGGTCGGTTTTTTGGCCTGGTTCTCCGGAGTCATGTAGTCGTCGTACCAGATTGGGTGGCAGACACCAAAGTTGCAGATTGTCTGGATAACATACACAACAAAAACATACTACACGTTGTAATTAATAGCCACATGGTTTCATTTATTGTTTTCACTGTTAGCTGCGAGTGTTAAAGCATAAGGCGTGTTTTCATTCAAATATATTGTACAATCTGAATTACCCGGCGTTTCCCGGGGAAATAATACATTAAATATAATAATCATTTACTGAAAATATTTAGGAAAGTAATTTAAAATAAATATTGTAATCGGGTTTTAAATGGGCATGTCTTTTTATATAACAGGTTAGGATATAACAGGATATAAAAGTAAAGACTTTCTTTAGCTGAGAATCGAAAACCTGTCTCCCGCATGTTGAAAATAATATTAACTTATTAGATTTTACTTTCTGTAAACATTTTAGTTAAGCTAAATTGCCCTGCTTTGTTAGAAAAAAAAAGTATATTTGCCTACAGCTACGAATAAAAATTTTATAAACTAAAGTGAACAGAAAGCTATAATAATTTTTAAAATAATAATTTTTTATTATTAAAACATTTTAAGAAAGTAATTAAAAAAAAATATTGTAATCGGTTTTTAAAAAAATAATGTCTTTTTATTTATCAAAAAGTTACATGAGAATCAAACACCCGTCTCCCGCATGTTACTAAAATAAAATTATTAAAGATTAAAGTCCTGAAATTCATTACAATCTTTAAAAAAAAGTTATATTAATGGAAATATAATATAAACGTAGAAAAAAAAGGTAATCAGTAGGTTTTTGAACCCAGGTCGCCAACGTGGCAGTTATATGTGCTGACCACTCAGCTAGGGAGAACACATGCCGGTACCGAGATCGCAAAATTAAAATATGAAACAATAAGATCAAGTGTGTTTAAATTAACCAATGGTAGTCCGAAACCACACACACAGTCTAGTATATATAGTCTATAATTATATATATAAAGATAGATATATATATATAAATACACATATATATATATATATTTATATTTATATATATATATATATATATATATATATATATAAATATAACTTGTGAGTTTGTTTATATGTTTGTTTTTTTATACTGTTATATATATGTTCTCTTTAGATTCATGTGCCGTTTAACGCATCGGGACAAAAGGCAAAGGAAACGGTCTCCATAAGAAAATTGTATTTTGTGTTGTGTGTAACGTTAGTACAATAGATGATCTCCCCCTGACCTCTTGTTGATCTCTGCACGCTCGCTTACGTAGGAAATTTCGAGCCAATACTCTCGTGGCACAGAAAGTTTTGTTTACAATTTTCTAAGTTGTTTCTGGAACTCTACGATTCCAGAAACATTCTTCTATTTATTATATAAGGGATTCAGGCTAGAATCTCAGTAGTTTTTAGTCTTATATCGATGTAGTCTAAGTCTATTATTTTAATATTGATGTTTTGTTCTCACTGGCAGAGCTGTGCAGTCTGTGCAACCGCTTGTTATGTGTATTTGAGCATTGTAGCCATATTACCGTGTAGCCATGTAACCATATAAATATAATCATTTAACCATAATACCCTGTAACCATGTAATCATATATTATACCCATGTATAACCACGCTATCCGGTATCTATGCGACCATTTAACCATTCAAACGTGCAACCATATTACCATGTAGCTATGTACAATTACCAGTGTGTGCAACCCGTACACAACTTCACACAACCTTCTAAAGCTCACAGTAACCCAACATTGCTTTTACATTTGCTCGGATGTATACACAACTAAATACAAATACAACAACACATCTTTACATTAAACCTTATCGTTGATATCCCTTAAGATAATTACTATCTATTCATAACATAAGTTTTTTTCACACGACAATATCATTGAAAGCAAACTATTACATTTCAATTGGGACTTCAAGCCATAACAAAATCTTTGACGCCTGCCCAATGTAAAATCAGACGCCATAGATCTATGAAGCAGCACACGGGTCGAAGTTTACGAACAACAAACGCAGTACCTGTAAACGAGTATAGATGTAGAGCGTGTCGGGGTTTCTCTCGTAGACTTTATATGACATTAAGCAGGCGTTGAATATCCCAATAGCGTCCCTTGCATACCTGTAAAGGAAAAAAACATTGTGGGTATGCTTTTTTATATAACACCGAGGTAACGTAACTCTTTCACCGAGCCGTTCAAAGAGATTATTTAAGTTATAAAACAAACACATAAAGAAGATAATACATTTCTTGACTTAATCCCTTAAGTGTACAGTGGATAAAAAAACATGTAGAAAATTGACAATTACCGTTAAACAGCTTACAAGACCTAGATGAACTACAAAAATGGGAATCTAACTGGAGTATGTCTTTTCACCCAGAATAATACCAACTAATAATGATATCCAAAAAAAGAAACAAATAATAACAGACTACTTCATTCATGGTAAAGAACTAACTCAAACTAACAATGCTAAGTATCTTGGAGTAATAATAAATGCTAAGTTATCTTGGAACCCTCATATTGATGAAGTAATTAAAAATCAAACAAAACATTAGGATTCATAAAAGGGAACTTTTACAAATTTAATCATATCATATCTTATATTCATATATCATATATCATATCATCATATCATATGATCAATATATATAATTACCGTGAGTTTGTTTATATATATATATAAATATATATATATATATATGTTTGTCCTCTATAGAGCGTTCTCAGTGGGCGGAGCTTAAGTTTTTTAGTGACGTCATTTGTAAATAGAGGAACAAATATGGTGCATGGTGAAGTTTCTTATCATGCCAAATTCACATATGAATATCGGCTATCCTTCTCAAAAATAAGGAGGTAAATAGTAGTACTGTAGATTAATTGATTAATGTGATTAGGCTAGGGCCAATTAGACCTATTTACACTTTCAATTTCACTTTATACGCCTACACTTTTAATGTTTTGTAGAATCGGCTAATGGCTAAGTAGGACAGCTACGATTTCAAGTGATAGTGTTGGTGAATAGGCTATGTAGTCAAGTCACTAATAGGCTCACATCGTTTATGATCTATGTCTATGATAATAATAAAATGGCCTATTTTATTTAACAGACATAATACAGCTTAAATCTTAATAAGACTTAAAACACAACACATCATTTTAAAAAATGCTTGAGCCTATATGACACTTTATTAATGCAGCGGCCATTGTTACTTGTACACCATTACTCAAAGTAAACAAATATCACGTGCTTTTTGTCACATGATTGCAAACGCCCTATAGGCTACTAAGCCGTTTGACTAATCAAGATAAAAGTTAAACGTATAAATTGAAAACGTCCAACAAAATAAATTTGTATTTTATAACTTATAATTTATAATCATGAATTTGTTGATTTTATAAATCAAAAAAAGTATATCCAGCTATACAAATACATAAAACCTTACGGAACAAATGGTCATTTCCGTTCATTTACTATGTTGAACGCGAGATTAACTATGTTGAACGCGTAGGCCTTATCGGATTTTCACAATTCTGCTGTTGTTTTTTCAATGTGGCGAGACCTTTTTTCAAAAGTTACGCTCCGCAATTTGGTTTGGAGAGTTTGAATGGTGTAGGCTTCTTAAAAAAAAATACTAACGTATGACGTAATGTCTATCAAATCATTTCTTTTTTCATTATAGATCTTTGCATTATCTATTAAGTAAAAGTAACCACATGTTTCAATTATTTAATGGATGCACGTCGCTGTTGAGAGCATCCTTTAATAGGCGACGTTCTACACTCTAGAAAATAAATTATACTAATTATAAAGGACAAGTGACAAGATATAAATTATTCCTTTTACATAGCACAAGCCTGGTAGCAAAAAATTTTATGCATGTGCCAGGGCTACCGGACGCAATATAAAAAACTAAATACCGAAAGAAACATTCTCAATACTGTTTTATTATCTTATAAGTTTACAGATGTTCCTTCTAGATAGAAGATTATTACGTCCACTAGGCCAAAAACTCCTGCAGTACGACAGGGATCCGTCGGTGGCAGGGATAGAACCCGCAGCCTGTCAGTTGGTTTTTGGTTGACAGCCCGGTGAACTAACCGCTGGACTAGCCGGCTTAGCAATAAGCATAACAAAAATTAAATACCGAAAAAATTGTTATCACTATAGTTTTTATTTAATGGAAATATTTTTTTCTAATTTTGTTTTTATTATTTACCTTTTTTATTGTTTTGTATAAATTTGTGTTTTTTGTTCTTTTAGATAGTACATTATTGTTAATTTAACATTATTAATAACAAGTTAAGTCAACACAACTGTTCGCTACATTTTAATATAGAATTTAAAAAATCTATAAAAAAAAACGTGATTTCGGCTCTTGCTTCCATGGCGTAACGCTTAGGATTGAGCAATTTCTGTCCGGGCTCCAACCACCCCACGTCACGCCGAGGGCGTGGCGTGCCGTGTAACAGGGAAGGTTGCCGCAGCCCAGCGTTCGTTCCCTGCAATACCCCTAAGGATTATTATCGTGGTGGATCAACAGTAAACCTGCACTGTCACCCAGTAGGACAAATCCTATACTATAGGTACATGCATCCAGGCACCGGGTGCTTCTCGAGACGGGATTGCAGCGTCCATTGTTTCCTCCCCACCGAGACCAGTGGCCTCTTGGCAGTGTAATGGATCTCGGACCCGCTGCGGGAGCTGTCCCCCCAGAGTTCGCCCGCCGGTGTATTCTTAATGGGAATGTAACGGCGGTATACACACTACGCCAGTCTTTTGGGCCAAAAGCTTGACAGCATCAATTCTGATGCATATGCCAGGGTCAGGGCGACCAGAAACAATTAAAAAGAACGAAAACTAAATACCGAATAGAAATGTTCTCACTTCAGTTATTTTTGTAATATTGTCTTTTGTCTCTCTCTCTCTCTCTCTCTCTCTCTCTCTCTTAACAAAACACATTATAGTCATTCTTTCCTCTGTCATTTTGACGGGCATAACCACTAGTATATATATAAATCTCAAAAGGTGTATGTGTGTACATACCGCAAAATCTTTTTTAATACTGCACAGAATGAGATGAAATTTGCTACAATTATTCTTTGTCTTAATGCGGTCAATACTGTCAAGGTTTTTACATTTTTTTAATTGACCGCAGTGGTCAGTTTTGTCAAAAATAGGTCATAAAAGGACAAGTTTTGATTCACGTTAAAATTGCCAATATCAAAATTATATAATTTATCTTCACAAAATGAAAAAAAAGGGCGTTGAGATTATTTTCAGGATGACATCATCAAAGTTTGCGCATGGATTTTTTATCAAGAAGGGTCCATTTTCATTCATGTTTAAATTGACGTCATAAAACTATGGATTTTTTTCTCAATGAAGGGAACAAATTTCAATCATGTTTAAATTGCCTACGTGTCGTAAACAACTTCAATTATTTTTGTAGCGGGAAATGTTTAAGAAGGGAACACAATTTTGTTTTAATTTGCGTCGTAATTAAATTACGACACAATACTTTATCACCGCTTAATACTATTCTTCATGACTGCATGGGTAGCTACAGTGTATTTGATAATTATTTTAGCCAGTTCGGAGAACCTGGCACCTTTAGGGTTACAGCCTTTGTAACGGGCAAAGTTTCAAATTCATTCGTGTTAAATTATCTCTGTAGCGGGCAGTGTTTCAATTTCATTCGTGTTACATTATCTCTGTAGCGGGCAATGTCTCAATTTCATTCGTGTTAAATTTTCTCTGTAGCGGGCAATGTTTCAGTTTCATTTGTGTTGAATTATCTCTGTAGCGGGCAGTATTTCAATTTCATTTGTGTTAAATTATCTCTGCAGCATGCAATGTTTCAATTTCATTCGTGTTAAATTATGTTTGTAGCGGGAAATGTTTCAATCTTATTCGTATTAAATCATCTCTGTAGCGGGCAATGTTTCAATTTCATTAGTGTCAAATTATCTCTGTAAAGGGCAAGGTGTCAATATCATTCGTGTCAAATTATCTCTATGGAGGGCAATGTTTCAATTGACGGTTTGCGAATGAACTTTGTGAGTAAAGGGAACGAAATTTCATTCACGGTTAAGCTGAGACCTATAGGCTAACCTTTGTAGCGGGCAATGTTTAAATTAAACGGTGGGCGTTAACTTAGTGAATGAATGGGGAATAATTAATTCACGTTTAAATTAGTCTACCTGAAAAATATATGTCACAGCTTAAGACTATTGCGCTGAATATAACTGCATGGGTAGTTATAATGTATTTGAAAATAAATTTTAGCCCGTTCGGAGAATCGGGCACATATCTGCTAATATATATATATATCAAAAGTTGTATGTATGTGGGCGGGTATTTACATTCCAGCATAATCTTTTTTAATACTGGACAGAATGATGTGAAATTTGCTACAAATATTCTTTGTGTTACTGCGGTGAACACGGTTAAGATTTTACATTTTTTAAATGACCGCATTGGTCAGTTTGGTCAAAAAACGGGAATAAATAGACAACTTTGGGTACACGTTGAAAGTGCCGGTCCAACTTTTTATAGTTTTTCGTCACAAAGGTAGAAAAATAGGATGCGATTGGATTATTTTTATTACGTCATCAAACTTTGTGAATGAACTTTATGAATGAAGGGAAACCATTTTATCCATGTTTAAATTGACGTCATCAAACTATGCGCATGGATTTTGTTTCAATGAAGGGAAAAAATTAATTCATGTTTTAATTTCCTACGTGTCGTACAAGACTTAAATTAACTTTGTAGCGGGAAATTTTTCAATTGCGGTGATAAAATTTCATTCACGTTTTAATTCGTGTCGTATATATCTTAAAAACTTTGTAGCGGGATAATTGTTCCATTGCCGGGCAATGTTTCAATTTGCCAGGACTAACTTTTTACAGTTTTAATTGGTATCGTATACGTCTTATAAACTTTGTTTCATGTGGGTTTAATTTGTTTTTTTTTTTTTTCTGTTGAATTTAAAATTTAATTGTATGTTTGCTTCCAAAGCAACAACAAATAAATCAATAGCAAATATCATCAAAAAAGAAAAAAAAAGAAAAAAACATAGATCTACGACCTAATGTTGTCGCAA
This sequence comes from Anisus vortex, assembly GCA_949126835.1. Lineage (NCBI taxonomy): Eukaryota > Metazoa > Mollusca > Gastropoda > Planorbidae > Anisus > Anisus vortex. Next base: position 28,511,166 of record OX421505.1, read on the forward strand.
AAAAATATAGATAGATCTATAAACAATCATTTTTAAATCAAAAGTACTGTCGGAAGGACACGTGAATTCTGTTTAACAGAAAGAGTTTAATTACCCAATAAACTCATACCAATAGATCACGGTGGTCATACTTTGACCAAGATATAAAAAAAATGATTTTTTTTCCTTTTTAGTTGTATATTGAACTGGTGTATATTAAAGTCTGCAAAACAACAATATATAAATAAATAATGACCACAAAAAAACACAAACAAAAAGAAAACATACTACTTATGTATGTTGCAAAAAAAAAACACTATAGTATGTCAAGCATAGTATATATATAAAGCCGTTTGGAGAATCAGGCACATATCTGCTAGTAAAATTATAAATCTACAATGCTATCTCACATTGGTTAGGCCTATACTAGAATATGCAGCATCTCTATGGAACCCATGAACTAAAGAAAACATTAAAAAATTTGAACAAATTAAAAAAAAAGAACTGCAAGGTTCATAACTAGTGAATATTATCAATTAACAAAAGTAACACTAAACCTAGAAACACTAGAGGACAGAAGAGCAAAGAGTAAAGTAGTAATAATAAATAAAGCATTAACCTCTCATTTAAAAACACAACCCAAAAACAACCTGTTTCAAAGCTCAGATAAACAAAAAGACAAAAACACTTTCCTTATACTTTTGCCTCACTGGAGAACAAATGCATATAAGTACTCTTTCTTCCCGAGTGGCATTCGGGCATGGAATGGGTTGCCTGTATAAACCATGAAAACCAGTAACTTAACATCATTTAGAACATTAATAAAAATACAAGACTAGACTCCAATCACGAATGAGCGTAGGACGCAATAATATTCTTTTTAGAAGGAGCATCTGTAGTATATAAGATAAGAAGATAAGATAAGGTTAAAACAATAGTCTATTGTCATGTATATTGTTTTTCCAAGTATTGGAACACGCAATGTTTATTCTTCCCTATCTCTATTTTCTCACTACACGCGATTTTGTGGGCGGGGCTTAGGCTTTCCAATCGCCTGACGTTTAGTAAGAAAACAAAAGATTCTAGGTAATGTTGGGATTCAGTGTTTACCCAGAGTTCTCAGAGTGTCTGGGAACGGCTTATTTTCTAAATAGGGGAAGTTCCTATCGTTTTTGTTATGAGTTTTGTAATGATACCATGATTTTCACCCCTACTAGTAATGGGTTTGTCCCTTGCACAACTTGAATAGTATTTAATGATTTGTTTTGTCTGAAAGGCAGAGAGTTTCAAGATATGTTCCTTTGAGGACGCTTGTGTTTGCACTATTTTATTCTAACTGTACATAATACATATATTGTATATATTGAACATATCACCTGAATTAAACTATCAACAACATTTACACTGAAGCTTCCTCGTCAAGTTACTATTCTATTGTGTTGTCTACAATACTATAATATTTATCTACTACTCTAATATCAAGGAAAGGAACTGTTAGAACACAAATTCTGAGTTTGTACCCAGGACTATAAGAAGAGTTCGTGTAATACTGAAACATAAATAATAATAACTAAAGTCTCCCCTAGGACTAACGAGAATTATCAACAAGATCTACACAGCTCTGGCCACAAGGGGATTGTGGATGTAACACTATCCTTTCAAGTTTTAAAACACAGAAGAAACTGTATTCATGTGAAATATAGGTAAATCCAATGCAGAATATAAACAATGATATATACAAAAACTATTAGCTACTCGTCTCCACAATAAAATGATTTGACTACATAATTTAAAACTACTAATACTTTTACAAACATGATCTGCTCACTACAGCTCTCAAAACCAGACTGAGCCAAGTTCTTGCCTTGAATCGTTAGATCAATTATCTTAGAACATTAGAACATTTTTAATCGAATACCAATAAGGGTCAAGAAATAAATATCATCATGTAAGAAAATATGTTAGATCATGCCAGAATGGGGTACATTATTTTAGTATCGATATTCTTGTATACATGACAAGGGACGCTAATTTCGCACCTAAATATCAAACGTATGTCTAGACAGTATGTTATGTCTAGACGGTATGTCTAGACGGTATGTCTAGACGCGGCAATCTAAGATTGTCGGCTGAAGCTTGCTCGAGGCTATATTTAATTTAATTTTTATAATCAAGGATCCTTACGTAAGGCATTATTAAAGAGTCGTTCCGTAACATTACAAGAACACTATTACAAGAACCCACTTTACAACCTTAGATGACCTACTTACAAAACACAATGTGCCTTATTATACAATTTACAATCGCAATACGACGTTATTTACAACCAAACACAATATTTCATAATTAACTGACCAAAACACGGCCTACTAACAAGCACAATAGGATCTATTTCTATAACCTCAATATAAAATTCTGGTGTGGTAAAATAAGTTTTAATGTCTAGCCACCTACCAATAGGAGTCCAGAAACTTCCGAAGGAATAGCGACCCTGGTTTCGCCATCATGACCCCATTGTTCATGCTTCGAGGCCACTCCCCACGGTCCACCCAGTCGTAACAGACCACCGCTTGGTACCGCCTTACATAGTCAGGCACAGGGCTAGACCAGAATGCATCATTGTCCTTTGCAATGAAAGATGAAACTATCAATAATTAACTGAAATCATTTCCAACATTAGGATAAAATATTACTAATCAATAATGTTATAAATGCATTTTGTCCTAATAAAGCTGTAATTAGTAGGCCTATACTGTAGAAAATTGTGATTTTTTTTTTAAAGTGCCTTTTTTTCAACATTAAAAATACAAAAATGTGTATTGTCACAACTTGTCCGCGGGTCAACCAGTAAATATATAAATGCACAATTATCTTGGAAATTCTGGGGCGAAAATTATCCATATCAGTAGCTTTATGAGCTTTCACAGAAAACGTAATCTTGTATCGTGTATCTCGGCATTTTTATTGACAGTAGGCTCACAAGGTCTCCTCGTGCCAGCGTTGTCGTTAGGGGGTGCTCCCTACAACTACGTGCTCTGGATCAGCTATGGCCTCAACCATAAAAAAATGAAACAACCAATGCCGTTGCCGTCTCTCTCTCTCATTCAGTCTAGACTTGATTTCTGTAACGTACATTTGTGTGTGGGGGTCTGACTCAACACCAGAGGGGTACAGAAACACTGCAGCACGGATAGTGTATCGCTGAAGAAGAAGTCTGAGCATATCACTCCTGTTCTTTGGAGATCTCCACTGACTATTGTGATTGAGCATATTACTCCTGTTCTTTTGAGATCTGCATTGGATCCCTGTGACCAAGCGCATTGATCCTAAGCTTCTTTCATAAACGTAAAGCTGCATGGATGTCACTGTACCATCATATCTTCAGGAGATCTTCACGAAACTGGGTGTCATCAAAATTTCCTGGGGCTACTCATCAAAGAATTTATTCAGGGACCCTCAAATTCTGCGGCACCCGCACCGTGGAACAGCTTGCCCCAGACAATAAAGAATTGTGAGACAAAAGAGTCCTCTAAAGCAGAATTAATTTGAAGACTTTTCTCTGAATTGTGGAAATAAAGTGCACTGAGCATGCTAAACTCAATGAGCTATATAAATGTAATATATTAAAACGTGAAACTACTAATAGTAATATGAATGAATATCAAAATTTTTTAAGTACACAGGTCTTTATTCTGAATAAACGTTAACAATGAGTACACATCAAGTAGTGGACAAAGTCACAATAAACACACTTGGGAATTCTGGGCCAACAACACAGGGGGAGGCACTCTCACAGTTCACACAAGGGAAACAACACAACAAATAGCCATAACGATTACAACAATAAATATTCAATATTAGTATCTGTATATGTCCGTCTGTCTGTTTCTGTCACAAACTATTTAAAAGTATACCTGATAGGCTCCTCCGTACTTTAACAGTATAAAGGCTCTCAATATACTCGACTGGTGGGTATACCGTTTGACAGTCTGTTGGAAAACTGTCTCGACGTCTTCAATCTGAGTTTAGAAAAAAAATAGGCTTGGTGTATAGTCAGACAAACAGGTTGTATTTTATAGACCATTCTACGGAGAAGGGCGGCAGACTTACGGTTAGATCTGAAGATAGACGTATGATTAGACAAACAAACATTCAGGTAGATCTGAAGATAGAAGTATGATTAGATAAACAGACATACAGGTATATCTGAAGATAGAAGTATGATTAGATAAACAGACATACAGGTAGATCTGAAGATAGAAGTATGATTAGATAAACAGACATACAGGTAATCTGAAGATAGAAGAATGATTAGATAAACAGACATACACGTAGATCTGAAGATAGAAGTATGATTAGATAAACAGACATACAGGTAGATCTGAAGATAGAAGTATGATTAGATAAACAGACATACAGGTAGATCGACAAAAAAAGTGATACATTGATGGATAAATAAATAGACAGATAAATAATTAAATTAAGAGATAGATAAATGAATAAATATATAAATAAATGAATAAATAAATAAATAGATAAATAAATAAATAGATGGACAGATAGATAGATAGATAAATAGCTAGATATATATAGATAGAAAGGTGAAAAGATATATAGATATATAAACATTCCGACAGAAATATTTATATGTGAGGCGTCTTATCTTTGTCTCTAAACCTACATCCTCGATTGTTGACCCAATTCCAACGAAGATTGTGTTAGACTGCCTTGAAATTCTGCTTCCAGTTTTAGTGCGTATCATAAATGGTAGCCCGTAGTCAGCCAGTCCCACAAATGTTTAAAACTGCCGTCATCAAGCCTTTATAAAATAAAAGGGGCTCAACCTAGTGAATGCAAGAGTTTTCGTCCATTATCTAACCTTCCTTATGTATCGAAGCTTCTTGAGAGGGTTGTCTCTCAGCAGCTTTTACAACATCTTACCACACATGGCCTGATTGATAAATTTCAATCTGCCTATCGTCCTGGACATAGCTGTGAGACTGCATATTACGTGTCCTGAATGATGTTCTATGTAGTGCTTACTGTGGTGATCTGACTAGCTTAGTTCTGTTGGACCTCAGTGCTGCCTTTGAGGTTATCAACCACGACTTACTTTTATCAAGACTTCTATACGAGATGCGCATTACTGAGACTGAACTTCATTGGTTTACTTCCTACTTGGCAGACAGGACCAAGAAAGTTTCTATCAATCAGACCTTAAGCCACTCATCTTATATGTGGCGTACCTTAAGGTTCCGTTTTAGGGTATATCCTTTTCGCCATTTACACGAGCCAGCTTGGCAAAATAATTGTTAGCCAAGGCTTATCTCGCAAATTGTATGCGTATGACACCCAGCTGTACAAAAGCTTCCATCCTGATCATAATGCTTGTGCCGCTGCTGTTAATGCAGTGGAAGCCTGCTGTATAGTGTGAAAGCGTGGATGACTGCCAACAAACTCAAACTAAATGACGACAAGACTGAGGCGATTGTATGTGGTTCATACTTCAATATTAGGAAAGTCGATTTTCCATTTATTAAAGTAGGGGCCTCTGATATCTTTTTGTCCAAAACTGTCAGAGACCTGGGCTATATTATTGGCAATAAATTAACAGTTGGTCCACACCACTACTGTGGTTAGGGCCTGCTCCTTCCATCTTCGTACCCTGTGTCAGCTGCGACCTCTAATTAATAGAAGAACAGCCAATGCTTTAGCTATTGCTGCAATACAGTCAAGACTAGACTATTGTAAAAGTTGCCTGTGGGGGTTACCCCAGAAACAATTGGAAAGACTTCAGAAAGTTCAGAATACTGCAGCACGCATTGTGTCACGAGTAAGGAAGCATGACCATATCACCCTCAGTTCTCAAAGAGAACGCTCTGCCAGCCGACCTGCCCGAAGACAAAATCGCCAGGCTACAGCGAATACAGAACAGTACTGCGCCTTTGGTTATGCGCAAGTCAAAACGAGACTCGGGAACCGCCCTTCTACGCTCGCTCCATTGGCTCCCCGTGAAAGTCAGAATTGAGTATAAAGTGGCGCTACTTTGCCATTTTTAATAACGAGTTTCCGTCCTATCTCAAGGAACTAATACCAAAATATGTCCCGCAAAGAACACTTCGTTCTGCCAACTCATCTGTCAATTAAGACATTTGCATTTTATTACATTAATTATTTAGTATCCCTTATTAAAGTTGTATAGGTCAGTGCACCCAATATATATGTTGGGAAATCTTCTATAGAAAAAGATTCGTTTTTTGTTAGACTGATTTTTGGTCAGGCAAGATTAACAAGTCCAGTGTGTTAGATGGACTTATCACTGTTTCGATATCTACATCATAATATATTGAGTAATTATATTTAGGAGAGAATTCCTTAAAGTATCTAATAAGAATACAACTTGTTTGTGCAATGTTTCATCATTCTTAAAATTGTGTTTTGTGTTGAATAAACTAATTAATGTAAATAAACACAAGTTCGTTACTTCGTGATTTCAAGTGTGCATACGTCATACATGATCATCATGATGCTGATATTAAATGAAACTAAAATTATACATGTTTAGATGCCCATACACGCTACCATAAGAATAATAAAATAAATGGGCACTAACAGTTGGCCTTAGAGCCTTCTCAGTATCCGGTCCGAAGGTGTAGAATCTACTTCCATTCAACTCAGGCGAACAAGCTCTACTGTTACTTTCAAAAATAACTTAAAAACTCATTATTTCAATATTTACCTTGGATAACATTTAACATGTTTTAGACCCCTATTGTCTTACTTATGGGTTGGGTCGGTTAATGCTACATTTATTCGATATGTATTTTTTTTTAAATCATCAATTAGCTCTGTCACCTAGCCTAGAGTAATTTGCGTGTTCTTAGTTGTATGTTAAAGGCGCTCTGAGCTTACATTATGTTTCTTGGCAGCGCTATTGACAAGTCTTAATTAGGCGTGACCTTTTGAACTGGTGTGAACGTGAACTTCCGGTTCTATTTTTAAATGTTTAATTATTTTAGGCATTTTCGTAAACAAAAAAAAACATGCTTTTGCTGGTTATTGACAGTTGAATTCAACCTCGACGGCTAGTTCTAGTACCGGTATTTTAGAATTATACAAAGGATACAATATTACTTATGAGGAATCCGTTTTTAACATCAAAAGTGAGTAGGCGATAATTACTACTCAAGTGTTAGTCGCATGTAGCTTGTTTATAAAATTACTTAGTCAAGATTTGCGTTTTCTTGGTTATTAAAAAACAAAATTCGTAAATTCATAAAAAACGAAAAACAAAAATTCTTTTGCATTAAGCAATATGTAAAATAAAATAAATTGTAAGGTATACTTATACGTTTTTTATCGCTTTCCACTTTCTTTTTTTCTGTCAATGTAGCGGTTTTTTAAACCAAAGCAACACATATAACCCTTAGCCTTTCCGCCATATATTTGGTATCGTTTTAAAGGGCTAACTTAGGAGAATCGATACAGTCTAGCAGTAAAAAGTTATTTACTACGAGATTCATGTCACACATTTTCTTCTCAATGAATGAAAGGCTACGGAAAACTCCAAACATGCTATATTTAGTAATGAGGTTATTTCCGACCAATCAGCTTTAAGCCGAACCTCCGTCGCGCGAAGCCGGCAATCCCACAATCCTCCATTACCTAGCTACGCAAGGTCAAAGTTAATATTTTCAGCCACTTTTATTGCCCAGCCCACTGTTTATTTTTACTACGAAATTTGTTATAAAACTACATATAACTAATATGGAGACACAAAGTAAGGTGAAAAATTTTAGCAAACGAAGTCGGAAGGCTATTAATCACAAAAAGATGGAAGATTACGAAATCTACCAGTCCTAGTCCTAGTTCCAGCACAGCCAGTACTAGTAAACAAACAGACGCCGAAAGAATTATGCCTACTCAGGCCTACTGTGAATCAAGTGAGTTACTTCACTACTTCTAATTACTACTATTGTAACTACTACTAGATATCTAGAATCATTTCTGTTGCCCTGGGCCTGGTCCCTGTTAGTTTTGACATTTAGTCCTCTTGATTTAAATGTCAATATTTTTATTATTATATTTTTCTTATTCATTATTGTCTCATGTATTTTTTATTCCTTCGTTTCTTATTTATTGTAGTTGTAGGCCTATCCAATGTATCCATAACTCGAGATGATTCATGACTGTAAAAAAATCTACTATTCATTGTAATAATATAATTTTTATTTTTTTCTTCTCTGCTCAGCCTTTCAACATTGAAAAAGAAGTTAGCTCTATTGAAGTCAACTCCTTGATGCCGGTCATCATCTACTGCTGAGTTGCGATTGGCTGATAGGCTACCACGTCACAACCATCTGAAATCTAATGTGTGGTGCCTGGTATAGCTTGGACAGCTCAACAACGTTATAGCTGCTGCATTGTGCCCAAAGTGTCTGAATAATTCACTCAGAGTGCATAAAGATATAAATGCTAATAAGGGGTTTGCGGAGCCATTATTTCTTAGTTGCCAAAACCAATGGTTGCAATTATTGCCGCAATAAAGAGTTTTGTCCCCGACGATAAAGAAATACGTCTTTGTTTGTAGGCCTACCTTGGCATCAAAATGATATGATATTCATTCAAAGGCCTTTTCTGATTGGAAAGAATCACACAATCAACATGTGTTCATAAGCCATTGAAGCAGAGGCTGCTAGACTGACGCTGTTGAGAAGTTTGGGGATCGGTTTAGGACATTTAAAGCAATGGGGATTCTAGCACAGAATGAAGACCCTTGGCATTGAGCCTACACTTGCTCAAATGACACACTGAAAGAGGGTTTGGTCTTCTGCAAGAGCTCAAGAGAAGAATGCAAAAATATATATATATAATGTTAGGTTACAGTGCATACATAGTTTAAAACACCCTTTTATTAATTCCTCGACAGAGTTTATATTTTAAAATACTTTAATTGTCGGGACACGACTGTTTATTTTTCTTCGTTGACTAAAATCTATTTAGGCTATAAACGCATCACTCTTGAAACCAGCGTAAACCAGTTAGCGCTAACGCGGAGGGATATGCAATTTCGCGGGCTTTTTAGGTACTATAAAAGATAGAGACGCGGACTATTCTTTCTCTTTTCCGCTAGGCACCTCTGACAGTAGGACACTACGCCTTGTACACCTATTATCGCCATGTGCATTCGTTTCACTAACATCGTTTGATTTGCAAGTAATAATAAAGTTTCTTCATTTATTAAATTAAACAGTCAAGGAGTTGGTTTTTGAATTCATATTATTATTGAGAACTTTTGAATGGTATCAGGACAGGTTAACCAAACTTGGAAAACTGATGCAGACTGTTTATCACTCTCAGAACGAAGTGAGTTCCCGCTGGCCTTAAAAATCAAACCCTAGTCAACCGCCAAAAGAATTGGAGTGAAAGCTACAATTTAACATGTGGTCTCGGTCCGGCAAATAGTTTATCAGCATTACAAGAGGTCTAACGTCTGGAAGTATATTATATTCAAATACTCAAGGTAATAACGTTTTATAATTTTTTCAAGTAGCAAGATTATTATTGGAAAAATCAAGGCGACACGTCACAACAATATAACGATGTCTGCCGCGCAAATTTTTACAAGCACTTCAATAATGAATCATTGTTAATACTGAAGAATCGCCACGGAGAAGTTTATTGTTTGTGAAGAAGGAGATACTCTATTTACTATACAGACTATACATAAAGGGGGCTTCGTCGAGCTAAATATTTTTTACACAAGTTGCTTTACACAACTACGAGGTTAATTTTTCAAGACTACAGTTTTACTACTCATCATTGCTACAATCGAATATTCAGCTGGAAGATTTTATTTACATGTTGCATCAGAGTCTATTTTATTTACAAGTTATCGTTCTGCAATCACGAGAATTTCATCATACTATCGTTACAAGGTTTTTCAGCATTCGTACTCAAGTAAATTCCTGAAATAATTTTTAACTCATACTATTGTCTAATAATTAGGACTGTGTTGTGTAGTGAATTTGGACATTCTAACACACGTAAGTTGGCTCTTAATTTCTTTTTAAGTAACATTTCTAATTGATCAAGCACAATGGATGCTAATAGAATGTTTACTACTGATGAGTTAGATAGGCTAACGTTGACTCAACTCAAAGAATTGGCTTATGGCCTAGAGATAACTGTTACGCAGGTTACCCCTACTCGTACTAAATTACAACAGCAGGTCAGGGAGTGCCTAGCAGATAACAACCAACTAATAGTTGATGATGTTGAAACTGATCAGATATTGAGCAAGAATGACACTGAGAATGTACGTGTAGATGAAGATAATGATCAAGCATTGCAACTGAATGAGCAATTAAGATTACAAATAGAACTAGCAAAAATTGAGGCTGCTAAGCAAGAAAGAATAGCTGCTCAGCAAGAAATAATACAATTAGCTGCTAATCAAGAAAGGATAGAACTAGCTAGGATAGAAATGCAACAAAGAATCGAAATGGCTAGAATAGAGGCAGAGAGCAGAAGACTTAATGCTCGCCCGCCAAATAAAGAAATCTCAAACATTGAGCTGGCCAAGTATTTACAATATGTTCCAAAATTTTCTACCCTCGACCCTGAAGAATTTTTTTTATTGCTGGAAAAAAATGCCAAAGACTATGAATTTCCAAAGGATAAAATGGCATTAATTCTAAGATCGGCATTAACTGAAGGAAGGGACGTTGTTTTGGCACTGAGTGAACAAGAAAGCAATGACTATGAGTGTATTAAACAAAAGGTCTTACGTGTTTATGAAGGTAGACCGGAAAAATACCGAAGAGAGTTTAGAGAACTAAGAAAAAGTAGTCAACAGACCTATGCAAATTTCCTAGGCAAAAGGAAAAATATCTGGACAGGTGGCTACGCTCCAGGAGAGTAAATAATAACTACGAAGAATTTAACGAGGTTATTTTGTTTGAAGAGTTCTTAAACTGCACAAGAACTGATATTAAGCTGCACATTGCAGACAGGGAGGTGGCTAAAGCTACGGAAGCAGCCAGATTGGCAGATGACTTTGTACTTTTACACCCATATCCTACAAGAGATCTCCGAGAAAACTCACAACAATCACAACAATCCAGAAATAAACCAGAGCAATTCCATAACCAGAAATTTAACTCTGACAGGCGAAATAAAACGGACAACTCCAATAACTTTAGGACTGTAAACAATGCAAATGATAGAAATGTGAAACCTATGAAACTTGTATGTGCCCACTGCAAGAAAGAGGGACATACTAAACAAAACTGTTTTGTACTGAATGGGAAGCCAGCAAAACCAAAACAGGTATTTGCAGCTACTTGTGTTACTCTAAGTAGAGAGGACATATTTACACCCTAACCAGTATGTGAAACAAATGGCAATAGGAAGGCAAAAAGCGGAAGACAAAATTTAAGAGGAAATGACGAAACCTCTAACATCAAGCTAAAAGCTAATTGTGTGACAATGAAAGATGGGTCTATTCCAATCTGCAAAGCCAAACAGAAGGAAGATCATATAAAAAGTAGTCAGGTAGTGAGAGAGAGTTCTCCTCACTCGTGTGCTGATGGGTCACGTAAGCCCAAGCGACGCACGAGAGCAAACCACATAAGAGGCAAGAGATCCGGTGGTGAAGCCAAAGAAAAGGTCGAGTTAGTGCATAATACTGTACAATGTAAAAATGAGAATGATTGTAAAATTACATCAACTATATTTACAAACTCTAACCTAAGTCCACAGAAAAACAAGCTAGCTGATGGAAGTTCGAAGATAAAGGCAGAACAGACCAGTAAAAGTCCACCAGAGAACAACACTCTGAGAGAATTCAGACCGTTCATCCATGAAGGCTATGTATCCATGCCAGGAGATGGAAGCTGTCGGAGTAAAGTTCTAATGTTGAGAGACACGGGTGCATCCCAGTCGCTTCTTCTACAAGGTATATTACCACTTTCCAGTGATTCATTCACAGGTAGAAAGGTACTCCTGAGAGGTGTGGAGATGGACGAGACAAGCGTGCCACTACACACGATACAGCTAGAAACGGAACTGATATCTGGTACTGTGGTTGTCGGAGTACAACCAGCCCATTCCAATTGACGGTATAGCACTCCTCATTGGAAATGACCTAGCTGGAGGTAAGGTGATATTGAATAGCTTAAAGAAAGATTCAGTCTTATCATCCTTAGGCTCAGCAAAGGTACAAGACCCCAACTCGTCCAGTGACATCGGTGTGGGCAAAATTAACACTGCACACCCCACTTGTGCCGTCACTAGGGGCATGAAACAAAGAAAGCAGCAGAAGAAAGCAGAGTCCAGAGAAGCCCAAGCGGAACAGAACTCCAGCTTGCGAGAGTCAGATATTGTCACGACTAAGTTCGCCAACCTACTCCACGGCACCACCTCTGAGACCAATATCAACATGTCTTCTAGACATCAACTCATCCAGGAACAAAAAGACGACGTGAACATTGCCAGGCTTCGTGAGCAAGCTGTCACCGAACCTGAGGCAGAGAAATTAGCAGTGTGTAACTACCTAAAAGATGGCCTGCTAGTGCGTAAATGGACACCAAGCGACGACCAGATTAACGAAGGTTGGTCCGAAACACACCAAATCATCGTTCCAAACCGTTATCGAAATGATATCCTGCGTATCGCTCATGATTTGCCTTATGCTGGACACATGGGAGTCTCAAAGACCTATCGTCGGGTTCTCCCCTACTTTTTCTGGCCAGGATTACATAAAGACATCGTGACATACTGCAGAAGCTGTCATTTTTGTCAGCTGATAGGCAAGCCTAATCAGAAGATACCAGTCGCTCCATTACACCCTATACCCGCATTCAGGGAACCCTTCAGTGAAATCCTAGTTGACTGTGTTGGTCCACTACCGAAAACCAGATCAGGACATCAGTACTTACTGACCATAATGTGTGCCTCCACAAGATTCCCTGAAGCAATTCCTCTACGGAACATCACCGCCAGAAAGGTCACTGACGCACTCGTCGAGTTCTTTACAAGATACGGGCTACCTCGGTCTATTCAGTCAGACCAGGGAACGAACTTCACGTCGAAACTGTTTGAGCAAATTATCAGTAGTCTTGGTGTTGAGCATCGAAAAGCAACCGCCTACCACCCAGAGTCGCAAGGCGCTCTCGAAAGGTTCCACCAAACGCTAAAAACCATGCTGCGTACGTACTGCACGGAGAATGAGAAAGACTGGAATACCGGTGTGCCTCTTTTGTTATTTGCTGCACGGGAAGCCGTACAGGATTCACTGGGCTTTAGTCCATTTGAACTCATATTCGGACACACGGTAAGGGGTCCACTCAAAATGTTGCAGGAATCTTTGTTGAAGCAAAATGAGCAAACTGACTTGCTCACCTATGTCTTAACATTTAAGAATAGATTATATGATGCCTATGAGGTATCAAAAAGGCATTTACAAAAGGCACAGAGCCAAATGAAAACCTGGTATGATAGGAAATCTAGGGACAGAATTTTTCAACCAGGGGAAAAAGTTTTGGTTTTCTTACCTATTCCCGGTCAACCCTTTAGTGCTAAATTCACTGGTCCATATGCCATAGACTCGAGAATTGGGGAGGTAAACTATCTGATTAGAACACCTGACCGCCGGAAAACCAAGCGATTGGTACATGTAAACATGTTGAAACAGTACCATAGTAGAGAAAGTGAAAAGCAAAAATGCATTGAAATTTCACCCATGGCGCCGGTGATACAAATAACGGGAGAAAAACCCGCGTTAGACGAAGACTTCGCCGAGAGTAAGTTAAGGAACAGTAACACTCTACGGGACTTCGCGAGTAAAGTAGATCACTTGTCAGTTGATCAAGCTAATGAAATACGCGCTTTACTGAATGACTTCTCTACTCTCTTAAGTGATGTACCACGCAGGACACACTTATTTAAGCATGACATTAATGTAGGTTCTGAAGAAGCAATAAGGCAACATCCATATCGAGTAAACCCGCAGCAACTAAAGGTAATTCGCGAGGAGGTAAAGTTTATGCTAGACAATCACATGATCGAACATAGCGACAGCGAATGGGCGTCCCCTGTTCTGTTAGTTCCCAAAGCAGACGGTACCCTCCGTTTCTGCACGGACTATAGAAAGTTAAATTCCATTTTCAGATCAGACTCGTACCCAATACCGCGTATAGATGATTTGATCGACAGGGTGGGTAACTCAAACTTTGTCACTAAGATTGATCTGTTATCCGCATATTTCCAGATTCCTTTAACTGCCAGGGCACAGGATATCTCATCTTTTATAACACCCGATGGCCTATACAAATATAAGGTTATGCCATTCGGCTTGAAGACTGCTCCAGCAGCTTTCCAGAAGTTGATTAATACTATTACTAGGGAGGTCAAGGACTGCGACGCATATCTAGATGACATCTTAGTATATAGTAGGGATTTTGTTAGCCACATTGCACAGTTGAGAGAACTTTTTACAAGGCTAGATAATGCGAACCTAACCATTAATCTTGCAAAATATCAGTTTGGCCATGCTACCATTGAGTTTTTGGGTCAAATAGTGGGAGGAGGGCAGGTGAAGCCTATTGACGCAAAAGTTAAGGCTATCTTGGAGGTACCGATACCCCAGAACCAGAAACAGATTAGGAGGTTTTTAGGAATGGCAGGGTTCTATAGGAAGTTCTGTGAAAATTTTTCGGTAATCGCGGCTCCGCTAACTGAACTTCTTAAAAAGAACACAAAATATGTATGGTCCGAACAGTGTAATTCGGCATTTGAGGCACTAAAAACTGTCTTGGCTAGCGCACCAGTGTTAGTGACCCTTGACTTTAATAAGCAATTCCGAATATACGTAGACGCGTGTGACACAGGTATGGGATCTGTTATCTGTCAGATAGGTGAAGATAATTTAGAACACCCCATCTGTTATCACTCACAGAAGTTTAATAAGCATGAACGGGTCTATAGTACGGTTGAAAAGGAACTTTTAGGAATTTTGATCTCATTGAAACACTTTGACTTTTACTTGAATGGATCCAGTTTTCCATAATAGTCAATACTGATCATAACCCACTAACTTTCCTGGCCAGGGTAAAGCAGAACCAACGACTGCTTTGGTGGCAATTATTCTTACAGTCATACAATTTTACAATCCAACACGTAAAGGGGGTTGAAAATGTTCTTGCCGACACCCTCAGCCGACTGAAGATGCCTTCTTGATATGATTTTTATTCTATTTTGCATGTTGTATTAAAAAGAAAATATATCTTAAAAACAATTGTGTTTTCCCCAAAAACCCCATGTATATAATACAATTTATTGAGATGTACTTTTATACACTGCACAATTATACTTTGCTAATGTACAAGAGAAAAGTATCATAACAATTTGCAACACAAAAACTAACAAGCATTAATTCAATGAGTAATTTACATTTTTAATTGCATTTGATGATTGGTATTATGATTTTTTCCCTTATGGCGTTTATTATGTTTGTCTGTATTGTCTGTACTTATGACAACTGACAACTATGACTACTGTGAGGTGTTTTCTTTCGGTAAGTGATATAAACAAAAAACATGGTGAGTTAATCAACAATAGTAAAACTTGATAGGTTAATATTTTGTTTGGTAAAAACTCAAAAAGGTCAACGTTTACACAATGGCACTTATACTTAGATAAATAGTAAAGAAACGTCTTGCACTAAAAAGGTTCAATGTATACACTTAAAAATTAAAAAGAGGTAACTCGTACTAAAAAGGTCAATGCGTACACATCTTTAGAAAAACAATAGAGCATCCTTAAACTTGAAAACCTTTAAATCAAAAGAACTTGAAATTTTAACATAAAATTTTAAAAAGAGAGTGATAATGGTAATGTGCTTGAGGAGTAATATCTAACAAACCTGGTTAGAACTCTAAAGTTGAACTTTAAACGGGTAGCTTAAGGTTTAAATTGGTTGTACTTACTAAAATAAAATAGAAATACTCTTTTCTTGTAAAAAGGTAATTAAAAATTAAGTCAAATGTTTTCTATTAAAGAGATAAATGCTATGACTAAACTTTTAAATAAGAGTTAAACATTGAATTAAGCATCTTGTAAGCAATAGAAAAACTGAATAGCTGGATTTTTAACATGCAATGGAAAGCTAAGATTTAGTTACAGAGGTAAATACTCTGGAAGCATCAACTCAAAGGTTATACTCTTAAGAAATTATACTCTTAAAAGGTAAAGGTTAAGTTAAAATAACATTTAACTAACTACGGTCACTGTGGTTTTTTCTTGAAAAAAAAAATTTAATGTTAAATGAGCTGTACATTTAACTAGAGTTGTTGAATAAATGTCTCTACGGACACTGGTATTTTACAATTTTAGGGATAACTAATTCCGTTGTAAATAAAACCACTAAACTTGTACTATAAAGAGCGAATAGCTAACGTCTTACTTGGTTAAAAATAACTATTAATGTTAAATAAATGATTATTGACGTAAACTGATTCAGTATTAATATTACGGTTACAATCATTTTTAATGATCAATAAATCTATGGGTTAAAATAATACTTTAATATTAGAGATAAACTCTCGCACTACATCATTCATTCTTTAAAATTATCTATAAATAAGATAGATAAGATAAAAAGAACTAAGAACTAAAATATTATTAAAGAATTTGGAATATTATTAAAATATTTGGTTGTCATTAAGATTATTAAAACGGATTATTAAAAGGATTACTAAATAACATGGTTGTTAAGGAATAGATCAATGGTAAAACAAACTATAAGGAAACACGTTTGAACTTAGGTAGTAACTAAGGTCGATATAAGTAACTTATGGATAAGGTAACATACAACATCCTAGTTAACAACACATCAGTATATACTCGTTATACGAAAGAAGACATCACTCTTTCGTGGACTGACGTATATGTGTTCTTGTTCTCGATTGTTTTTACTTTATTTTTTGCATAATGACTTACTTTGTTCCTTGTTGTTATATAAATACTTGTATTGTTTGTGCCTAATGTGCACTAATTTTTATTGTTAAATGTGCCTAATGAGCACCTATTTTGTTCCTTATAAACAAGTGTACTGTTCGTGCCTAATGAGCACTAATTTTTATTGTTAAATGTGCCTAATGCGCACTTAAATTCTATTACTTAAACTGTTTTTTTTAGACATCTATACTGACAGTCGTACTATTATTGTTAGGCAACGTGATGGCTAACAGAAAATTCCCCATCACAGATGACAAATTTTCTTTTCTTTTTGTGGAAGGGAGGTGTTAGGTTACAGTGCATACATAGTTTAAAACACCCTTTTATTAATCCCTCGACAGAGTTTATATTTTAAAATACTTTAATTGTCGGGACACGACTGTTTATTTTTCTTCGTTGACTAAAATCTAATTAGGCTATAAACGCATCACTCTTGAAACCAGCGTAAACCAGTTAGCGCTAACGCGGAGGGATATGCAATTTCGCGGGCTTTTTAGGTACTATAAAAGATAGAGACGCGGACTATTCTTTCTCTTTTCCGCTAGGCACCTCTGACAGTAGGACACTACGCCTTGTACACCTATTATCGCCATGTGCATTCGTTTCACTAACATCGTTTGATTTGCAAGTTATAATAAAGTTTCTTCATTTATTAAATTAAACAGTCAAGGAGTTGGTTTTTGAATTCATATTATTATTGAGAACTTTTGAATGGTATCAGGACAGGTTAACCAAACTTGGAAAACTGCTGCAGACTGTTTATCACTCTCAGAGCGAAGTGAGTTCCCGCTGGCCTTAAAAATCAAACCCTAGTCAACCGCCAAAAGAATTGGAGTGAAAGCTACAATTTAACAATAATAAGACAGTAAGGTGAACTACTGCCTATCTCCCAATTAGAAAAAGTTGACGGCTCACAGTATGGGCTAAGGAGTTCTAAAATAATTTTTTTTAATTATTGTGTGTATTTCTATCTATTTTTAATGGTTTCATATGCTGTGAAGTGCTTAGACGTTTGAAATATTAATATATTTTTGTATCAGGATGTAAAAAAAATTACGTTCATAACGTTTATTCAACTTTTTAAGTATAGCTGACGACCTTTCTAAGCAGCTTTCTTCTAGATTTGTTCGCGATTCGGCAAATTTTGATGTCCATAAATTATAAATCGGATGTTTTAAATTAAATTTGCTGCATTTCAAAAAAGAATT
Source organism: Anisus vortex (assembly GCA_949126835.1). Lineage (NCBI taxonomy): Eukaryota > Metazoa > Mollusca > Gastropoda > Planorbidae > Anisus > Anisus vortex. The sequence goes on from OX421505.1 coordinate 28,529,372, forward strand.
CAGCCAAAAAACTCCGCTTTGAGTGCTTCAATGTAGCCTACTTCTTAAGCTCAGATATGTGTAATGTTTATAGATCTGAATGATTTAAACATAGGGGCAGTAATATAATGTTATATTAAAAAACGGATAAAAATGTATGTCTAATGTCCAGTTTCAATCCAAATTCTTTCCAGTAAAAATGAGTAACTACAAAATTCAAGAATTGTTTAATCCTGTCCTTGTTCACACAAGTTCAACATTTAAATTTAAACATTATGTCTCTCAAAAACATCAGTTTCATCAGGCATTCTTCATCATTAAACTATGAAAAATATTGTTTCATCAAGAAACATCGTATACTGCTTCCAGACACGAATCGAATCTATTGAACACTTAACCTTGACTAAGTCAGTGAAAACTGCTATGCAACAGCAGATCTCCATATTCACTTTCAATTTCTTGTAGTAAATAAAGATTTGAATTGCCGGTAAATCAACGAAGAGTGGAAAACTATAAAGTTGACAATTTTAACAACTGTTTCCATTACGGAGCGCAAGTCCAATAAAGAGATCTTTGCACACAAACTTTACTGGTGTATAATGCAATGGAAGCTTAACAACAGCCTCCCAATGCGATTTGCAAGAAATTTGACAAATCTTTTCTTTTTGCCAACCATCGCAGCAGCGTTTTTGTCATTTTCGGCCTTTTTATGAGCACTTATACCTTGATATATCGCCGCATAATATAACATTTTGAATAATTGTAAACGTTTTCTATATAGGCTATATAGACCTACTGATATGGTGAAGTTTTAAGCCTATTAATTTGAAGGATATCCTATTGTTAAGATAAATTTTAAATATTAAATCGGAAATCTGAAATCGATCGAGGTTGTTGTTTATTTTTTTATTATTCGGGGGAGGGGGGGTTCATTTTGGTGGGACACTTTTTTTTGTACGTAAATTTTTTAGGAAATACTTTATAATAACATTTTATTGGAATCGCGAAAAAAAAATCAGTTAAAGGTTTGCAGATACTATACTATCCGCTTGTATTCGTTTTTTTTCGGCTTGCGATATTATGCAAACAAAACCAACCAAATGTAGAATAGTCGGCACATTATTTAGATGTAGCATTATTTGATGTAAGCACAGGAGACGCAAATACTAGTTTTTATCCGCTGAAACTGAACGCTTTCGAACAGGCAAACGACAGAATGATTTATTTTGATTTATTTAAAAAAAGAACAGCGAGATCAAATGAAAAAAATGACATGGCACGCAGAAGCCATTAAAAACCACAATTTTTTTTCTAATGTTTTTTTGGGGGGTGGTATTCCGCCAATGAAAAAGGCTCTGCGTGCCAAGTTTGGCACGCGTGCCGTAGGTTGCCGACCTCTGGTCTGGTCTAATGATTGTCTATTTAAAAAAAAACAATCTTTTTTGATAGTACTGATTAAATTCTGCAGTTATATTGTATTCTTGCTTAGCACGAGAATTTTGTGCAAGAAGTGATGTTTGAATGAGAGATTGATCACGTGTGATTTACTAGATATTTTAGTTAACTTTTGGATCTTGAGAAGTCAAGACGTTTTAGAATAGTTATGTTTATATTAAAGATGGACTTATGAAATATACTGTAATTCATGGATTTATGAATTGTATTTTTGATGTGATGAATTTATAATTGGTTTAAAAATATGTGCTGCAATGGTGTATTATCATTCTGTTAGATATATACATGAGTAATTAAAAAAATTAATACTGGAGAAGCATCCAAACGTCCGGAACCAAAGTTAATCTCAAAGTTATACTCATAATGGCTACGAGTAATGTGAAGTAGCGTAAAAATGAAATGATAAAAAAATAATGTTTAATGGCCAAATAATAATCCATTAACATAAACATAGATAGGCACATATATACCTAGATGCATATATAGATAGATGCGTAAGTAGATAGATACATAGATACATACATAGATACACAGATATATAGTTAGAAAGTAAAACTTACATGAACAAAGGAAACGTTCTCATTGGCTAGTCTATTCCACCAATCACCTGAGGGCAGAGTGCTGCCATGGATAAACACCCTACAGAAATAAACGTGACGATTGGTTAGAATGACCAACTCTTTCACATACAATTAGCATAAGCGTAACATTACCGTTGCTGTTATCATAACAGCAAAACATATTCAACCACAACATATAAACACCAGCACAATGAACAGTATATTGCATGTACTGTAAACATATTATGTGTGTGTGTAATTGTGAATGTGTGTGATTGTGTGTGATTTTGAATGTGTGTGATTGTGAATGTGTGTGATTGGGAATGTGTGATATTGTGAATGTGTGTCATCGGGAATGTGTGTAATTGTGTGATTGTGAATGTATGTGATTTGGAATGTGTGATTGTTAATATGTGTGATTGGGAATATGCGTGATTGGGAATGTGTGTCATTGGGAATGTGTGCTATTGGAAATAAGTGTGATTGTGAATTTTGTATTTGTGAATGTTTGTGATTGTAAAGTTGTAATTTTGGAATGCATGTGATTGAGAATTGTGTGATTGTGAATGTGTGTGATTGGGAATGTGTGTAATTGTGAATGTGTGTGATATTGTGATTCTGTATGATTGAGAATGTATGTGATTGTGTAAGAGTGTAATTGTGAATGTGTGTGATTGTGAATATATGTGTTTTGGAATGTGTGTGATTGTTAATTTGTGTGATTGGAAATATGCATGATTGGGAATGTGTGTGATTGGGAATGTGTGCTATTGGAAATAAGTGTGATTGGGAATTGTTAGGATTATGAATGTTTGTGATCGAGAATGTGTGTGATTGTGAATGTGTGTGATTGTGAATGTGTGCGATTGTTAATATGTGTGATTGTGAATGTGTGTAATTGTGAATGTGTGTGATTGTGAATGTGTATCATTGTGAATTTTTGGTTGTGTAAATTGTAGTTTAGTGTTTATGAGATTGTATAAACACTAGGGAATTTTATTATTGTCACTATCGTGTTATGAATGGGAAGCAGAGAGCATGCGCCGACCCCCTACCCAAACATCTACCGATTTTAAAATGCCTCTTAAAAATAAACCAGACGAGCCTTAGTCCAGGACTAACAATGGGGGATCGGGAGGGGGGGGAGATACAACAAGATTCTGTCCGAGACTAACCAAACTTTGGCTCTCACTATCGGCATAACATAAGATACGGTCTCAGCAGTCACATGTACCACTCTGTTTCTCCCCATCACCCGCGGATTCCGCCCCCCCCCCTTTTTCCTTGAATCATTATCGTGGTGGCTCGCTATTATACCTACAATTTTCGCGAGTTAGAACAAATTGCAGACTATAGGTCTGGACATCCATTGCACTACCAGCCTTCCCTACTTGCACTGCTTGAGTTCCATCTTACAGTTTCTCCTCATCCCCCCCCCCCCAACCCCAGCACTTAAAACTGTTTCCCCATCCCCTTCTCCCTATTTACTCCATCTCTGCACCTTCCCCCCCCCCCCCCGACATTAGATGTAGCTTAATTAATCCTAATTGAAGGGGTATTTAAAAAAAAAAAAAAGTTGGTGTCTAATGCGTGTATTTATTTTTCTCAGACGGATAGATTTATGAGTAAAATTGTGTACTCTGGGATCGCATGTCTCTGTTCTAAGTGGTTGATAAGTTGTTTGTGAATAGAGTTCTAAGTGGTTGATGTGTTATTTGTGAATAGAGTTCTAAGGGGTTGATGGGTTATTTGTGAATAGAGTTCTAAGTGATTGATGTTTTGTTTGGGAATTGTGAATAGAGTTCTTGTCGTGAACGGGACGTGAAGATTGGGGTTGTTGTGGCTTGTTGTCGTAGGCGTATGTTACGCCGACGCTGTAGTTGACCTGGGATATTTATTTGTTCTCTCCTGGCTCGTTAAAATGATGTAAAATACACACACACAGACAGTTCTAAGGTGTACACAAGCAAATCTCTGGTGATGGTTATAATGTTTATTCTCTTTGTGTAATCAAATGTGAAATATATATATACATATGAGTCGATATAGTAACAGCTAGCACAAGTGTATGGTAATGTCTTGTAATCTATCGGTAAGGTACGCGACTACACTAGGGAAAATCTATTACTAGCCGAATGTACAGGTGTTTTCAGGCTGAATGGTTCTAATATCCGAGACGAAATGTACAAGTGTTTTTGGTCTGAAGTGTATGGGCCAAGAGCCAAACCCAGACTACCTAACTCCTAAGTTTGCGTAGTGTCCGTGGGACTAAAATCACGTGATCACTCTCAATTTGGTTGGTTAACTCGTTTAATTTAGATTTCTATTGCCTAGTTCGAAAATATATCTGTATAAAGGGATGACTCAATAGAAGGAGAAAAGGGGGTATGCGGGGATGGGGGTGTGTAATTAATACAGCCAACAACCTGGGTGGTAGGGGAACAAAGAAAAGGAGAATCATTTATCTTCCCTACAGTAGACTTAATATCCCTAAGTCAAGTGGCCAGTGGTCAGACCTCCCCGAGAAGTGTTATATATGTGTGAAAAGATTTCTCTGGTCAATTCGTTGGGAGCTAGCGTCTCAAAAGGATTACCTAACGTGCCGCTGCTTTCTCGTGAGTTGGGTAAGTGAAGGAGAGGTAAGGAGGTGGCGGGGGCGCGAAAGGGGGGGTAAGCGGGGTGGGGTTTAAGCGAGGGCTCGAGTATTTGGGTCACTGACGTAATGCCTATATACAGACATATTAAACTAACAACATGAATGAATACATTATGACATGATATAAATATATATACATTGTAACTTTCATATAGCTAACACATTCATTCTCATTCATCCAATATTGAGTACCAATTCGGCAGCATTTAGCTAGTAAACTCTGACTTGGGAAATAATAGAATGTAGTGAAGGTTAAGGAAATGGTGATGAAGAATGGCTGGAGGGTTACAGTTGCAAGAGAGAATGAGAGATGTGTAAGCACGGCAGACTACTCTACTCCTAATTTCTATCCTAAACTACGCTAAATATATGGTCTTACTTTACACACTACTATCCATCTACGTGTGCTAATAAGTCAAGGTTATGCCCAGAACTGTTACAGTTCTAATTGATTGATGTGTTTTTTTGTGAATAGAGTTCAAAGTGCTTGATGTGTTGTTTGTGAATAGAGTTCTAAGTGGCTGATGTGTTGTTTGTTAATAGATTTCTAAGTGGTTGATGTGTTGTTTGTGAATATAGTTCTAAGTGCTTGATGTTTTGTTTGTGAATACAGTTCTAAGTGGTTGGTTGGTTGTGAATAAAGATATAATTGGTGGATGTGTTTGTAAAAAGAGTTCTAAGTGGTTGATGTGTTGCTTGTGAATAGAGTTCTAAGTGCTTGATGTTCTGTTTGTGAATAGAGTTCTAAGTGGTTGGTTGGTTGTAAATAGTGATATAAGTGGTGGATGTGTTTGTGAAAGGAGTTCTAAGTGGTTGATGTGTTGTTTGTGAATAGATTTCTAAGTGGTTGTTGAGTTGTTTGTTAATAGAGTTTTAATTTGTTGATGTGTTGTTTGTGAAAAGAGTTCTAAGTGCTTGATGTGTTGTTTGTTAATATAGTTCTAAGTGGTTGGTTGGTTGTGAATAGTGATATAAGTGGTGGATGTGTTTGTGAAAAGATTTCTAAGTGGTTGATGTGTTGTTTATGAACAGTTTTCTAAGTGGTTGATGTGTTGTTTGTGAATAGAGTTCTAAGTGCTTGATGTGTTGTTTGTGAATAGAGTTCTAAGTGGTTGGTTGGTTGAGAATAGTGATATAATTGGTGGATGTGTTTGTGAAAAGAGTTCTAAGTGTGTGATGTGTTATTTATGAATAGTTTTCTAAGTTGTTGATGTGTTGTTTGTGAATAGAGTTCTAAGTGGTTGATGTGTTGTTTGTGAATAGATTTCTAAGTGGTTGTTGTGTTGTTTGTTAATAGAGTTTTAATTGGTTGATGTGTTGTTTGTGAATAGAGTTATAAGTGCTTGATGTGTTGTTTGTTAATATAGTTCTAAGTGGTTGGTTGGTTGTGAATAGTGATATAAGTGGTGGATGTGTTTGTGAAAAGAGTTTTAAGTGGTTGATGTATTGTTTGTGAATAGAGTTCTAAGTGGTTGGTTGGTTGTGAATAGTGATATAAGTGGTGGATGTGTTTGTGAAAAGATTTCTAAGTGGTTGATGTGTTGTTTGTGAATAGATTTCTAAGTGGTTGATGTGTTTTTTGTTAATAGAGTTTTAAGGGGTTGATGTGTTATTTGTGAATAGAATTCTAAGTGCTTGATGTGTTGTTTGTGAATAGATTTCTAAGTGGTTGTTGTGTTGTTTGTTAATAGAGTTTTAATTGGTTGATGTGTTGTTTGTTAATAGAGTTCTAAGTGCTTGATGTGTTGTTTGTTAATAGAGTTCTAAGTGGTTGGTTGGTTGTGAATAGTGATATAAGTGGTGCATGTGTTTGTGAAAAGAGTTCTAAGTGGTTGATGTGTTGTTTGTAAATAGATTTCTAAGTGGTTGATGTGTTGATTGTTAATAGAGTTCTAAGTGGTTGGTTGGTTTGGAATAGTGATATAAGTGGTGCATGTGTTTGTGAAAAGAGTTCTAAGTGGTTGATGTGTTGTTTGTAAATAGATTTCTAAGTGGTTGATGTGTTGTTTGTAAATAGATTTCTAAGTGCTTGATGTGTTGTTTGATAATAGATTTCTTTGTGGTTGATCTGTTGTTTGTTGAATATAGTTCTAAGTGTTTATGTAATGGTGTAATTGTGTTGTGATGTTGAACATAGTTCTATAGTGGTTGACATCTTGGTGTAGGGTATAGAATAAACTTTTTATACCACTGGAATCCTCCAAGGTAAAGAGCTGACAGAATTCCAAGGTAGCTGGAGAATGTAATTTCAACTGGTTTATCTTTCGTTGGGTTCAACATTATCATGTGACTGTATGGAGGAATCAAATCCTGTTGATGGGAAGATGGAGAGTATGTAAGATATTTAAAAGTGTTAAGCCTTTTAGCAACAGTCATTGGCTGAACGAGTGATTCAATCAGTGAATTGATGATTCGCAAGTAGCTAAGTTAATATTACTGGATTGAATGGAAAAGAGAGTGAGATAATTCTTTACCTGCGTTTTGGTTTTATAGGAAGGATATTTTAATATCCATTCCAAATTCGCACGAATCAAGCCATGACATTTCTTGCAAATGATATGTAGACTTAGAAAAAAGAAAAACAATATTTTTAAACGCGACTTTTTTTTTTTTTAAGAATAATATATAGCATAAAGAATGCCATTTTGGCATTTTGCGCTTGTGATTTCACAGGAGAAGAGTTACCATCCCTAACCTTTATAACTTAACCAATACTAACCATGCGCTATTAATAGGTTAGGGAAGGAAACCCCTTCAGTTACCATCCCTAACCTATATAACCTAACCAATACTAACCATGCGCTATTAATAGGTTAGGGAAGGAAACCCCTTCACGACAATGGCCAATATGGCGTTGTTTTATGTTATATTAATAGTAAAAAATCGCGTTTCAAAATATTTTTGTCTAATTTCTAAAAATCGTTTGCAAGACATTTGATTACTTGATTTGTGCGAATTTAGCATGGATTTTTTAAAGGTAAAGAATTACCGAGAGTAATTTGTTGAGTAAGTGGCTGAAGCGAAGCGATTGAATTAATGGGCCTTCGGTAAATGACGTTGAGCACCTAGGGGAGGGATCGGGGGTCAAACATTTTTGACGACAATGGGCGAGGAATGGGGTGGGGGGGGAGTTTTTAAGCAATATGACGTCCTATGAAATTGTTAAAGTTAAAAAAAAAAATTCTAATTTAACCAGGTTCATTTACATAAAGTTTGAAAAAAAAAATTCGCTCTGCTACTTCTGACATTGAAAATTTATAAATTATGCATTGCACGGTGAACATTAAAGGTCAATGCATTACAATACATCCGGTCCTATCCGTTAATTTACTAACAAAACATGCATATGTTCTGCGTTCCTGGTTGTTCTGTGTTTTCTAATGATCAAATAAATTAATTAGTATACAATCAGGTAAACTAGCCACCTGTATGAAAACACCATTTGCGTCATAGATTGATCTAGTCAGGCATGCGAGCCGAGGATCGGCTTTTGTTAAGCCACACAGGTGGTCGTTGGAGCGGCTGTATATAGCTTTGTCCGTGCTGCTGTTGTCATGTCTTATGTAAACAAAGATAGGCCTCCGATCGTGTCAACAAGCGTTTGCAATTGGTACATGATTATAGGAATGTTGACGTTGAAAGGGGCAAATCTCCCCTTGTTGATCTAACCAGATTTACCTCCCTTTTGACCGTCCTTGTCTCTCGACCACCAGGGTTTTAGACAAAGACACCTAGCCGCTTCCTGGTCCTATATGCGTCACAGTGACCACCCTCACCCATCTCACCCCACTCCACTCCCTCCCTTTGATGGACCATCAACTGCTTAGTTTGGCCAATGGGTCAGGGAACAGACACGTGTCTTTTAGAGTCCACCCACTGATTTCTGATTGGGTCACCTCCTGTATAATACGTCCAAGACGTGAGGTTGGTCTCTCTCACTCTCCTGCTTGAATCCATCTTTTTAGGAACAGGATTAGTATTCCGGTACTTTTATTGATGTGTTATATTTCACACTTGTAGCCGTTAAGTATTTCGCAAATTTAAGTTCATTATTGTGATTCAATAGAACACTGTCATAGGAATTTTGTGAATCCTAACTTATCAGACATTCTGGTTGCGCCCATCTTTGTGCCGTTGAAAGAATTTCATCATATCAATAAACGGATGCCTTTGGCTCATTTGTAACCAGCTTATCGTGCTTATTTGTGTATGTCAAGTGTAATATAAGATAGCCGGTGTTCGACAAATATAAATATCGGACCAGTAATACAATGGTTATGGAATCAGTTCGACTATCATACTTCATATACCAATGAGCCAATAACGTTTGACGTGTAAAGCATCACTGGTCTGCTGACCACGCAATCCCCTGTCACAACGCTACGTATGAATTAACACCTGACATATATAGTTTAGTGAATGCTAGTTTTAAATTAACAGATTTTAATTAAAACTTAACGCCACTAACACATCGACTATTAATTATCGCATGATCACTTTTAATGTTCAAAACGGATTCATCATTACAAATTTTTTAACCCTTAAGTATTTTCAAAAGCTATACTCGAAATATGTCGAAAACATTATTTAAAGTTTGTTATGATGTGACAAAGGATATTTATATTTTAAGGGACACAAGGTATTTTCTATAACGCTTAGAGCACACAGGCACGTACAGGAAAATAATCCACAAACGATGAGCTGGTTTACATATAAGCAAAATGTCTTTGATTATTGATATGACGAGATTACTTCAATGACACCACGACATTGGCGCTCCTACAATGTCTGATAAATTAAGAATAAAAAATTCATATGACACTGTCCAATTGAATGTAAATCATAACAATAAAATGCAATTGGCAAGAAACACAACAGGTACAGGAATGGAAAATAACACGTCGGTAAAAGGTCCAGAAGATTAATAAGGTGATTACTGTTGTACCCAGAATAGTAGTCCAAAAGGACGAGTGTAAGAATCTTTAGTCGTGGTTTTGGGGCGTTCACCCACGAAAAATCACATGAACCAATCAGAAAATAAGTGGGTGGACTCTTAAAATTACGAGTCTGTCCTCCGAGCCTTTGTCTAAACAATCAAACAATGCAGTTGATGGTCCGTCAAAGGGAGGGGCGTGGAGGGGTTGAGAAAGATCGGACGCAGATCGGACAAGGGAGTAGCTTTGATGTCTGTCTTTGTCTAAAACCCGGATTGCCCGAGCCGAGAGACTAGATTCGATCAAAGGGGGGAGAAATCTGTTTCGATCAACAAAAGGAAATTATTGCCCCCTTTCAACGTCGGAACTCTCTATAATATCGTATCAAAATAGCAAGCTCTTGCTATCGCGAGCGGTGGCCTACCTAAGTTTACACAACACAAGACAAAAGCCGCGTGGACAAAAGATAGATACGGGCGCTCCTGCCTGACCACAGATTGTGACTTAACAAATTCGACCCTCGACTTGCATGCATGACTCGGTCAATTATATAGATGAGGCGTCCTGCCTGTGGAATCCCGCCGTGCAGGTAGGGGGGCGGGCTCTCCGCCTCGAAGAAGCCCAGCCAAGCGAACTGGTGGTTCTTCCTCCTCTGTTTGTGAAGTCAGGAACAGAGAAAAGAAAGTAAACTGACAAGACCATAAAGGGAAAAACAAACCATAATTTAGTCTTTCTCCAATGCAGAGAGCATCCAAAAGAAAAAAAAAGCCTTAAAGATCTTCCTCCATGAACATGAAGTAGATGTGGCATGCATCCAAGAAACTCACCTCAACAGCAACCTACCTTTCTTCAATTAGAGGCTACACATGCTTTAGACAAGACAGGGAAAACAGATCTAAAGGGGGAATACTTACTCTTTTTAAAAACAACATACCTACCTCTGATATCATCATACCAAGCTCCACGCAATCTGAAATAATGGGCACCACACTAATCCTCCCAGGGGGAGCCCTAAACGTTTTCAATTGCTACTGCCCACCAGTCAAAGAGCTAGAACTTGGCAGAATTCAAATCCCAATAAATGAAGAGTGTCTAATACTGGGTGATATGAACAGCCGCTTCCAGAGCTGGGGATATCCAGACCTCAATGCCAGGGGAGAAGAAATTGAGGAGTGACATGTCGAAAACAGTCTGATGTTCTTAAACCAACCAGATGAACCGCCTCACCTTTTACTCCAGATCATGGATGACCTCATCAACACCAGACTTAGCCTTTGCTACCAACACAACATCCAAAGGAAGTAAATGAGAAGTCGCTGACCAACTAGCCACCAGTGACCACAGACCCATTCTCATCCAAATAAAAACCACTCATCTGCCCATAGAAAAACCCCACCCTTCCCAGATGGAACTACAAGAAAGCAAATTGGAACCTCTATGTACACTTAACAGATGTCTATGTCACACAAATCAATGGACCTCTATGCAAACTTAACAGATGACTATGTGTCACACATCAATGGCAAAACAAATTGGGTAAACCATTTCTACACTGAATTCTCTAGAACTCTCCTTAAAGCAGCTAAAAAATCCATCCCAAGAGAAGCCAGGAAAAATTATATACCAAACTGGTCCAAACACTTGGAACTCCTCCACAATGAAACCATCAAAGCAAGAAACCTAGCAGAAAAATCCCCAACAATAGAAAATAATATACAACTAAAAGCTTCAAACGAAATCTTCAGAAAAAAATATCTCTCTTCAATAAGAAAGAGCTGGCATGAAAAGACAGAAAACCTAAATGTAGACAGAGATGGTCATAGATGTAGACAATCGCCAAAAGTCTGAACCAAGAGGAGAACCAATCTTCGCCAATAGCCCTAGACGCAGACCAAAAAAAGCTCACAGGCCGCGAAGCTGCACAAAAATTTATAAACCATTTTAGCAGCGTAGGAAATATTAGTATCAGCGAAAAAAAGAGCCAAAAAAGTAAAAAACCACATAGAGAAAGCTCCAAAAATGCCCACACCACACTCTCACGGAATGACAGCAAATCACAGCATGAAAGAGTTTGATGACTTACTGAAACTCCTCAAATCCAAACAAGCTCAATCTGTAAAAAAGCTATCATGATCCCTATGCTAAAGCATGGTAAACCAAGAAACCAAGTTGACAGCTACCGCCCAACAAGTTTAACCAGTTGCGTTTGCAAACTAATGGAAATAATGGCCAACAATAGGATCACTTGGCTTCTTGAATCTGAAAATCTACTGGCAGACGAACAGGCAGGATTCAGGAAATGTCGATCAACAGAAGACCAAATAGCTTACATAGCCCAAGAAATAGAAGATCGCTTCCAGGAAAAGAAACCAACGACCATTGTCTGGGTCGACCTAGAAAAAGCATTCGATAAGGTCTGGAAAGAAGGTCTTATCATAAAGCTATTAAACTACATATATCCCACAAAATGTTAATCTGGATTACAGAATACCTAACTAATTGCAAAGCTCTAGTCAACATGCAAGGAAAGAGGAGCAAAATAGCAACAATACAAAATGGAGTATCCTGGGAGGTGTACTGTCACCCACACTATTTCTAATTTTCATAAATGACCTAAAACAACATATTGCTAGAAAAGTAAAAAGCATCATGTATGCCGACGACCTAGCTCTAATAAGCACAGAAGAATATATAGGCACCTCAAAATGTAGGCTACAAGATGCTCTAAACAACCTCAACTTATGGTCCGAAGAATGGGGAATGACCATAAATTCGAAAAAGACTACTTCTCAATTTTCTCTCAATCTACTAAAGAAAAAGCCTCAAGCTGACCTTAGACAAAACAATCCTTGAAAAAAATGACAATCCACCATACCTAGGAGTTCGATTTGACCCAAGCATAGGGTTGCCAGACGTCCGGCAAAAGGAGGACATGTCCTCCTTTTTAACCCTCTGTCCTCCGTCCAGCAGGCAAAGCTAAAAACCCTTAAAATGTCCGGCTTTTGTACGCCAAAGGTTTTTTTTAAATCTTAGAGCACTTTTTATGTTACAGTACCTTTTTATTTACTGTCAATAAGTAGCTGGATCGAGTAAAGCTAAACACTAGAGTATTTAGCAAGAAATGTAACCTAATGAATTAGTTTGTGTTTTTCTGTGATATTCACTCCAAGGTGCTTGACATCTGATACCCTCTGCAAGGTATATATAGCTGGTGGGGATCCTAGTCCTCTTTCTTGAAATAGAGAAGAGGTTGCACTTCTCAACATTGAACGCCATTTGCCATTTCGATTTCCAGATCTCCAAGATAAACGCTTAATGGACAAATGAAAGAAACAGACTCTCAGTTAACTCTGTAAAGGATATCATTCTTACAAAGTACAACTTGAAAAATCTCACATGTAACCTAAACAGTTTTATACATTAAAATTTGTACTTTTAATTTATTAATAGATAATTATTGGCAACCATTGTAGTAAACGTATACGGAATGCTGATTAAATCCGCATTAATTTGAAAAAAAAAATGATTTAAATGAGATAATCAATGTGTCCTCCTTTTGGTATCCATGTGTCCTCGTTTGTCCTCCTTTTTGTCTCTCTGTGTCCTCCTTTTGGTACCCATGTATCTGGCAACCCTACCCAAGAATAACCTGGAAAAATCAAATAGAAAACTCACAGAAAAAGGGAATTCAAAGACAAACGTTGATGAAAAAACTTGCTGGCTCAGTTTGGGGTGCAAATCACTCTATCACTCTAAAAAAACATACACCATCTATATAAGGCCTAGCCTAGAATATAGAGCCACAGTGTGGGGTTCAGCAGCCCAATCGAACCTCCAAAAATAGACAAAGTTCAAAGCCTAGGGCTTCGAATCATAACAGGAGCAATGAAAACTACCCCAATCAGAGCAATGGATGCAACTAACCTAAGCTCTATGGAAGCTGGTCGAGAAAACAAAATCCTAACACATTTCATCAAATTAGAAGCACCAGGACATCACCCTCTAAAACCCAAGCTACTCAAAACCTTCTCAACCAAAAGACTTCAAAGATCCAATTTTATACAAGAAGTCAAACATCTAAAAAAAACACATAAACAATAGAAAATATTGAAATTGAAGCTACTCAACCCCACAGCCACTTTCCACCCTGGGACCCAAGCACTCCTCTAAAAATCAGAGACGAACTAAGCAACATAGGTGAAAAATCTGACTACTCACCTGAAATACTAAAAGAAGCTGTAAACAACATAATTAGAGAACCCACAAAATTCCCGGATCAGAGTCTACACTGATGGGTCACCAGAAAAAAGGTTTAAAAAAATGGAGGAGCCGGCATTCTCATAGAGTGACCTAATGGAGAACACCTAGACAAAGCCACAGTCACAGGCAGCCTCTCAGATAGCACTAGAGCAGAAAGAAAAGCTATTGGGCTTGCTGCAAATATACTAACAAGCTGCAACAAAACAACCCAAAGACTGATGCTAACTACAAACTCTCCCTCCAATTTCAACACATCATCTTCATACTAAGGACTGATCACAACAGGCTGAAGCACCTCATGTTCCGCAAACTACGAATCGGAGCAAGCGAAATATGCCCCTGCGGAACCGCTCCTGAAAATGTTGAACATGTCCTTCAGTCTTGCCCTCTGTATCATTCAACCCGGTCAGCCATTTGGTTCCAGGAAGCTACCTTCAACGACAAACTGTTCGGTGGACTAGAGCAACTGACGGGCAAGGCGCAGTTCATTACAACTATTAGACTTGTTGTCTGAATCCCTATTATAACAGTTGAGAACGAAGAAGAAAACTCGGTCAATTAAGGACGCAAACGGTGTTTTCATTCAGGTGACTAGGTTACCTGATTGTATACTAATTAAATAAACTGGAAGTTCACCTATGCATTGAACTCAAAAGGTCAGGTCTCATTAAGATTTGTCAATGATGTTGTGATGGAGTTGGCAGAGCTTTGTGACGTCATAATAAATATTAGGAAAAGGGGGTCTGACGTTTTGTGACGTATTCTGACGATAGAGTCAGGGTGTTAAAAATGTATTAGCCAAACTGGCATGTCGTCGTTATACATGGACGGCCCAGTATGGGTGAATGAGTGAGTGAAACGGCTATGCTAGTTAGTGACTGGATGAGTAAATACGTGTGAGTTAGTGAATAAAGTAACTGACTAAATGAGGTGAATGGGTGAAAAGACTGAGTTAGAGAGTGACCAGATTAATGAATATCTGTACTGAGTGAATGGGTAAGTAAGTGAATGCGTGGTGTGAATGGATGAATGCGTAGTGTGAATGAAGGAGAGAATGTGTGAGAAAGTAAATGAGAGAGTAAATACATCACTAAGTAAATGGGGTGAAGCTAGAAAGTGAACCCAAGTGGGTGAATGTGGAAGTCAGTGACTTTTTTAACGCACTATATAATTATTTATTGTAAACAATTTATTATTAAACTAACCTGTCCCTGTTTGGCTTCTTTTGGTTCCGCATCGCCATAATATAAAAACCTGGCCAATCTCCCAAAAGGCAACTTGTCAATGACGATGTTCTCCGGGTACAACGGACTCGGCAAGGCAAGACAAGGAGAGATGACATCGTTGATGACTTTGTTGCCTGGACCTGCAGTGTTTAACGCTGCGTTAAAGGCATCTAGATTCATGCACGGGAAGGCTTTCTTCAGGGTCTCGTTCTTAAACAGTTCAAGACTCACTCCCGGCTGAAGCCCGCGCTTGGTGAAGATAATCATCTCCTCGCTGCGAGCGGACCCGGGTAGTATATAGGTCAGGAACTCCTCGTTCTGCCATTGGTCGGGGATGTAAGTCAAGGCCGCCCTCTCGCCAATGAAAACCCCGCCATTGGGGCTCGCGGCCAGCTGCTCGAGAGCGTAATTGAAGGCCTCGGCTGTGCCGCAGGCCATGTCCCTGTTTGTGTTTCTGAGGACTAAAAACGGGAGTGACTGCTTGAGCTCATGAAACCAAGTGTGGTACAGGTCTCGCTCAATGGGAAGCTTGGAGTAGTGAAACACCAGCTTGAAAGGTTTCAGAACTCGGACTATGCTCAAGACGCCGAGGTAATCCTCGAAGCGAAAGAACTTTTCGCCGCACCACACGTAGTGCGCAACGTTAGGAAAGTCCCCCGCCTTCACTGGATTCACCTTGAGCGCGTCACCGTACCAGACGGACGGGCCGTCTCGGCTGCCGTAGTCCCGGAGGATGTCCCTGGCCAGCCTCATCTTGTCCGCGGCGCTTCCGCCACCGTCGCATTTGGGGACGCCGGGCTCCTTCCTCATTTCGCACAGGGTGACGTTAGTGACGCCTTTCAGCAGGCGGCTGGTGTCCAGGTAAGTGGCATCCGTGACCTGCTGTGACCTGACGTGGTAGCGGCAGGTCTTCTGGAGACACTGAAAGTTGAGGAAGACTGTGAAGGCTGCCAAACACAGCAAAGGTATGAACATTATACATTTCCAGCTCCTTAACATAGTTTATCTGTCACTGGAATAAACATACAAACAAAACATATTATAATCAATTTTCACGATTGAAATATATACGGAATTTTATAGTAAGATGTGGTCCAAGGTTAGTACTGCCAAGGATAGGGGCATGGCCATATTTGGGATTGTGGGGCCCTTGTTCCAATAGAACATGGGGAACATGCCTAAATACGCCACTGGATAAGGGTGGAAATAAGCACCCAATCTAGAAAGAATGTAAGTTATAGCAATACAACCGTTAAGTATAAACAGAGTCATACTAATAAAGGGTGACAGGTCACTCAATCCCCAGACACTTAATCAGCGATTAATTAATAAATTGTTAAATAGATTGATTTTAAAAAAAAACTAGATAGGTTGGCAGAATTGATAGATTATATAGATACAAATATATAGGTAGGTAGATAGAAAGATAATTAACAAATATATTAAAAGATTGATAAGTAAATTGAGAATAAAATGTTTGATAAATAGAAAAACAAAATACAATGAATAGATAAATAGAAAGATGTATAGATATATAAAGAAAAAGATAGATAAATAGATAGATTTATTAAAATTATAAATGCATAAGTAAATAAAATGATTAATATATAGAAAAATATATAATTATAGGTGGATAAATTTAACAAAAATAATATAAAAAAATAGATAGATAAAAAAAATAATAATAAATATATATAGAGAGAAAGACATATAATAATAAATGTTTATATAAACCATTAAATAACATTATATTTACGCATATAAACTTACCAGATATAAATATAATATAATCCGCAAAGTCTTTCTTATCAAACCATGAACAGAACCAATAATTCAACTGCGGTATGTAAGTAAAGTGTTAATTTTTATATTGTGTTTCGAGTAGAGTTAACGAGACGTTTTGCGTTACCTCGCAGTTCGTCACACCTATTACTGCAGCTAGTTACACGGACTGCTATTGGGCAGATGATTAAAGCTGACAGTGATTCTAAAACGTCTCTGAGCCTGGTGTATCAGTGAACTACTATGCTTATATGTTACAGACGCTCCTTCATATAAAGAATATTATTGTATCCGAGGTTTGAGTCTGGTCTTGTATTTTTATTAGCGTTTTAAATAATGTTAAGTTACTGGTTTTTTTTTTCTGGTTTGTTCGAGTAACCCATTCCATGCTCGGATGCCAGTTTTGGAAGAAAGAGTACTTATATGCATTTGTCCTAGCGTATGGATAAGAAAAAAAATAGTATTGTAACATATTGTTATCGTGTTGTATTTCTAAGTTAAAATTTGACGCCTTATGTATTATTTCTACTTAACACTTTGCCCTTCTGTACTCTGGTGTTTCTCAGTTTAGTGATTTAACAACTGGTGTTACTCTTGTTAGTTGTGAATATTCGCTAGTAGTGAAGCTTTCTTCAGCTCTTTGGCCACGGAAACTGGTGAACACTGCTTCACCGGCCCTATGGATCAATTTGGTCCGACGGGATACTTTACTTTTTACTTTTTACATATTTAAAAAGTAATTATACTATACTCAATAAAACACTAAAAAACACTAGATTATGTAAGCTTATGACTCAAATGAATGAACTATTAACTAAATTGAATTAAAGTTTAAATTTTAATTGAGTTAAATTATCAAATGAGTAAGTAAAAATACTAACTTATGTATAACTCAAATGATTTAAAATGATTACAGAAATTGAGTTAAAGTAAGTGGGTTATATTGTCAGAATGAGTAATTACAAAATATTTAAATGACACAATTTAAAGATTGAGTTAAAGTTTAAATTGGGAATTAATTATGAAATTGAATAAATCCACATGACCATTATTATTGCCCATATCCTTTTGGAGTTGATCATTCTATTACCATAATACATCAACAAATCTTCCATCATTTTCTACCCCCCCCCCCCTTATCTGGGCAAGTTTCCGTGGCCACGGCATATAAATATGTAACCCAATTAAAACTTTCATTCAATTTTGACAGTTTTAATCATTTAAGTTATATTATATTTTGTTATTTCTAGAGAATATTATAATTACTCTTTTTTAATATGTAACCCAATTTAAACTTTGATTCAATTTTAAAATTGTAATCATTTAAGTTATATTATATTTTGTTATTCCAAGAGAATATTATAATTACTATGTAACCCTATTTAAACGTCGATTAAACTTTAAATGTTTGGTTATTTGAGTAAATTAAAAAATGTTATTTTCAAGAGTGTTTATAAGTTTAACTCTGTGAAATAATTTCTTACTTCATTAGTATTTTGTTGTTAAAATCTATTAGATACACAGTGTAATTATTGTACTGGACCTTTCTTAACAAAAATAACACTCACAAGAAAAGACACAACAAGGGAGAAAAAATATCTTAAAGCAATTCAAATAAAGATGTACATCTCGTTAGTGTGTGAGAGTTTAATGTTGCTTTGTTCTTTCTCTTTCTTTTATTTTACTATTGCAGTCTGTATGTACATTAAATAAAGATATACATTTATATTTTTAATCAAGATGTGGTGTATGCTCATGTTTTTACATGGGTCCTGGGGCAACACAAATATTGATTTTATTATTTCTTTATTACAAAGACACGAGAAATGTTTCATTTAATTTAATGTTGTCTGATGCGTTGTTGAGGAATGTCGATTAGTACCCTTTTAAAACTTTGTTGTTTTGAGAAATGCATACAATGATTTAATATAGCTCAATACAGTAGTACATTAAAGACATGGGACAATATAGTATGATAGTGGCACAGTATATAACAACATTTTATACAGTGGTACAGTGGTTATCACAAAAGCAGAAATATTGAAAATTGTTGACGTCATAGATAATAGGGTAGTGTTGTAGTGTTTAGAGTTCAGGAACAAAGTTGATACATTTGGATAAAAAGGCTTTCAGCTTTGTTGCATTCGGAGAAGATTGCTGAAGTGTCTAAATCGCTATGTATTTTCTTTGCAATGAATCCATACCAGTTGTATTTACAATCTTTGATTGAGATTTCTGAAAAGTATAATGATTGCATTATCATTATTGCTGTCTCCTTTGGTGTAAGACATTATTATCATTAGTGTCATATTGATCACATTTAGTTTGATACCAGACATTATCAAAACAGTTTGTGAGCTCGAGCGGTCGGCTGACGTACCGAAGGTTCTGAGAATGAACCCTGAAAAAAGGCTAGGAATTCGGCTCTGAAGGGTTTCTCTAAGCCTACCGAGCTCTGATGGGTACCGGCTATTCGTTAGGGAAAAATAAAGGAGACAGGGCGTTCTGGGCTTTGTTTTGGTCATACAATCTCCTAGTATGCCGTGGCCACAGAAACTTGTGAACACTGCTATAAGGTCCCTATGGATCAAACTGGTCTAACGGGGATGCTTTACTACTACTCGCTGAGGCCAGACATTGTAACCATGGGGAAATGGGTGTGTAGGGGTGGGGAGCATGACTAACGTATTGACTAAAATGTATCCATGAACAACAATATTCATTTTATACGAAGTTATTGTTCTTAAACTCCCCCATTTTTTTCAAAATCAATTTTTGTTTCACGTTGGAAAAGTGTGGATTAGGGTATAATACGCTGATATTTCTAAAAACAGTTATAAAGCTATTAGATTACTCTTTCTAAATACTTTGTATATACTTTGTTATACAAAAGTAGAAAACCTAAATGTTTTAAGGTTTTTTTTTCTGAACAAAAATGTCAAAGACTGGTCAAAGTTTACGGAGAAAAGATTGGATGAAAGGAAAAATTAGAAATTGACTATATAAAGACCTTTTCTTAGACTTAGATCATCTCGCCCAGTTCGGCGCATAGGGCAATTAGAGTTCTCTAGTAATTAGTGCCGTTGCTAGGAATTTGGGGGCCAGGGGGCTTGGCCTCTTTGGGGGCCCCTGCATTTTGAAATTCGACATTATGATATGAGAAAATAACAATTCAGACACTCCTTTGGGGGCCCCCCCTCAAGTAGGGGCCCCCTCAAGTAGGGCCCGGGGGGATTTTCGAATTTGGCCCACCCTTCCCCCTCCCCTAGCTAAGCCACTGCCAGTAATCTCTGTCCGTAACCGCTGCTATAACGGCATTGATGTCGTCCCAGTTTTGGTCAACATAGCGATTGTTGTACGCCATATTGTTTTAGGTCGCCCCTGTACGCGTAGTCTATTGGGCGGCCGCTATCTGGTTGCTGTGTAGGGTAGCCGATGGTCAGGCTGGCGGATTATGTGGCCGGCACTTTTGAGGCAACGTTGGGTGACCGACGTCGATAGTGGGTGCGTTTTGCGATAAACTTCTTCATTCGTAACCCGGTCTCTGTGAGTAAAGGTCACTATGCGTCTGACGCATGTTTGGTGAAATGCGTTGAGTTTCCGGTCGCCTACAACTGTCTTCCTCCAGGTCGGTTGAGACTACTTTGGCTTTAAAGACACGTTTCTTTGTTGCGAAAGAGACTGATGTTGAATTCCAGAGTGGGTGCAGCTTTTGGAAGACGGCGAACGCTTTGCTAATGCGACAATATATATATTATATATATTATTTTATTATTAATAGTAGGTTTTTCTTAAATTTTGAAAAAAAACAAACTAGACTAATAAAAATATAAAAAGTAAATTGCAAACAAACACAGGGGCTCTGAGGCCGAGCGCACTTCCTCGAGTGGCGTACTTGAGGTCCTGGGTTCAAACCCTGGTGAAGACTAGGAATTGATCCCGGGATTCGGAGAATCTGTGTCCACTGAGTCTACCCTGTTCTGATAGGTATCTGACTTCAATTAGTTGGGGTATAGTACACTGTGGTTGGGCGTTGTGCTGGCTAACAATCCCCTAGTATGCCGTGGCACAGAAACTGGTGATCGCTGCTTCACCGAATCCTATGAAACAATTTAGTCCGAAGGGATACCTTTTTTACTTACAAACAAAAACACACTCAAACAAAGCCCACAAATAATAATTGTCATCTTACTAGAATGGGTTACCTGAACAAACTAGGAAAACCAGTAACTTAATATCATTATAAACACTAATAGAAATGTAGGACTTGACTCTAACCACGAGTGTGCGTAGGACCTAATAATATTTTTTTATAGATATTAGACAATTACAATTTGGGCTTCACTGTAAATTGTTCGGCACGGTGGCCTAGCCGGCAGCATGTTCGACTGGCGATCCGAATGTTCTGCGTTCGAATCCTGGTGAAGGTTAGGTTTTTTTTCCAGGGACTTGAAGGTCTACATAGCTCTGATTGGTGCCTGGCATTAGTTTGAAGGTAAATTAAAGGCGGCTGGGCATTGTGCTGGCCACACATTCCTACTATGTCGTATTACAGAAGCTGGTGAACGCTGCTTCAATAGCCTTATGATCAGTCTGGTCCGAAGGGTACTTTACTTTACTGTAAATTAGAGTTGTTTTTAAGTGAAGGTTGTTTTTCGATGTTTTACCGTAGTTGATTCTTCGGTCTTTCTCTTTCCCCATGGTGGTGTTTGTAACGATAGCCACCCGAGTTAAATCTTTTTATCAGATAACTCTTGTGACATGATGGGACACGTTAGCCGAGCGGCAGCGTGCTCGACTGGTGAAGGTTAGGTTTTTTTTCCAGGGACTTGAAGGTCTACATAGCTCTGATTGGTGCCTGGCATTAGTTTGAAGGTAAATTAAAGGCGGCTGGTCATTGTGCTGGCCACACATTCCTACTATGTCGTATTACAGAAGCTGGTGAACGCTGCTTCAATAGCCTTATGATCAGTCTGGTCCGAAGGGTACTTTACTGTAAATTAGAGTTGTTTTTAAGTGAAGGTTGTTTTTCGATGTTTTACCGTAGTTGATTCTTCGGTCTTTCTCTTTCCCCATGGTGGTGTTTGTAACGATAGCCACCCGAGTTAAATCTTTTTATCAGATAACTCTTGTGACATGATGGGACACGTTAGCCGAGCGGCAGCGTGCTCGACTGTCGAACCGAAGGTCCTGGGTTCGAATCCTGGTGTGGCCGGAATTTTTTCCCAGGACTTGAGGGTGTCCCTGAGTCTACCCAGCTCTGATGGGTACCTGACCTTAGTTGGGGTAAAGTAAATGCGGCCACACAATCACCTAGTACGCCGTGGCTTCACCGGACCTATGGATCATTCGGTCCGACGGGAACTTTACTTATGATATGGACCCTTTAAGGACTAAAAAATCAGTTTCTATTTTAAGAGTTTAAGGTTTGGGTTTGAGGGGTGGGGTGTATCTTATCTTTTCTTCCATAGTTCTAAATTACAAATTTAAGCAACCGTAAACTATTGGTACTTACGTTTTATTATGTCTTTATTTGTCTAAAAAAATACCATGATATGGGGCAGGGATCGGCGTCCTAAGGCACGCGTGCCAGACTTGGCACGCAGAGAATTTTTTTTTAATGGCACGTGAAAGATCCCCTAGAAGGCTATTTAAGTATCTTCTACAAGAAAAGAGGAGGATGACTTTTAGGCTGTCGGCTCTCTGAATGAATTAGAAATCCTATTTCGAAACACTAATATCAAAAGGTTGCCGGCCCCTGATATTACTGTAAAGTAAATTTCAAGACCAAATATAGAGGACCAACATTATGACTATTCTTACCGAAGATATCGTCTGTATAACCCCCCTCCAACCCCCCCACCCCCTTTTTTTCTTTTCACCTTAACGGTCGTTGGGGGGGGGGGGGGCAATATAACACTGCGTGTTTATTAGTCCTTTCAGTAGGCTTTGGTCGACTTGGTGGCGCCCACCTCCTCTCCAAGTCGATTTTGGATTTTTAAAAATTATGTCTGATTGTCTGCACCTCGAGAAGAACCCATAATGTCGAGCTTGTGAGACGAGCCCAATGTCGACTTTGCTATCCAGTCGCCAATCAATGAACTACTATTATTTTTGGTTATTACGTGGAGTGATAATACCCGATTGTACAAACATTTTTTGAAGAAAAAAAAGGGGTGTATGGACATTGTGTTGGCGAAATTGTTGACAAGGGTGTGAGATTCAAATTCTAAAAACAAAACATAACTAGATTATTTTTAAAAATAGGGAAAGGGGAGGGAACTTGTTAATTATAAACGAGTTCTCATAAAAAGCATTAACCTCCCTTTAGTTTTGCTTATATTTTTTTATGTTTTTCTTCCGAATCAGAAACACTTCTTTTTGTTGCAGATAAATAATGCATGCACTAAAGAAGAAATGTAGACAATATAATGTTGAATATTTTAAAATATGGTTTTATTCAATCACCTACAAATAACACATTAACAATGTGCCTCATATGAAGCAATGAAACCTTCCAGGCTAGAAGATTACTTAAAAAGGATTCATGCTGATAAAAAAGACAAGGGTTTGTTCATATTTTCAAGCACTGAAAAATACTTTCTTGAAACATCCCACTTTGGCTGGTATGTTTTCTTCTGGATCCAAACAAGACATCGATGGGTCACGTGCATCCTATAACATTTCTTTGCTGGTCGCTAAATGTGGAAAACCAAACACTTTTGTTGAATAGCTCATTCTACCTGCTGTTAGTGAAGTCTTGAATACAATACTGCACAAGGCAGCGTCTGATATCATAAAGAAAATACCATTGAGTAATAGTACAGTGCAGAGAAGAATTGATGAGATGGCAGGTGATGTAGAAAGTACAATGTGTCATTAAAATATCTCAAAACATCTCAATTTTCACTACAACTGGATGAGTCCACACGACCAGACAATCAGTCTTTATTGTTAGCTTATGTTCAATTTATTAGAGAAGAGAAAATTTGCCAAGAAATGTTATTCGTTAAAAAGTTAATAACTGACGCAAAGTCTGTCTTTCTTGTACTAGAAAACTGTTTTAAAGAAAAAGAAATTCCTCTGAAAAATATTATATCTGTTGCTACTGATGGTGCACCGGCGATGGTAGGGCGCTATCGTGGATTTATTTCTTATTTAAAGAAGGTTGTGCCAGATGTATTGGCTGTCCATTGCGTAATTCACAGGCAACGTTTAGTTGCAAAAAATCTCAGCAATCGTCTGCATCAGTCTCTTCAATATGTAATAACTGCAGTAAACAAAATCAGAAGCAATGCATTCAACGATAGAGTGTTTAAACATTTGCTACTGCACACAGAGGTACGCTGGCTATCAAAAGGTGCCTGTTTAAATATATTTTACGGGGTCTTTGATTCATTGTTGGAGTTTCTAGAAAGTAAAGACCATTCTCTGAGAGCAAATCTTTAAAAAAAAAGAAAAACGATATCGCCTATTTGACGGATTCATTTAATAAGTTCAAGGATATGAACATTCAATTGCAGGGAGATGGCCTCTATTTAATCAAAACAAAATGTGTCATTTCGGCATTTATGTCGAAACTTCAGTTATACAAAGGAAACTTCGGACGTGGAGAATTTATCAGTTTCTTAATCTTGCATCTGTAGAAAAAATTTGAAGAAGACATTCTCATTTATTGCGATCACCTCGAAGAACTCAATGGCGACTTCCACGGTCGATTTTAAGACATTATAAACATGCAAATACCTGATTGGGTTTTAGATCCTTTTGCTAATTGTGAAGAATTACAATCAGGCCTACCTACACAACTGCAAGAGGAATTAATTGAATTAGCAACCAATGATGAACTCAAATTGAAATTTGTACGAAAGGGCTATCACGACTTTTGGCTGCAAAAAGATATACCATCAGTTTTTCCAGGACTGCGGGCTTTGGCAAAGCCTTTTTTTTTATTGCATTTCCATCTTCATATTTAGTGGAGCGAGGTCTTAGTGCTGTTACCACTTTGTTGTCAAAAAAAAAAAGAACAAGTTTCAAGTAGTGGAGCGTGGAGACTTGAGGCTTTTGCTAAGCAAAATAGAACCTAATATTGACAACCTGCTGTCAACACACCAGGCGCAAGCTTCACGCTAATACTCAGTTTTAAAAACTCGTGTGTATATTTTTGTAGATAAGTGTATTATCATTTTTAAAAATTAAAACAATTAAAAAAAACTCTTCTCAACAATTGACTTTTACTTTTTAGCTCATCAAAAAGGAATAAAAAATATGCCACCAGAAATAAATCTTTTACTAAAACATTTACTACCGGGTCGGAAGGGGGGGGGGGGGTAGGGGGGGCTGAGCCCAAACAAATTGTAAAAGGGGGCGGTGAGCCGAAAAAGGTTGAGAACCTATGATTTAAGGTAACGTGGCCTTATTTGTTTATATGTTACTTTTGTGATACCTTTCTGACATGTGGTTTCCCATAGCGTAGTGGTTAGCGTCTTCGACTGCCATGCGGGCGATCTGTGTTCGATTGCCTACTGATATATTTATTTTTTCTACTTTTCTAAAAATACCATTAATATTACTTTTTAAACAAAAGATTGTAAGGGATTTAGGAAAAATTTCCAAAATTTTTATCAGTAAATAAAATATAATACTGTCATCTGGTGCTAGAGCCATGACGTGACTTGGCGGCTTGCGTACCCTGACGACCCCCAGAGCTATATCAGCGGGAGTTTAAACTCCTAGCAGGTTCAACCAAGCTGGGTAGATCTGCGTGGGTAGAGGTCAGACAAAAGCTAGTGCCCTGGTCCTCCAGGGTGGGGGTTAAACATAAGGCTAGCAACCTTTAAAAAAAACGCTACAAAAACGCCAAAGACGAGAACTAAAGATAATTCGTCCCTGGGAAAAGAAGGATCTCCCACTGGAGAATTCATGAAGCCATGTGGTAAAAGTCAACATCTGTTAAAAGCCACCAGGCCGACTTCCATAATTTCCACCAGGACCATCACCAACATCGGCGCTTGGAACGTTAGAACAATGTTTGAAGCTGGGAAGGCTAGCCAAGTAGCAGCAGAAATGAGACGATTCAATATTCACATAATGGGAATCAGCGAAACACGATGGACCTGCTCGGGACAAAAAAGATTAGCTACAGGTGAGCTGATATTATACTCTGGACACGAAGATGAAAGTGCACACCATACCCAAGGAGTCGCTTTCATGCTGTCGGAATCAGCCCAAAAGTCCTTTTTAAGATGGGAGGCGCATGGCTCGCGAATAATCATGGCCACATTCCAAACTAAGACACATAGACTCAACATGAGCATTATACAAGCATACGCTCCAACAAATGACAGTGAAGAACAAGACAAAGAAGAGTTTTATGACAGACTGTTGTCCATCACCCAGAACTGCCAAAGAAGGAACATTATTATACTCATGGGTGACCTCAATGCTAAAATTGGCAGTGACAACATTGGTTATGAAGAAGTCATGGGAAGAACAGGTTTAGGTATTATGAACGAAAATGGAGAAATGCTTGCTGATCTATGTGCTACAAGTAACTTAGTTATTGGAGGAAGTCTCTTCCAGCATAATAGGAAATAAAGAGCTACATGGGTATCACCTGACCTGGCTACTGTAAACCAGATAGATCACTTGTGCATATAAAAAAGTTCATTAGATCCCTGCAGGATGCATGAGTAAAGCGAGGTGCAGATATTGCTTCTGATCATCACCTACTAGTAGCTCGACTGAAACTGAAGTTAAAGAGAGTCTAGACTGCAGAAAACAAGCGCCAGTGATATATAAGCCTCCTAAAGGATGTAGCAAAACAAACCGAGTTTAAAGTGGCACTCACTAACAAGTATAAAGTGCTAGAAGAACTAGAAGATGAGGAGATTAATGACAAATGGAACAAGGTTAAAGTAACACTCACTTCTACATGCCAAGAAGTAGGCCTACTGGGTCCACAGAGAAACCAACATAAGGAATAGATATCGGCAGCTACAATAAAACACATAGAACTGGATATCGGCAGCTACAATAAAACACATAGAACTGGATATCGGCAGATACAATAAAACACATAGAACTGGATATCAGCAGCTACAATAAAACACATAGAACTGGATATCGGCCGCTACAATAAAACACATAGAACTGGATACCGGCAGCTACAATAAAACACATAGAACTGGATATCAGCAGCTACAATAAAACACATAGAACTGGATATCGGCAGCTATAATAAAACACATAGAACTGTATATCGGCAGCTACAATAAAACACATAGAACTGGATACCGGCAGCTACAATAAAACACATAGAACTGGATATCAGCAGCTACAATAAAACACATAGAACTGGATATCGGCAGCTATAATAAAACACATAGAACTGTATATCGGCAGCTACAATAAAACACATAGAACTGGATACCGGCAGCTACAATAAAACACATAGAACTGGATATCAGCAGCTACAATAAAACACATAGAACTGTATATCGGCAGATACAATAAAACACATAGAACTGGATATCAGCAGCTACAATAAAACACATAGAAGAGCGAAAAATAAAGAAGGCAGTCGAACTTGAACTGAAAAAAAAGCAGCAGACGAATATTCAGAGGTAAACAAAAAAGTGAAGAAAAGCATAAAGCCTGAATTAATAAAATATTTTGAGTCACTGGCTGGCGATGCAGAAGATGCAGTGTACCATAACAACACACTAGAGCTCTACAACACTATTAGGAAAATAGCATGAAAATTGAACAAGTCAGAGAGGCCAGTGAGAGACGAAGAGGGGAAGTTGATACCCAATGAAGAGGGACAGAAGAAGAGATGGGCAGAACATTTCCAAGAACTGCCGAATAGACCAGCCCCCCAGTGCACACAGAAAATAAAGCCAGCGGAAATAGACCTGCCAATTAAGTGTAGCCCACCAAGGAAAGAAGAAGTAAGCCGAGCCATTAAGCTGCTAAAAAAAGGGAAGGCTGCAGGACCCGATGATATACCTGCAGTAGCACTCACAGCCGACATTGAAACCAGCACACAAATGCTATTAAAACTTTTAAAGAAAATATGGGAAGATAAAAGAGTTCCACTGGAATAGAAAGAAGGATACCTCATCAAACTCTCCAAAATGGGTGATCTTAGGTTCTGCTCTAATTATAGGGAAATAACACTGTTGTCCATCCCTGGCAAAGTCTTTAACAGAGTACTTGTAAACAGGATGAAAGAAACTGTAGACCCCAAATTCCGTGATCATCAGGCAGGCTTTAGGAAAAATAGATCTTGTACAGATCAAATTGCTACCCTACGCATTATCCTAGAACAATCACTAGAATGGAACTCCCCTTTCTACATAAACTCTATTGACTACGAGAAAGCTTTCGATAGTGTGGACAGATCGACCTTATGGAAACTGCTAAGACACTATGGAGTCCCGCAGAAGGTAGTTAACATTGTAAGGTCGTCCTATGAAGGTTTAACATGTAAAGTAGTACATGGCCAGCAAACTACAGGAGCCTTCCCTGTGCAGACAGGAGTAAGACAAGGTTGCCTGTTTTCACCATCCTTGTTCATATTAGCCATTGATTGGATAAGGAAAATGGCCGCAGAGACAAAGCGGAATGGAATACAAT
This sequence comes from Anisus vortex, assembly GCA_949126835.1. Classification (NCBI taxonomy): domain Eukaryota; kingdom Metazoa; phylum Mollusca; class Gastropoda; family Planorbidae; genus Anisus; species Anisus vortex. Next base: position 28,557,864 of record OX421505.1, read on the forward strand.
GGACCTTCTGGACACAGCTGGACGATCTTGACTTTGCGGTCGACTTGGCACCCACACCCAACAACAAATGCAGGAGAAAACAACAGATGTAGCAAACTATTCTGCATGCATTGGCCTTAAAATCTACAGAGGAAAAAGTAAAGTCCTAAAGGTCAATGGAATAAGCAATTCACCAATAATGCTAGAAAGAGAAAGCCTAAAAGAAGTAGAAAGTTTCAAGTACTTAGGCAGCATAGTAGAAGAATTCTTAGGATAAGTTGGCCAGAAACCATCAGTAATGAAGAACTCTGGCAACGAACTAAGAGGAAATTTCCCAAAAGAGTTGGAAATGGATTGACCACACCCTCAGAAAACCGGGATCGGGATACCCAGAGTACTCTTGTTGACGGCCTATGTTCCAGGTAGGGCGAAAGCAGGCCTGGTTTAACCATTAGGCAAACACGTGCCTAGGGCACTAAGCGTTTGGGGGGCACCACAAGGCCTCAAGAAAAATGTGTAATTGTAATAGCTAAGAGCAGAAAATTAACGAATTATTTAGTTTCAGTTGAGCAACAGGTGGAACAGGATTTTACTGACACCATCAATATTCTTGATAAGTCTACTATAGGCAGAAGCGTATTTAGACATGTTCCACATGTTCCTATAGAACAGGGGCCCCCACTTAAAAGGGGCCCCCACACAAAAGGGGCCCCCACACATTGCAAAATAAAAAATTTAGTCTTTTCTTTCGGCAATTAGAACACTGCAATGAACAAATACTGTGAATGGGAAATCGCATTTGATTGTTAAGTGACACTGGCAGGGTAAAGTCCACGAGGGGCCCCCGACATAAATTTGGCCCTTGGGAACAGGGCCCCCACAATTCGGCCCTCATTATAGGCCTCATTAGTGCTTGAAAATGAATTTTGTTGTGACCCATTTCAGTCTGCTGAAGATGATGACAAAGATGAAATGGATTAACATGAAGATGATGAAATAAATCAAGCAGTAGATCCATAACTGTGGATTGACGTCTCCGCTGATGATGTGGCTTCCTGGGTTGACTGTGGGCCCACTAACTGTCAGCATCGTTATGGTCCCTATGATAAATCTTGCCGTAGGCCTATTTATGCTGGAGGAAAAATAACAAGATATTGTTCTCAAAAACTCTTCTATGGCACAAAAGCAAATTGTGAGCAGTACAGGAGATAATGGCTATTGTATTCACTATCTATGGGATCTGTGTACTGCATTGTTTGTAAACTGTTTGCGTCTAAAGGTTCCACAAGTTTGGCTGATAAAATGTGTTCAGTGACTGGAAAAATAACATTCAAGTAGATAATCATGAACAAAGTCTAATCATAAAGACTGCTTGTTATAATTATTCATAGCACGTCGACAAGGCTCGGGTCTACTACAAAAGCTAGAAGAGCAAATAAATGAAGAGTACAGTTACTGGGAACATGTTTTGAGGCGAGCAGTATCGGTTATTTGTACTATAGCTGAGCTTGGTCTTGCTTTTAGAGGGACAAATGAAAAATTTGGATCTTTACAAAATGGACATTATCTAGGGTTGCTGGAGTTGGTCAGTCAGTTTGATCCATTTTTAGCAACACACATTGCGAAATATGGAGATTCTGGAAAAGGAAATCGTTCTTATTTATGCAAAGCTAATCTATATGTGAAGAACTGATTGAAATTATGTCCCAAAAAGTCCATGAAGTAATTGTAGATGAAGTAAAGGCTTCCGGTTATTTCAGCTTGTCAGTAGACTCAACACCCGATGTTTCACATATAGATCAGTTAAGCATTGTTCTTCGAAATGTGGCAGATGGAGAGGCCATAGAGCGCTTTTAGACTTTCTTGGACCTGCAAAGTCACACCAGCGAAGGTATGGCTAAGGAAGTGTTGCAGTACTTACGTGAAGTTTGCAATATTGATTTTGCGAAATGCAGAGGTCAGTCCAGCGATAACGCAGCTAATATGTCTGTGTGCTACAAGGGCATGCAGAAAAAATTTCTAGAGGAAAATGAGTTTATAAATACCCTATGCTGCCCATTCACTAAATCTGGTATGCAGAAGTGCCGTTGACTCTTGTTTAGAGGCAGTAAACTTCTTCCATACAGTGCAACTGATCTATACGTTTTTTCTCAGATTCAACCAACAGATGGAAGATTCTGAAAGGATGCCTTGTGAATGAAACGCTGGTAAAGTCTCTTTCCAATACCAGATGGGAAGCACATTCTGTTGCAACTGACGCCATTCTAAAGTTTCATCCTCAGATTATAGAAGCGTTAGAAGAAGACCAGTCAGAGAAGGGGGACACCAGAAGAGAAGCATAAAACATTGAAAAGAAGATGATAGAATTAGAATTTGCTCTCATGCTTGTCTTTGGGAAGAAGTGTTACAACATTTTCACAGAGTCACTCAAGCTCTACAAAATGAGCACGTGAACTTGAAAACATGTGCTGATTTGAATTCTTCACTAGTAGATCACTTGCACGAATCTAGGAATGAATTTGAAAGATTTGAAGAAGCTGCAAGAGAAATAACACCAGGTGTGGATTATAAGTCAACTTTGACCCGTAATCGTAAACAAAAGACAGTGGTCATTGATGGTGATGCCCCTGCGGTATCTCTGAATGCCATAGACAAATTTCGTATATCTGCTTTCTACGCCATTGTTGACAAACTTGAGACCTAGATGATTAGACCAGGACAGGTATACAATTAATTATACAACCCAAATAACAACTTGTTGCAAAGCTCAGATAAACTTAAAGACAAAAACCCTTTCCTTATGCGAGAACAAATGCATTTAAGTACTCTTTCTTCCCGAGTGGCATTCGGACATGGAATGTCTTGCCTGAACAAACCAGAAAAACCAGTAACTTAACATCATTTAAAACATTTAGACATTAATACAAATGCAAGACTAGACTCGGACCACAGATGAGCGTAGAACACAATTATCTTCTTTATAGAAGGATCGTCTGTAATGTATAAGGTAAGATAAGGTAATAGTTAGAGTGTGCTTTTCCAAATGTAGAAATCGCCTTGCGCATATTTTTTAACATTAATGGTTACCCACTGTTCAACTGAGCGCTCTTTTTCTTAGTTGAAACGTGCAAAAAATCCAAGTAGATTGACAATGAAACAAGAAAGTCTTGATTCCTTATCTCTGCTGATAGGACCTGCTTTAGGGTTTTTGACGCCCTAGGCGAAAACAAATTCTGCGCCCTCATTAAAGTGCCTTCGGCGGGAAGAAACTGAGTAGGCCTAGTGTCATACTTTCCTTTTGTCTAAGACATCTTAAATAAAAATACCCTTCGCCTTTCACTGCCTAGATCTAATAATTCGTCTGCCTATGCTAGTAGTGCTAGTTGTGTTGTGTGTTGCGCCAGCAGGCAGCAGTGTTTTTGTTTCAGTCTCTGTTTTTGGACTTTTTCTGTGATTAAATCCTTGTTTATAAACGTAAATTTTGTACTAGTGCATTACTTGTGAATTTATCTTTGACATTGTGTGTAATACTCTATCGATGGTCCTGGACCTGGTTAATTATCAACTGATTATCAATTGACTTTGATGTTTCCATACACTCAAACTTTATAGTGAACTTTTCTCACAGTTCTGTACTGTGTTCCATCTTGCTACGCTCGATAACTCTACCGTCACCACTATTTTGTAAACAAAGTGTACTGTGCTCCATCTTGCCACGCTCGATAACTCTACCGTCACCACTATTTGTAAACAAAGTCATGACGACTGCCACACTAGTTATTGTCTTATCAGCCTTTATTATATTGTCAACTATCAGGCACCATCTATCTGCTTATAATATTCTGCTTCAAGTGTTAGTACATACTACAAACAGTATTTATCCTTCTACTCGCCGGCTTGGTGTAGGGGTTCATATACGGAAAAGAAGAGGAACGAGAGCTGGTCGATTGCATCGGATTTGGCATGACAAACCGCTGTCGTGCTCCGAGGATGTCCTTTCCCTCTCACAAACATTACCCAAGCAGATGGAAGATGACATTCATACATTATCTAGTGTTGGTACTACTACCTTCACAGTGAGACCTACTTCTGCCTCACACAATACTCCTCCCAAGTCTGGACCCAGTGAAGTCCACCGGGTGTCTTCCTCGTCAACCAGAAACTTAAAAATTATGCATTTAAATTGTCAATCATATGGCAATAAAACTAGAGTTGGCAAACACTATTGTCGATGAAAGCTTCGACATTGTATTATTGAGTGAGACTTGGTTCAAGGAAGTGGGTGATGAGCCGAGGATGGTGGAATAAACCCCTAAGGGCTTTATATTAAAGAGCATACCTCGTCAGACGGGCCGAGGGGGTGGATTAGCAGTACTGTACAGTGATTTTTTAACGAATAAGGTCAACATTCGTCCAGAATTCGCATCACTTACAACTTTCAACATGTGTGAATTTCGCATTTACCACCAGCGCAGAACACTGACCTTTGTCTTCCTTTATCGCCCACCACCAAGCAAGAAAAACAAGCTCACATCTAGTGCATTTGTTCAGGAGTTTCAAGATCTCCTTGACTATTACATTAAAACCAAGGACCTTTTTGTTATTGGCGATTTTAATCTCCATTATGACAGTGTAAATGACTGGCTCGTCACAAACTCTCCTGAGCTAATAGTTCAACTCAGTGTGGAGGATAGAGGTCTGTCGGACCACTTTCTAGTTTCTCTTAATTTGAGACTATTGAAACCCAGAAAACCATAGAGGACCGTCACATCCCGCAAATTAAGAGACATTAATGTGGACATATTTAGATCAGATGCAGTCGCCATGTTATTGCAGCCTAGCCCCACAGACGTGTATACACACTATACCACCAGTCTTAGAAATGTACTGGTCAGCCATGCTCCTCTCATCACTCGATCAGTCTCTGATCGCCCATCTGCCCCGTGGATGTCGGATAACATCAAAACTGCTAAACGTATACGACGTCGTGCGGAGAGAATGTATAAAAAGACAGGACTTACAGTTCACCGACAGGTTTATGCACACGAAAAAAACAAGGTAAACCGAATGATGAGAGATGCTAAGACTCATTATCTTTGTGTCAAAATCAAAGGAGCTGATTCCTCCAGGGAATTGTTCAGAGTAACTGCTGAGATGCTGGGTGGTGCAGGCAACCCAGTACTGCCATCTTCCATTTCTCCCGCTGAGCTCCCTGAATCTTTCAATAAATTCTTTATTGAGAGGATCGAAGAGATTCGACAGGACATGTCGTAACTTGTCGTACCAAAGTTCACAGCTATACAACGATCAAATTTTTCAGGGTTCGTCTTTTTGTGAGTTTAGTTGCGTGTCTGAGGCTTATATTAAGAACCTTATTATGAAGATGCCAAAAACGTCATGTGATCTTGATCCTATTCCCTGCTCAATACTAATTGATTGCCTCGATGAACTTGCTCCTGTTATCACAGAAATAATGAATACCTCATTGACTACCGGCATAGTACTAGTCTTTCAAGCATGCGCTTGTCAAGCCCCTTTTAAAAAAGTCCAATCTGGATGCCGAGTGCCTTAAGAATTACCGGCCAGTTTCCAACTTACCATTCCTATCAAAGGTCCTAGAGCGTATCGTGTTGGCACAGTTGTTGACTCACTTAAGGCATCATGGCCTCTTGGAACTGTCCCAGTCAGCTTACAAGAAGTGTCACAGCACTGAGACGGCACTTGTCAGGGTAATTAACGACCTTCTTTGCGCGTCTGATTCCGATCAGGTGTCAATCTTAGCGATGCTCGATTTGTCGGCTGCATTCGATACGCTTGACCATGAGATTCTTATTGATAGAAATCTACTACTTTTGGTTGCTCGGGATGTGTTGGCAGCTGGTTTAAATCCTACCTAACTAAACGCACACAAAGTGTCATCATTGGTGGATCTACCTCAACATACTCGACTCTGCATTATGGAGTACCACAGGGATCGGTTCTGGGCCCAGTACTGTTTTTACTGTACACTTATCCACTTGGCGATGTCATCAGGCCTTTTAACATTTCATAACACTTCTACGCTGACGATTCGCAGTTGCATGATTCTGCTGTTCCCGCTGAAGTCTCTCGTATAGCAGCCAACCTCAGTCTTGCTATTGCTAGTGTCTGCCACTGGATGATGGAAAACAGACTTAAGATGAACGAAGACAAGACGGAGGCAATTCTAATCGGAACTCTGAGTAAAATCGCCAAAGTTGAGGACTTGGAATCATTGGTGGTCTTAAACTGCCATATCCCCTTTGCTGACAACGTTAGAAACCTGGGTGTCACCCTCGACTCACAGTTGTCTTTCGATGCCCACATTGGAAATCTATGCAGAGGCCTTTATTTACAGTTGCGTAGACTTGGCCAGTTACGGCCCTATTTGTCACTCTAGTCAGCAAAGAAACTTGCGGCTGCCTTTATACTGTCACGCCTCGACTACTGCAATGCTCTGCTTATCGGGCTACCCGAAGATAAGGTCTCCAAACTACAGCGAATACAAAACAGTGCCGCTCGCCTAGTCATGCGTAAGTCAAGGCGAGATTCTGTGACAGTTCTCCAGCGTCAGCTCCAGTGGCTCCCCATGAAAGCCAGAATCGAATATAAAGTGGCGCTATTTTGCCATCAGTGCATTTTTAATAACGAGTTTCCGTCCTATCTCAAGGAACTAATAACACCATATGTCCCTCAAAGAACACTTCGTTCTGCCAACTCATCGCTTCTGGAAGAGCCCCGTTTCTATCTGATGACCGTTGGCCTTAGAGCCTTCTCAGTATCCGGTCCGAAGGTGTGGAATCTTCTTCCCATTCAACTCAAGCAAACAAGCTCCATTGATTCCTTCAAGAAGAACTTAAAAACTCATTATTTCAATATTTATCTCAGTTAACATGCTTTAGAGCCGCACTGTCTTACTTATATGTTAGGTCGGTTATTTTGTTTTAGTTGTTGGATTTGTTCTATGTTTGTAATGTATTGAATCATCATTTAGTTGTTTTTCTTATCTCTTGGACTATAGATTGTATCTGTGTTCTTTAATTGTTATGTTAAATGCGCTCTGAGCTTACAGTATGTTTGTTGGCAGCGCTATACAAATGTCGCCAATATTAAACTTTAATTTAGTTTATATTTTTAATTCCCCAAATTAAAAAAACAAATCCTCAATTATGCGCCCCCCCCCCCCCCCAATTTTGCGCCCTAGTCGGCCTCCTAGGTTGCCTTTATGGATAATCCGGCACTGTCTGCTGATGATTGAGGCGCAAAATTAACTTTGATTATTTACTAAAAAACTTTGCCAGATCTAGACTAAATCTTGAAAAAAGAACTTTAAAATGTAAATGTGTGCCCTTTCTGACATTCTGATCTATGAAAAAAAGTTACAGTAAGGGCCTATTTTAGTGTATTATTAATACAAAATTAATTAACTATCAGTTTTAATACAGAAATACCTTATTGAAGGTTTTATATGAATGATAGTAGTACAAACATATGTGTTAACAATTGTTGCTCTTTGTTCGTTTTTTGCATAATATTGAACATACCAGCAGTCAGTGGAGGATCGGGGGCCCGGGGCAGAAGGGGGCACCAATGTGGGTTTGTGCCTAGGGCACCAAGATGGCTTAATCCGGCCCTGGGCGAAAGGCATAAGTAAGTAAGTAAGTAAAATAAAATAATTATATTTTAGACGCACGCGGTAGACGGGTAGTTGATTCTTATATACGGGGATAGTCCTAACTTTTTGTTTACAAAAAAGACATGTTTTTAACCCAAATGCAATATTTATTTTAATTACTTTCGTAAATGTTTTCAGTAAATAGATGATGATTATATTTTTTTTTATAGTTATGTTTCTTTTTAGCGTAGTTTATTAAATTTCTTTCTCTAGCTTTAGGCCTACCCAAGCCTTTGTATTTTTTCCCAAAGCAACGCTGGGCAATTTAGCTTTTGGTTTTATAAAAAGACTTGCCTATTTTAACTCGATTAGAATATGTATTGTGATAAAACTGACAAAAGGTTGCTTCACTTATTGCGACCGATTTTCAGCTTGCTGACGCAGCTGGGCCTTTCTCCCCTACTGTCATGAGTCGGCGTCTATCTGGGCTCCACTCTGTCCATGTAGCCTCTCATCTCCTCTCACCAAACCTGCTTCTTCCACCTGCGTCGTATTGCCGCCATCCGTCCCTATCTCACACAGGAAGCTTGCGTGAAGTTTGTCATCTGTGAGAGAATCTGGGACCAGAGAATGTCTTAAATAGAACTTAAAGACCTTTCTCTTTGGCTAGTACAGCTGCCACTGCAAATCACATCAAGGGCGCACTGAGCATGCTAATTTAATAGCATGGATAGAAGCGCTATAAGAAATTCCATAATTATCTTATCTTTCTCCTCTTCTAACACACTCACTCTTCGGATCCCTCTTGTGGAGCTACTGTCCGCTTCTCCACGGGCATTCTCCTACGCGATATTCCCTCCCACTACAGCTTCGCCAGAGCCCTAGCTTCGACACCTTCAGAAGTCGGCTGAAGACTCACCGATTCCAGTAGAAGTAATCACCTGTACATATTATATACATTTTCGTCTGTTCTTCGTTTTTTTTCTGTCTATAACTGTTGTCAGCGCATTGCATTGTCATCAACGGGATAATCGTAATACAAGATTTATTATTATTATTATTATTATTCTAAATTACTTTCCTAAATGTTTTCAGGAAATAATAATTTCTAAAATTATTAAATCTAACTTTTATATTTATGCTCATTTATTCAGTTTTTGAAATGTTTATCTTCAGCTTATACAGGCCTATTTAATTTTTTCCCGTGCAATCCCGGGGAATTTGTCTTGTTATATTATATAAAGTATTGTGTTTAAGTTAAATTTCAGATTTATATCTAATGTATTTCAGTAACAAGTCTATATTATAAATTCGTATATGTATTACAATTGAATTCCTTTTAACACTTATATAATATTTACTTTTAAAACTGTATGACTGGCTTGACCAACAACCTCAGACATTGAAAGACTTTCTTTCATTTTATCGATATGGATTTTGGCACATAACTTTTCATACATTTTCAATCTTGTTTCACAGATTTCAAATTGACTATTGTTCTATATAGGCTATAATACTTTTATTTCACGAACAAATCCATAACTTTATATTTTAAATTAAATCATCTTCACACTAGGAAGTCAAATGTTCATTTACTGTTAATATGGACATAAGGGCTGATTTATGACTTTTTGTCAAACCAATACACCGGAAAAGTTCACATTACCTCCATCTTACCTTATGGCTTCTAACATCTCACAATAAGCAATAATTTAAAGGAAAACAAATCCGAATCCGAGACCGAATTTCGGTCGGCCTCTATTTGTGTTATTTGGGGCATATTAAACCAAATTTACCATTCTTTTCTCATTTGGTGAAGATATGACCAAAGTGTTGTGTGTGTTTACTCCAGCTCTAAAAGTTATACAATAGTATTTGTGAAGATTTCAATAAAGAATACGTCTATGACTTTAATAAACCAAAAAAAGTTTTACCCATGGTTGAAGTTAAGACATGAAACAACACATTGATGAAATAATATAATTATAACAACCCAAAATTTTGAAACAATAACATCATTGACAAAGCGTTCTTCGTATAACTAACTCAATAACAGGTTTTCAATTTTAACTTTTCAATAACATTGTAATAATCAAATACTATAAAAAGATGGACCGCTTGCTTTAATTTTCCTGCTATTTGATTACCCTAATGATTTCTTTTCGGAATTCCCGATTCCATTTTGTACTGTGCCCTTCCGTTTTATTTAATCGCTAAGATTTCTCAATGAAAAATTGCAATTAAAATCGAAAGTTGTATACAGCAGAAACATTTAAGCAAACGTAGAAGTCATTTAAGACAGCGTTATTGAATGCGCACGGAAAAAGAACATATAAGAATGAAAAATAGAGCAAGCGGCCATCTTATTATAGTCTTTGGTATAACTTATCTTATCTTATATATTACAGTCGCTCCTTCTATAAAGAAGATTATTGCGTCCTACGTTCATCCGTGGTCCGAGTCTTGTCTTGCATTTTATTAATGTTTTTAATGCTGTTAAGTTACTGGTTTTCCTGGTTTGTTCAGGCCCATGCCCGAATGCCACTCTGGAAGAAAGAGTACTTATATGCATGTGTTCTCGCGTAAGGGATAAGGAATTTGTTTTTGTCATTATGTTTATCTGAGTTTTACAACAGGTTGTTAATGGGTTGTATTTGAGTTTAATGCCTTGTGTATTATTACTACTTTACTCTTTGCCTTTCTGTCCTCTAGTGTGTCTAGGTTTAGTGATTTGACTAATGGTGTTACTCTTGTTAATTGGGAAAATTCTCTAGTTATAAGCCCTGCAGCTCTTTTTTGAATTTGTTCTAATTTTTAAATGTTTTCATTAGTTTATGGGTCCCATACAGATGATGCATATTCTAGTATAGACCTAACTAAAGTGAGATAGCATTTTAGTTTTATATTCTTATTACATTTGTAAAAGTTCCTTTTTATGAATCCTAATGTTTTGTTTGATTTACTTTATCAATATGATGATTCCAAGATAACTAATCATTTATTATTACTTCTAAATGTTTGATTGCTAGTTTGAGTTAGTTCTTTACCATGAATGAAGCAGTTTGTTATTATTATTTTTTTGGAAACCCTATCATTTGGCTTTTTTTTCTGGATGAAAAGACTCCAGTTAGATTCCCATTTTTGTAGTTCATCCAGGTCTCTTTGTAAGATTTCACGATCTTTTCCAGTCAATATTATTCTATAAATAATACAATCATCACCAAATAATCTTACTTTTATTCCTTACTCAATAACACGTCCGCAATTTCAACTTTTCAATAACATTGAAGTAATAAAATAACATCTCAACACCTCAATTTTAGATTCTTTTTTTAAAGGGTTAAACTATGAAACTATAACATTTTTTGGTCAATCGTGGATGGATAACACCAATAATCAAATCACTAAAGCTAGAAACACTAGAGGACAGCCTGTTGCAATGCTCAGATAAACATAAGGACAAAAACATAAGGACTTTCCTTATTCTGGAGAGAAAAAAACAACAGGAAAACCATTAACTGAACATCATTTAAAACATTAATAAAGATGCAATACTAGACTCGGACCACGGATAAGCGTAGAACGCAATAATATACTTTACAAAAGGAGCGTCTGTAATGTATAAGATAACATTAAAACTTGGTTAAATCTGCTCCGGCTAGTAAATGTTTCCTTCCTGATTTGACAATGGCGCTCATTAAACTTTTCACCAGCACGTGCAGCGGGCTCGTGCCTCTCTCTATGTCGTCGAATGACTTCAGTAAACTGTCAGGCTTAGGACTTGTGTAGTGAAGGACTGAAATAATGGGCAGAAAATGTGAGGATATTTGTAAAATTTCTCTTTTGTTTAAAATAATAAACAATAGAAACATATAATTAAATTAAACAGTGTTGAGTAATGGTGTAAGCCTGTACTAGCATTATGAACCCGGTTCTCCTAACGGGGTTTCAAACATGCTTTTAAAATCCATTTCAAATCAAATCATAATTTACTAGGCCTATGCTTGATAATATTTAGGATTGATTTTAAATTATTTTAATTTTTTGTGAAAAACATAAAGTCGCACGTGTTATTTACCTGGCCCTAGTTTTTTTTTTTTAAATATAAGTTTATAGTTGATAATAACATATAAAAATTATAACACTACAGCACGCACTAACTGCTGGCCAAACAATCATATCATCAATATATATAATTATACATACATTATACAGAGTTTGTTAATATATATATATATATATATATATATTTATATATATACTAGTGGTTATGCCCGTCAGAATGACGGAGAAACGAATAACTAAAATGTGTTTTGTTAAGGGATTAAAAAAATTACAATAAAGCTGTAGTGACATTGGTATTTAGTTTTTGTTCTTTTTTTTCATTGTTTCTGGTCGCCTTGACCATGGCACATGCATAAGAAATGTTGCTGTCAAGCTTCTGGTATTAAAATGTAGTGACCAGTTGTGTTGACTTGGCTTGTTATTAATAATATTAAATTAACAAAAATACTGTCAAAAATAAAAAATAAACACAAATACCAAACAATAAAAATTAAATATTCAAAAGAAAGTAGATATACTAATAATATTTCAATTCAATAAAAACAGGATGGAGAACGTTTCTTTCGGTATTTAGTTTTTGTTCACTTTTATTGTGTCCGGTCACCCTGGATTAGGCACATGTAAAAAAATTTGCCACTATCAAGCTTCTGGTATTAAAAAGTAATCATTTACAAATTGCCCTTTATAATTCGTTTCATTCAATTTATAGATTGTATAAAGTCGCTTATTAAAGGATGTTCTCAATAGCGACGTGAATTTATTAAATAATTAAAACATATGGTTACTATTGCTTAAAATTTAAAGGATAAAGGAAACATCTACCTATAATGTACCTACAAATGAACATTTTTGTACCGAAGGGTACTTTACTTTAATACAGTACACCCAATGAGTTAGGATTACGGTTAAAGTACACATTTCAAGAGGCAAATTATAATAATCAGCACTCACTTACCACTTGTTTCGTTGTTGCTGAATGGTCTGGTCGGTTTGTTGGCCTGGTTCTCCGGAGTCATGTAGTCGTCATACCAAATTGGGTGGCAGACGTTTAAGTAGCACATTGTCTGGATAACATACACAACAACGAGAAACTACACGTTGTAATCAATAGCCAAATGGTTTCATTTATTGTTTTCACTGTTAGATGCGAGTGTTAAAGCATAGGGCGTGTTTTCATTCAAATATATTGTACAATCTGAATTACCCGGCATTGCCCGGGGAAATAATACATTAAATATAATAATTATTTACTGAAAATATTTAGGAAAGTAATTTTTTTTTAATATTGTAATCGGGTTAAAAATAGGCATGTCTCTTTATAATATAACAAAAAGTTAGGATTACCCTTGGCTGAGAATCGAACACCTGTCTCCTGCATGTTTAATTAAAATAATATTAACTTATTAGATTTTACTTTCTGTAAACATTTTAGTTTATCTAAATTGCCCTGCGTTGTTAATGGAAAAAAATAGATTGACCTATAGCTACGAATACAAATTTTATAAATTAAAATGAACAGAAAAATTTAATAATTTTGAAAATAATAAATTTTATTAAGAAAATAATTTAAAATTAATATTGTAATCGTTTTTTAAAAAAAAAAAAGTCTTTTTATTTATTAAATAGTTGCATGAGAATCAAACACCCGTCTCCCGTATGCGTCTAAAATATAATTATTAGATTTTAATTACTGAAAACTTTTGAAGAAAGATTAAAGTCCTGAAATTCTTTACCATCTTTACAAAAAATTATATTAATGGAAATATAATAAAACCGTAGAAAAAAGAGGTAATCAGTGGGTATTCGAACCCAGGTCGCCCACGTGGCAGTCAGTTGTGCTTATCACTCAGCTAGGGAGAACACATGCCGGTACTGAGATCGCAAAATTAAAATGAGACAATAAGATCACGTGTATTTAAATTAACCAATGGTAATCGGAAACCACACACACAGCCTACTTATATATATATATATTACATTAACAATGTAATTTATAAAGATAATAATAAACACTTATGGTCCTATATTAAATCAAGAAAAATGGACACTTCAAGCATAGCTCCACTAATGGCGAAAACAATGAAACTTCTAACGACAATAAAACTAAAGCTAATATCCTAAACACACACTTTGCATCATCTTTTTCAAATCCAAGTGACAAAGAAATCTCCATAAATTTAAACAAACTAGAAGAGAAAGGGAAATATAAATGTAGGTGAAAAAGGCATTAAACAGCTCCTAACCAACTTAAAAGTAAACAAAGCTTCTGGTCCAGATGAAATACCAGCAAGACTGCTTAAAGAACTAACTAATGAAATATCTCCAAGCCTTAAAATACTTTTTCAGGCCTCTCTAAACCAAGGCAAAGTGCCCAAAGACTGGAAATTAGCCAATGTAACTCCTCTTTTCAAAAGAGAAGATAAATCTGACCCCGGAAATTACAGACCTGTTTCCCTAACAAGCATAACTTGTAAATTACTTGAGTATATAATATATAGTAGTATAGTATATCATCTAGACTCTAGACAAACTTAATGCACTGTGCCCACACCAACATGGGTTCAGGAAAAACAGATAATGTGAAACTCAATTAATAGGCTTAAAATATGACTTGTCTAAGGGATTAGTTAGATAATATCAACCAAATTGATGCTATATTACTAGATTTAATAAAGTTCATTATTCTAGTCTTCTAAAAAAACTTAAATACTTTGGAATCTCTGGTTCCTTACATCAGTGGATTCAGGACTTCCTTATAGGCAGAGAACAAAGAGTGATACAAAAATGGCTCTAAGTCATCGCCAATAACTGTAAACTAAGGAGTTCCACAAGGAACTGTTCTAGGGCCTCTAGTATTTCTAATTTGTATTAATGATCTACCAAATTGAATCAACACAGGAACAAAAGTAAGATTATTTGCCGATGATTTGCATAATTTATCGAATAATAAAGACAGGAAAAGATAGTGAACTTTTACAAAATGAACTAGATGAACTACAAAAATGGGAATCAAACTGGAGTATATCTTTTCCCCCAGAAAAATGCCAACTAATAAGGGTATCCAAGGAAAAAAAACAAATAATAACAAACTACAATATTCATGGTAAAGAACTAACTCAAACTAACATTGCTAAGTATCTAGGAGTAATAATAAATGATAAGTTATTAAAAGTAATTAAAAAATCAAACAAAACATTAGGATTCATAAAAATGAACTTTTACAAATGTAATAAGAATATAAAACTAAAATGCTATCTCACATTAGTTAGGTCTACACTAGAATATGCAGGATCTGTATGGGACCCATCAACTAAAGAAAACATTTAAAAATTATAACAAATTCAAAAAAGAGCTGCAAGGTTCATAACTAATGAATATTCCCAATTGACAAGAGTAACACCATTAGTCAAATCACTAAACCTAGAAACACTAGAGGACAGAAGTGCAAATAGTAAAGTAGTAATAATACATAAGGCATTAAACTCTAATTTAGAAATACATTATACAACCCAATAACAACCTGTTGCAAAGCTGAGATAATCATAAAGACAAAAACACTTTCCTTATCTTTTATGCGAGAACAAATGCAATTAAATACTCTTTCTTACTGAGTGGCATTCGGGCATGGAATAAGTTGCCTGAACAAACCAGGAAAACCAGTAACTTAACATCATTTAAAACATTAATAAAAATGCAAGACTAGACTCGTACCACGGATGAGCGTTGGACGCAATATTCTTCCCTATAAACGGAGCGTCTTTAATGTTTAAGATTAGAAGATACGATATATCTATATAATATTATATATATATATATATATATATATTATATTGTTATTCCTGTTTTATGTGTGTTCTCTATCGACTCCTATGCGCGTTTAACTTATCGGGACGAAAGGCAATACATAAATTAGAAACGGTCTCCATAAGAAAAAATTATTTTAACAATATTGATGAATTAATTAATTTATTTTTTTAATAACGTATTACTAATTATACTTGTTATTGTTATATTGTTTGAAATTTTTTCTTCGTTTGGTCATTTTATCTCTTTAATTGTTTTTATATTTGACATTCTTTTAGCCGTCATTTTGACGGGTTTAGAGATAGTTTATTATAACAATAGAACAGAACGCAAGAAAGCAGAATATTCCTGATATTTATATCTATTAATTGTTTATAATTAAAATCCATATATTTAATTTCTTTCTGTTTGTTGACATATAAGTACTCTTTCTTCTCGAGTAGCATCTGGCCATAGAATGGGTTGCCTAAACAAACCACAAAAAAACAACTTTAAACGTTACTTAATAACACTAATAAAAATGCAAGACTAGACTCAGACCACGGAAGAAGTACATAAGGTTGTTATCAGACCGCAAGAGCTAAGGAGCTGTGACGTCATCCAAGATGGCGGACCGGAAGTGACGCCATCAAAGATGGCGGATCGGTAGTGGGCGTGACCGGAAGTGAGCGTGGCCGGATCCAAGATGGCAGACCCACGTGTTGTTACGTGGCATCCAAGATGGCGCCCAAGATGGCGCGCCAGATGGCGGATTCCACGTGGTTTTTAGCCGAAAACAAGAACGCCGACCCACGTGTTGTTTTGGAGGAGCCAAGATGGCTGATCCAATATGGCGGACCCACGTGGTATTCAGCCGGAAACAATATGGCGGACCCACGTGTTGTTTTACAGGAGCCAATATGGCGGAAGGGGGCGTATTCAGGAGGAGTAATCGTATAATTATTATTGTATTTTGCCATTATTTCCCTTTTTTTTTTTGTTTTGTTGTAAGACAAGGGCTATTAGCGTGTAATTATTTTTGTATTTTGTCATTATTTCCCTTTTTTTTTTGTTGTAGTAAGGGCTGTAAGTAAAGTACCCTTCGGACCAAAGTGATCATAGGGCCGGTGAAGCAGCGTTCACCAGTTTCTGTGGCCACGGCATACTAGGGGATGTGGGGCCAGCACAATGCCCAGCCGCCTTTACTTTACCCCAACTAATGTCAGGTACCCATCAGAGCTGGGTAGACTCAGGGACACCCTCAAGTCCTGGGAAAAAAATCCCGGCTTCACCAGGATTTGAACCCAGGACCCTCGGATCGTCAGTCGAACGCGCTGCCGCTCGGGCTGTAAGGGCTGTAATCGTGTAATTATTTTTATATTGTGTAGGTTTTGCTGTAGCCAAGGGCTGTAATTGTGGAATTTTTTTTATTTAATTTTTTTATAAGACTGTTTCATAATAGGATTATAATAGGAATTTTCAAATATTTTATACTTAAATCATTCATTATCCTTTATTTGTCTTATAAGATGCATTTTTCATTTCTAAAAGGCCGTTTTTATACTTAAATATTTTTAAATTTTAAGCAATAATTGTATAATAACGGATTTTCTTTTACATACTTTTAACATTTTTAAGTCTTATTATCTTGTAAAGGGTTTTGTAATCACTGAAATGTTTTTTTTATATCTAAAAAGTATACATTTATAGGCTTTTATACTTATATATTTATAATTTTAACTTATATTTGTCTAGTAAGACAATTACTAAAAGTACAATTTTCATACTAGATCAATAGTTCAATATATGTTTAATTACTAAAACACATTGATTTTAACACATCTATAATTAAATATTATAAATATTATTCCATAAGATGTGCTTTTAATTACTAAAATGTAGTTTTTTTTTATTCCTATTCACATACCAAAAGATAGTTTTTAATACTTAAATATTTTTTAATTGTCTTATTACTTTGTTTATTAGTATGTTACTATAATTATTTTAAGTGCTATAGTACTGTTTCTTAAAGTACTAAATAACGGGCACCATTAAAACATTCTAGAACCATTACAGCTAAACACAAAGGTCCACATGTGTTAGTTTGCTGAAGATTTATCGCTTTCGCCCGTGCTTATCGAATTAAAACCTCCCTTAAAAACTGGACGAGTCCGAAGAGCTCTATATTCCAGGGCGTAACATACTTATCAGACCCGCTGAGTTTATCTCACTTGGTTGTTTCAGGTTTATACAACAGAGTTTATTTCTTCAAAAAATAAAACCGGCTGGCCTAGCGGTTAGCTCACCAGACTGTCAACCAAAAAACCACTTGACACGTCGCGGGTTCGAGCCCCGCCACCGGCAGATCCCTGTCGCCCTACAGGAGTTTTGGGACTAGATGACGTTAATATTGAGTTGTTATCACATGCGCTTAACCGGCAGCAGTGAAACCTCTCACGGATTAATAGTCTTCTAGAGCGCACTGAGCATGCTAAAATAGCATGGATAGAAGCGCTATATAAATTACCATTACCATTACCAAAAAGCGAATCTGCACTATATAAGTGTGTAAGTGTCTGTATGTATTGATACCTTTGTAATTTTTATTAACTCTCTATTGAAAAGAATATGTCTATGGCACACGAAAAAACACGTTACATTGCGGCAGATTACATAAAATATCGTTTACAATGCAATGGGTATACTTGGAAAAACGATGGTCGGCATGAAAGTATTATCAGCACTCCAAATTCTGTTCAAAATACTATGAGAATAGAAGAATTTGAAGAACGATTTAGGAATAGATTTCATAACCTAATTGATGGTCTAGTCATATCTGACGACAATGCTTATGATACGTTCACATCGATCGTGGTGATAGAAATATTTTGTGATGATATAAATTGGGGACGATTTGTGGCGTTGTTTGGATTTTCAGGTCCATTTGAAGCTCGGTGTTTTCAACTAAAGACTAAACTTAAGAGTGAAAGATGTGGAGAGCCGTAGGCTTTAGGCTTTGTTGTCCTTAAAGTTTACTAGACTGAAAAAGAGCCAAAAGTAACCCAAAAAAAATAAGGGGGAAATGGGTATTGTAGAGAGAGAGATAGAGAGAAGGAAAGAGAGAAAGTGAGAGACAACCAAAGTTATAGTTGTAGATGATTGTATCGCAAATTCACAAGCAATATTCGGGATTTAAAAAAGAACAAAAAACAATAGGCATATAAGTCGCCTCTGACAAAAGAGTGTTTGCAATAAATATAGTGTTAATGAATTGGCTTGTGCGAATCACACAGGGTTTAAAAATATTTGTTCGAGATAAAAAGATAAATAAATCGTGGAAGTTATAAATGATTTCTTCTCGAATTCCGAATTCGGAAACCGAATTTAAGTCGGTCTCTACTGTCATATACTGTTGGTTTCCAAGTATTGGAACACACAATGTTTATTCCCCCCTCTTTTTCTCCATACACACGATTTTGTGGGCGGGCCTTAGTCTTTCCAATTCCTCGACTTTTAGTACGAAGGCGAAAGATTCTAGGTTTATTTCTGCATAGGGTAGTTCCTATCATTTTTATTATGAGTTTTGTAATGATACCATTATTTTCACCCCTCCTAGTAATAGGTCTGTCCGCTGCACCACTTTAATAGTATTTAATGATTTGTTTGTCCTAGAGGCAGTGAGTTTCGAGATAATTTCTTTTGAGGACACTTGTATTTGCACTATTTTATTCTAACTGTACATAACCTTCATATTGTATATATTTAAACATATCAACTGAATTAAATTATCAACAACATTTACACTGAAGCTTCCTCGTCAAGTTACTATTCTATTGTGTTGTTTACAATACTATAATATTTATTTACTACTCCAACGTCAAGGAAAGGAACTGTTAGAGCGCGAATCCTGAGTTTGTACCCAGGACCATAAGGAGAGTTCGTGTAATACTGAAACATAAATAATGTCATGTATATTGTTTTTCCAAGAATTGGAACACGCAATGTTTATTCTCCTCTCTCTCTCTTTTCTTACTACACACAATATTAGGACGTTTAGTAGGAAAACGAAAGATTCTAGGTAATGCTGGGATTCTGTGTTGATCTCAAATTCTCAGAGTCTGGGAACGACTCATTATTTAATAGGGGAAGTTCCTATCGTTTTTGTTATGAGTTTTGTAATGATACCATGATTTTCACCCCTACTGGTAATGGGTCTATCCCTTGGTATTTAATGATTTGTTTTGTCTGAAAGACAGAGAGTTTCAAAATATGTTCCTTTGAGAACGTTTGTGTTTGCACTATTTTATTCTAACTGTACATAATAGATATATTGTATATATTGAACATACCACCTGAAATAAACTATCAACAACAGTTACACTGAAGCTTCCTTGTCAAATTACTATCCTATTGTGTTGAATACATTACTATAAGATTTATCTACTACCATAATGTACAAGAAAGGAAATGTTGGAATCCAAATACTGAATTTGTGCCCAGGACTATAAGAAGAGTTCGTGTAATACTGAAACATAAATACTAATAATTAAAGTCTCCCCTAGGACTAACGAGAATTATCAGCAAGATCTACACAGCTCTGGCCACAAGGGGATTGTGGACGTAACAAAATTTGGTGGTCTCGCCCGGTATATTTGAGTTCTACTTTTCCTGACCTAGGATTAACAAAATTTAGTGGTCTCGTTCGATATATTTGAGTTCTACTTTTCCTGATCTAGGATTGGAAAAATTTGTTGATCTCGTCTGGAAAATTTGAGTTATATTTTTCCTGACATAGAAATATTTTGTGACATTAGTAGTACTGAGAGCGGCATATTTGTGTTTCGTTTTCTAGGACTGTGAAACTATTCTTTTTTAAAAAAGAGGAGAGAACTGGTTTGCGCATTTATTCCTTGGGAAGTGTGAAGATTCCACGAAGTGTTTAATATTATATTGTGCAAATTTCTGGACAAATCGTAAGTTGGAACTTTATATTTTATTATACAATATATCCTACTCTACTATCACAAATATTTCGAACGCTATACTATGGCTTCGAATATATCAAGTGAGGAACTTAAGGCCATGTCATTTGCTGAACTAAAAGAATTAGCTAAGTCCTTTGGGATTGAGGCAGGACAGGCAAGACCTAATCGTAATCGTTTGATCAAAGAAATTATGACATGTTTGAACGGGCAGAATGCCATGAACACTGTTAATGTAGTTGAAGTGGGACAGAACGATATCAATGAAGGTTATGTAGCTCCCAGTGGGGGCGAGGTAATTGCCCACGGAGACGAGGTAAGAAATATGTCATCTAGATCATCAAACAATGATGAAGATGAAGGGTTGAGTGAAAACCTAAAATTCCAATTAGCTATGAAGAGAATGGAATTAGAAAGTATGGAAAGGAGAGAATTGGAAAGAATTAGGATTGAAATTGAAAGGGAAAATGAAAGAATTAGGATTGAAAGCAGAGAAAGGATAGAGATGGCACGCATGAACCGACCTGACCATCGTAGGGACAGCAATGGTACGGATATTAGCGCAATGAAGCAACACTTGCCTATATTCAGAGAAGAAGATGTTCAAGATTTCTTTTTGCTTTTTGAGAAGATAGCTGTAGATTATCAGTTCCCTGATGATAAGATGGCTTTATTGTTAAGGTAAACTCTCAACAAAGGAAAAGCATTGGACGTAGTGTTGAGTTTAACACCCGAGGAAATAAATGACTATGAAGTAATCAAAGATAGGGTGCTCAAAAGTTATTCCCTGACACCAGAAAAATATAGAAAGCTATTTAGAGACAGAAAGAAGGCATATGATCAAACTCATGTAGACTTTTTGAGACAAAAGGAGAAAATGTTAGAACAGTGGCTAAGGTCACAGAATGTAAGTGAGTTTGATAAACTCAAGAACCTAATATTGTTTGAGGAATTCAATGATTGTATTCGAGTGGATATTAAAACCCACATCTCAGACCGAGGGGTTGAAGATGTGCATGAAGCTGCTAGATTGGCAGATAACTATGCCATAATTCACGCCAGCATAAAGCCATATTATGCTGACAAACCCAAAGTGCACAAACCAGAGCCCAAGGAGGCTAGTAAACCAAAAGAGACAAGTGAAAACAATAATAAGAACAGTGGTGTAAATAATAATAGTAACTTAGTTCATTTCAGGAAGCAGACAGATGTAAATAAAGCAAAGGTGGTATGTTTCAATTGCAAGAGAGAGGGCCACATGAAGAAAGATTGTTGGATCCTTACCAAGAAGCAAGGTGCTATTCTACACTGTGCCAGAGTGCAGAAAGATAGCAAGCAGACAGAAGAAGTGTGCAACACAGGGTCAAGAAACTCAAAAGAAATGCGGCCGGCATCGCCCATAGTTGTGGAGTCGATGGTTTTTGAGAACAGTCTATCTAAGGTAAAAGAGAATAGCTGTACTCAATCTATTATGCTTTCAGAAGGCCGTGAGGAACAGATGGTTCCTGAAGTCCCGGAAGAGGACGACCTATCCGATTTTCGACCCTTTGTCTACGAGGGGACAGTGTCGACAGAAGTCGATGTACTCAGCAAGAAGAAAATACAGATATTACGTGACACGGGTTCTGCTGTCAGCGTGATCCTGGAGGGCAGTGTGCCGTTAACGGATGCCACCAGTACCGGTGAGTCTGTTGTGCTGAGAGGTGCTAGTATGGAGGCTGTGGAAGCTCCACTGCACAGAATAAAACTCGAGTCGGATATTTTTACAGGTAACATCGTAGTGGGAGTGTGGCGCGCACTACCCGTCAAAGGCGTTTCCATGATATTAGGAAATGACATTATGGGCGGCAGAGTCACTGTCGAGCCCATGGTTAAAGTGTTGGAGACAAAGATGGCGGAGGACAAAAACCTACGTCCTGCCAATGAACGCCCAACATGTGCACTGACAAGAGCAATGCAGAAAAAGAAGTCGGTAAAGACTCCTGCTACGCCGTGTAGTGCAACGAAAGATGTGTTTGTCTGTTCTGAAGACACACATGCGAATGAAACAGTGATAACAGAAACACCTGACATCGATTTAAGTGCTACGTTCTTTGCTGAACTAACAACTGGTGATGCAACAGAGAACGATAACATTTTGTCACCAAAGCAGAAATTGGTGAAAGAACAATTGAATGACGAAGTAATAATGCAACTCAGAATGAAAGCTGTTGATGAAAAGACTGCAGATGCAATGGCGGAATGTTTTTACATGAAAGATGAAGTGTTGATGAGAAAGTCGAAACCGCTCAACTCAGGTACAAACGAGTGGGACAGTATTCACCAGATTGTAATACCTAAGTGCTATCGTCAAGATATACTGCGTATGGCGCATGATCTTCCTTTCGCTGGTCACATGGGAGTCCGAAAAACGCACCACCTTATCCTCCCTTACTTTTACTGGCCAGGACTGAGAAGAGATGTCGAACAATACTGCAAGACTTGCCACGTATGCCAAATGGTAGGACGTCCTAACCAACGAATTCCTGTCGCTCCACTCCAGCCGATACCAGCGTTCGACGAACCATTCAGTCATATACTCATTGATTGCGTGGGCCCGTTGCCGAAAACAAAAGCCGGTTTTCAATACCTGCTCACAGTCATGTGTTCATCCACTCGCTTCCCGGAAGCCATTCCGTTGCGGAACATAACAACAGTGAAGGTGGTAGACGCCCTGACAAATTTCTTTACACGTTATGGCCTACCGAAGACAGTACAGTCCGACCAGGGGACTAACTTTACTTCGAACATTTTCAAACAAGTCATGGAACAATTAGGGATAAGCCATAGGCTATCAAGTGCCTATCATCCTGAGAGCCAGGGAGCTCTGGAAAGGTTTCATCAGACATTAAAATCGATGCTTAAAAAGTACTGTTATGAAAACGAGAAAGACTGGGATAAGGGTGTGCCTTATGTACTGTTCGCTGCAAGGGAGGCCACTCAGGAATCCCTGGGGTTTAGCCCATTCGAACTTGTGTATGGACACTCAGTCAGAGGTCCGTTGAAACTTCTACATGAAACTTGGCTAACGGACAGTGAACCGATTGGACTTTTGTCATATGTAGATAAATTTAAAAATAGGCTTTATCATGCTTTTAACCATGTGAAGATTCATTTTCCACAGATGCAGGAGCGTATGAGACAGAACTATGACCGTAAAGCTACAGCTAGAACTTTTGCACCAGGGGACAAAGTTCTTGTGTTTCTACCTTTGCAAAATCAGCCTTTAAGTGCAAAGTTTAGTCGACCCTATGAGATAGAGTCAAAGCTTGGCGAGGTCAATTATTTGATAAAGACTCCTGACCGGAGACAAAAACAGAGGGTATGCCATATTAATTTACTTAAGCCCTATGTTTCCAGGGAAAAGAGTAAACCACGGGAGGTCCCCATGATTTCATTAGCTAGAGTCCCGACGGATTTATCTAGGATAGAATATAAGTTTGCAGAAAGTAAACTTAATAATACAGATGCCCTTAAGAGTTTAGATACAAGGCTAGAACATCTTCCGGTAGAAGATAAGGAGAAGATTATTGAGCTGGTACATGAAAATAAGTCAATGTTTACAAATGTTCCCAGTAGGACACATGTCATAGAGCACGATGTAGTGTTAACCAATAGTGCCAGGTCTATTAAACAGCATCCATTTGACCCCATCAGACCTGAGCATATTAAATTAGATGTAAAGTATATGTTAGAAGATGACATAGGAGAAAAATGTGATAGCAAATGGTCTACACCCTGTGTGTTGGTACCAAAAGCCGACCACACACTGCAGTTTTATAGAGACCTTGGGAAATTAAGTAATTTGACAAAGACCGACTGGTATCCCATTCCCCGTATCATCGACAAGATAGAGACAAGGTCATAGCTGATACTCTATCTCGAGTGCTACATGATTGACTGAATAACCCAATACTTTTTTTTTTCAGATCATCTCACTTATTCATTAAGAATGTGCCATGATAACCTATCATTCGTTTGAATTTTGATTATGGAATACCTATAGAATACTTGTATCATACAGAAGTCAAGTCTTTTGAAAGTATTAATAATTTTTATAATCATGTATAATATTGATGTTCTGATATATTTTAAATTCATTTGATTATGGAAAAGAAATTCCATTTAAATGTTGATGCATGATGCAATAAATATATACATATGCACGTATTTACTTGATATGGATGGATAAAAGTAATTGTCATCACATGCAATTAAGTGGGAAAACTTTGAGCTAGTTGATTTATTATCTTGTTTTATTTTAGTTAATGAATGGAACTAAATAATAATATGTACAATTTTTATCTTAGAAAGAGATGTAATCTTAATTGGTATAAATTAATAGATAATATTGGAAATCTATTGCTAAATTGTTATATCATGGTAATAGAATGGGAAAAACTAGTGGATATTCACTATGTTGTATAGGTTGTTATATATTCCATATATCCGGGAATGGAGGGAAACAAAGGTACCTAAAGGTGTGCACTCATTCAACCCTGAACAATCTTTTATATTAAACTTTTAAATTTGCCAAAAACGCATAATAGTGGATTACATTTTAATATTTACATTACTGTAGTAGAGTGTATTTTCTCCTCATATTTGAGAAAAGGGGAAGTATCATCATTTTAGGTATGAACCCTGTTAATGTCAAGTTGACACTGTAATTTAAAGGGGAAGTAACCTATAGTTTGATTCGAGTTACGTATTACTTATCTTTTGGTTTGTATATTAGAAGTAAACTGTTGAAAATTGACAGAGTTTGAGCAATGTTATATTTGTTTAAATAGATAAAGACTTTTTGCAAATTTTTGATGGAAATCCACACAACTGTACATAGTTAAAATAAGAATGACTAGAATATTTTTTAATTATTTGTACTTGTTGAGACATTAGTTAATATTAATATTAACGGGGAAATATTTGTCCATTACGTTATAATCACAATTACCATTGGGTAGTGACACTTTTTATAATTTAGTTGTGCCAGTGAGCCATGTTTGCTTAAATTGTCTTATAATCTTCCATTGATTGATGGTTGTTAAAACGATAGTGTTAAGTACGAAAAATGTACCTTGTTGAGTATTACTTGGGTAATTATGGTACATTATTTCTTTCATTGGGTGGGGGCGTGTCATGTATATTGTTTTTCCAAGAATTGGAACACGCAATGTTTATTCTCCTCTCTCTCTCTTTTCTTACTACACACAATATTAGGACGTTTAGTAGGAAAACGAAAGATTCTAGGTAATGCTGGGATTCTGTGTTGATCTCAAATTCTCAGAGTCTGGGAACGACTCATTATTTAATAAGGGAAGTTCCTATCGTTTTTGTTATGAGTTTTGTAATGATACCATGATTTTCACCCCTACTGGTAATGGGTCTATCCCTTGCACTACTCGGATAGTATTTAATGATTTGTTTTGTCTGAAAGACAGAGAGTTTCAAAATATGTTCCTTTGAGAACGTTTGTGTTTGCACTATTTTATTCTAACTGTACATAATAGATATATTGTATATATTGAACATACCACCTGAAATAAACTATCAACAACAGTTACACTGAAGCTTCCTTGTCAAATTACTATCCTATTGTGTTGAATACATTACTATAAGATTTATCTACTACCATAATGTACAAGAAAGGAAATGTTTGAATCCAAATACTGAATTTGTGCCCAGGACTATAAGAAGAGTTCGTGTAATACTGAAACATAAATACTAATAATTAAAGTCTCCCCTAGGACTAACGAGAATTATCAGCAAGATCTACACAGCTCTGGCCACAAGGGGATTGTGGACGTAACAATAATAATAACTAAAGTCTACCCTAGGACCAACGAGAATTATCAACGATATCTACACGGCTCTGGCTACAAGGGGATTGTGGACGTAACACTACTATATGCTTCTATGTTCTATACCGCTTGTTGTTTAAATATATTTGAACATTATAGCCATATTACCGTGTAGCCATGTAACTATAAATATAACCGTTTAACCATATTAGTCTGTAACCATGTAATCATATAACATTATACCCATGTATAACCACGCTATCAGGTAGCTATGCAACCATTTAACCATTCAAACATGCAACCATATTACCCTGTAGTTATGTAGTATTACCAGTTTGTGCAACCCGTACACAACTGCAGACTGTATGCACCCTTCTAAAGCTCACAGTAACCCGACATTTCTTTTACATTTCCTCAGATGTATATACAACTAAATAAAAAAAAAACACATCTTTACATTAAACCTTAACGTTGTCTTAAGATAATCACGATCCAGTGATAACATAAGTTTTCTTCACATTTCAATATCATTGAAACCAAACTATTACATTTTAATGTAAAATCGGGAAATCATTATTTCTCTATGTATATGCAGACACGTTCAGCGTACAATTTATTCACGGGTCAAAGTTTTTTTTTTTAAATGCAGTACCTGCAAACGAGTATAGATGTAGAGAGTGTCGGGGTTTCTCTCGTAGACTTTATATGACATTAAACAGCCGTTGAATATCCAAGAATCGTCCCATGCATACCTGTAAAGGAAAAGAAAATTGGGGGTATGATTTTTTTATATAGCACTGTAACGTAACGCTTATACCGAGCCGTACAAAGATGTTATTAAAGTTATAAAAGAAATACATAAATAAGATAATACATTTCTTGACTTAATCCCTTATGTCACAACGTATGTGTATAGTTGATAAATAAAAAGGTAGAACATAGACAATTATAGTTAAACAGTGAAGCCAGCGGTTAGTTCACCGGACTGTCAACCAAAAACCTACTGACACGTCGCGGGTTCTATTCCTGCCACCGACCGATCCCTGTCGCCCTACAGGAGTTTTGGGCCTAGTGGACGTAATAATCTTCTATCTAGAAGCAACGTCTGTAAACTTGTAAGATAAGAAGATAAGATTACAAGACCTAAATGAACTACAAAAATGGGAATCTAAATGGAGTATGTCTTTTCACCCAGAAAAAATGCCAACTAGTAAGAGTATCCAAGAAAAAGAAACAAATAATAACAAATTACTTCATTCATAGTAAAGAACTAACTCAAACTAACAATGCTAAGTATCTAGGAGTAATAATAAATGATAAGTTATCATGGAACCCTCATATTGATGAAGTAATTAAAAAATCAAACAAATCACTAGGATTCATAAAAAGGAACTTTTACAAATGTAATAAGAATATAAAACTAAAATGCTATCTCACATTAGTTAGGCCTATACTAGAAAATGCAGGATCTGTATGGGACCCATCAACTAAAGAAAACATTAGAAAATTTGAACAAATTCTAAAAAGAGCTGCAAGGTTCATAACTAGAGAATTTTCCTAATTAACAAGAGTAACACCATTAGTCAAATCATTAAATCTAGAAACACTAGAGGACAGAAGTGCTAAGAGTAAATTAGTAATAATACATAAGGCATTAAACTCTAATTTAGAAATACAACCCAATAACAACCTGTTGCAAATCTCTGATAAACATAAAGGCAAAAACACTTTCCTTATGCCTTATGCGAGAACAAATGCGTTTAATTACTCTTTCTTCCCGAGTGGCATTCGGGCATGGAATGGATTGTCTGAACAAACCAGGAAAACCAGTAATTTAACATCATTGAAAACATTAATAAAAATACAAGACTAGACTCAGACCACGGATGAGTGTATGACGCAATAATCTTCTTTATAAAAGGAGCTTCTGTAGTAAAATAAGAAAAAAAAGGTAAAATCCAACGATGGAGTCGCAATGCTCGCGACGCCATGTTGTTAGTGTAAACAAGAAAAAACATGACAAACAAAGTAAAGCCAAAATTAATTTTTTAGAAGCCAAAATCGGATTTCGGGAAAATAAAAATAATAGTTAAGAAAGTTTAGTAAATTTGTTTTGAATCATTTTTAACAGTTGAAAACTATTACTATTTCCTAAGTAAATATTTGTTAGTTTAAAACTGACGCATTATTGACTTTTTTCTTTATTTGTTTTAACCCGAGTGTGGTTTGCAGATAAATGTACATCATATTAATAAAAATATTTTTTTTTAATTTAAAGTAAAAAAACTGATTTTTGGTACATGTTTAGGCCTATAACGAAATAATTTTTTACTACATCATCTCCATTATTATTCACAGAAGAAGTATAACTTGTTCACATAATTGTAATCTGTAATGTATAAGATAAGATAATTGTAGGCCTACGGGGAAAAAAAAAACTTTCTTGTCATTTTCTTTAAATGTATCAAATGTTTACTTATCAAAGGTCTACATTTTTCAATTTTGTTATAAACATTTGTATTTTGTTATCGCATAAGGGAAAAGAAAAGCGTTCCTATCCTATGTTTAGCTGATCATTGTAACATTTTGTTATTGTGTTGAATTTCTAAATTAGAATCGTATGTATTAAATTGTGGCCTACTTCATGACTCCATGCATTGTAATATTTGGATTTAACACAGATATATAGCCTATCCGGTTGATTCAAATATTAAGACAGTGATCGGGGTCAGCAGATGTCAGTTGTCTTTTGTTACAATACAACGGAGACCGGAGCACCTGACTGAGGAAAGCGGGGAGTGTATTTGTGTGTGTAGGCCTATTGTGTGTTTGTGTGGTGGTATGAATGGACTGACAGGAAAGATAAAAAAAAAAGTGTAGGCTACGTGTCAGTTCTTGAGATGACTCTAATTATAGTGCCTTATTTTAGTTCTGTTAGTTGAGTGGAATGTTCCCGAAGAATTAACATAGGCCTATCTATCAAGACGATATATCGTTTAAGCCTATTATGTACATATGTATCCAGGGCCCTCGAGAGAAAAAAAAGATGCCGGTACGAGATCTTTTCTGCCCCCCCCCCCTCAATTTTAGTTTAACACTAGTCATATCTAGATGATGTATTTGTTTACGTTTGTTTTATTTATTTCATTTTATATACGTTTGAAAAATCAGGAATCTTTTTTAAAAGTCTGTGGACCATTTAGTGAAACTGTCATAAGTGTTACCATTCACCATTAGAGTGACATAATTTCAATCACAGCAATAATTAAAATCGGATTATGAATGTTTAAGTGATGAAATTTGAGTATCGGAGACAAGGAAGGAAAATCCGAAGCTGAATGTTGTGTGCTTTTCTATTCAAACAGTCATATGGCCATATTCATTGTCTACCTAATTGTACACAATTGATATCAAATTAAAGGGCATACAGAGGGCAATAAATGTCTAGATAAATTAGTTAACGAGTGCTTGTAATTATTTTTATAACCAGTGTTTGATGAAACTGGATATTCTAAGATACGTAGGCAAACGTATGTATTACATCTGCCCCCATCCCCAACCTTATCTCTCAAAATAGTATATAAAAGGCCGTTAATTCATGTTACATTTTGTACAATCATACATTTTATGTTGCACTTAGCTTGGTTGGACTAGAGCGCTTTAAATTGTAGGGGAATAAATGAATTTTCTTTTACTTTTCAACAAAAGAATGGGGATGTCACAACTTTTCAATACGGTACTATGACAAAAAAGTACATAAATATACATCTTAATCGCATTTTATGCTTGCTTAATTACTTTGGTTCCTTGTGGAACATAGGGCCTCCGCAACAGCTCTCCAGCGCACTCGATTCTGGGCAGCCTTTTTTAGTTCACCCCATGACAGGTTGCAGCTTGCCATTTCCTCCTCGCAGGAGCGACCAACCCGTCTTTTACCCTGGGGGTTCCACTGCAGAGCCTGTCGCGTGATGTCCTGTGGGGGCTTCCGTAAGGTGTGCCCAATCCACCGCCACTTTCTCCTGGCGATCTGCTGTTCGAGGGGATCCTGATTTGTTCGTCGCCACAAGTCAGTGTTCTTTACTTTTTCTGTCCACCGAATCTTTAATATGTTGCGGAGGCAGCCATTAACAGTTGAGAAAGTGTCTCTGCAGTTTTTCTCTTTCAACCGCTGGGTATTAAACTTTATGTGGGGTCGATTTGCTGTGTCTCTATAGGCTCGAAGCGTGTTTTTGATGGTTCCGATTTCTAATTGGAGGTCCGAGGCTACATCTGCCCCTCTTTTGGATCTTGTGTCTTGTAGGGATCGTCTCCATTTTCTAGATATATTGATAAAGTCGATCTGGTTTTTGGTGCGGCTATCTGGAGAGATCCAGGTTTCTTTGTGTATGTTTTTGTGCTGGAATATGCTGCCACCAATGACCAGGTCGTTAAAGGCACAGAAGTCTGTAAAGAGTTCCCCGTTTTCGTTCATTATACCCAGGGCGTGGGTTCCCATGATCGTTTCTTTACCTATGTTGTCTTTTCCTATTTTTGCGTTGAAGTCTCCCATCACTAGCATACTATCTCTTTTAGGGAGATCATTTAATGTGGTCTGTAGGGAATCGTAGAAGTTCTTTTTTGTCTCTTCATCTGCGTCGTTGGTACGCGAGTAACATTGGATAAAGGTGACTTTTCTCCCATTGGAATTGAATCTGGCTGTCATGATTCTGGATGAGACTGGTTGCCCATGGTTTTCTTCTACATGTCCTGAATATAGAATTTTCTCACCACTGTTGAGTGTTTTCATACCACACCCGTTCCAGCGGCTCTCACAGATGCCCAGAACCTGGATGTCCCATCTCCTCATCTCGTTTGCTACCTGGGCTGCTTTTCCCCTTTCATACATCGTTCGGACATTCCAGGTCCCTATTTTTGTTTTGGCTGTCATCGTCAGGAGATTCGTCGGCAGACTGGTTTCCGTTAGGCTTTCACCAGCCTGCGTCATCTGTCTCTCTATGGAGGCATCTCCCCGAATCGAGCGGGTGCTAGATTTTTCTACTGTTGAATTGGTTTCTGTAGCGTATTGTTTTCTATAGGATGAGGGTGCTAGCCTCATGCCCAACCCTCTTGTTTTTAGCCTAAGAGGTCACGGCTGTTGTCTTTGGTCCGCCCCAGGTATTTTATTTCCCCGGTACCCTCCATACATGTATGGCGAGCGTTCCCCGATCCGCCACCTGGGGAAGCGCCCGATGGGAGGACAACCACTCCACACGGGCGCATTTTATGCATGTCTGTCGAATCATTAATTATTTACAAATATACCCAAATCATTACTCTTTTGAATGCTTACTGTTTCGTGAAAAGATATAGTCAACAGAAAATACATCAATAGGCCTGCATGAATGATAAAAAAAACAACAGAGAAGAAAAATAGTTTTATTAAAACAAGGCTTCCCTTTTCTTGGCAAAACTACGAATTACAATGTCAACGTTTATTTGTCTTGCAATGACAGACTCAATACTGAGCCTAGCCAAGTTGTTCAGGCGATCCTGACTCATGGTGGACCTAAGGTAATTTTTGATGAGTTTACTAAAGCTCATCCTCTCTGTTCATGCTACTGTGGCAGGGGCTGTAAGGGACATCCTCGAACAGATACTTATGTTAGGAAAAATAGGTCTATATTTGTAAGTGTCTCTGGAGAAAAATAATAAAAAAAGAGATCCTAAATGCTATCGAAAATAATTAGGCCCTATATTACAACTGAAACCTTTATTACATATTTAACAAAATGTTCAAGTACACGTTCAAAGAATATCAAAATTAAGGGCCCCCAGTGTCACGTGAGATTGTAGGTTTTGGGGCATCGCCTCTTCCTCTTGGCTTAATACCAACAATTAAAAAAATTGCTAATTTAATTTTAAATTTTAATATTCATGAGCTTCATGGACCCCCTAAACTCTCTTGGGCCCCGGTACGGCATACCGGCTGTACCCCCCTCTCGTGGGGCCTGATAATGAAGTCTGATTTAATCTGATGTAGTATAATGTTGTCTGATGTAGTCTAATGTAGTTATGGTCTCAGTTAATACAGCTCTTTCATCTGTTTTGAAGATCTCATAATCTTCTATATAATCTATTAGAAATAGACGGCAATATCATCGCGTTTTAAACTTGTACATCTTTAAGAAAGTTATAGATACAGAGTCAAAACTTTAGGCACATGAGCAGTGACTACTAGTACATCCACCCATATGCCCATTTAATTTTTACATAATCCAGTTTAGGCAAAATCGAATTCGATAGGGACATACCGTTTTTGGCTATATAACCTCTATTAGAAATGTCATCGGGTTTTAAATTTGTACAGCTTTAAGAAAGTTATAGATACAGAGTCAAAACTTTAGGCACATGAGCAGTGACTACTAGTACATCCACCCATATGCCCATTTAATTTTTACATAATCCAGTTAAGGCAAAATCGAATTCGATAGGGACATACCGTTTTTGGCTATATAACCTCTATTAGAAAAAGACTGCAATATCATCGCGTTTTAAACTTTAAGTCTTAAATATTATAATTTATTTTAAATAACATTAACAACCATACAAATTTATAATCGAGGATCTAGTTTGATAACATACAAGAGCTATTCAATATTGTAATTAGTGTCACCTCTTCGAATAACATATTACAACACTGTGGCAAGCGTGAGCCAAACTGGCAACTACCTGCCGAACCGGCTTATTGACATTAACAGCATGGCGTCGCGAGCGTTGCGACTCTATCGTTGGATTTTACCAAAAAAAAATAAGATAAGGTTAAAACAATAGTCTATCCTTTCAAGTTGTAAAACACAGAAGAAACTTTATTCATGTGAAATATAGGTAAATCCAATGCAGAATATAAACAATGATATAAAAAAAAACTATTAGCGACTGATCTCCTAAATACAATGATTTGACAAGATTATTTAAAACTAATACTACTTTTAAAAACATGATCTGCTACCAACAGTGCTGAAAACCAGACTGATCTATGTTCTTACCTTAGTTAGGCAAAGAATCGTTAGATCCATTATCTTAGAACATTTTAACATTTTTAATCGAATACCATTTAGGGTGATGAAATATATATCATTATATAAGAAAATATGTTAGATCATGCCAGAATGGGGTACATTATTTTAGTAGCAATATTCTTTTTTCCGGACAGGACAAGGGGTGCTAATTTCGCACCTAAATGTCAAACGTAAGTCTATACGGTATGTCTAGACGGTATTTGTATGTCTAGCCGTTTTGTCTAGACTGTATGACTAGACGGTATGTCTAGACGTGTCAATCTAAGATTGTCGGCTGAAGATTGCTCGAGGCTATATTTAATGGAGGGTTTTTATAATCAAGGGTCCTTCCGTAAGGCATTATTAAAGAGTCGTTCTGTAACATTAGAAAAAAAAATTTGACCCACTTTACAACCTTAAATGACCTACTTAAAAAACACAATGTGCCTTATTTTACAATTTACAATCGCGATACGACTTTATTTACAACCAAACACAATATTTCATAATTTAAAGACCACAAAAAGGCTTACTTGCAAGCGCAAAAGGATCTATTTCTATAAGCACAATATTTCCCACTGGTATGAAAAATGGGTTTTAATGTCTAGCCACCTACCAATAGGAGTCCAGTAGCTTCCGCAGGAATAGCGCCCCTGGTTTTGCCATCATGACCCCATTGTTCATGGCTCGAGGCCACTCCCCACGATCCACCCAATCGTAACACTCCACCGCGGGGTAGCGCCTTACATCTTCGGGCACAGGGCTAGACCAGAATGCATCATTGTCCTTTAGCAATGAAAGATGAAACTATCAATAATTAACTGAAAGCATGTCTGTCATTATGATGAAATATTACTATATCAATAATGTAATAAATGCATTTTGTGTCATTTGTAATAAAATATTAATAAAGCTGTAATTAGTAGGCTTATACTGTACGATATTGTGTTGTTGTTTTTCTTTTATATTTTTATAGTACCTTTTTTTTCAAAATTAAAAATTTTAAAAATGTGTTTGGTCACAACTTGTCCGCAGATCAACCAGTAAATATATAAATGCACAATTATCTTTGAAATTCTGGGAAAAAAATCTCATATCAGTAGCTTTATGGGCTTTCACAGAAAACGAAATCCTTTATCGTGTATCTCGGCATTTTCATTGACAGTAGGCTCACAAGGTCTCCTCGTGCCAGCGTTGTCGTTAGGGGGTGCTCCCTACAACTACGTGCTCTGGATCAGCTATGGCCTCAACCATAAAAAAAAAATGAAACAACCAAGGCCGTTGCCGTCTCTCTCTCTCTCTCTCTCATTCAGTCTAGACTTGATTACTGTAACGTACATTTGTGTGTGTGGGGGTCTGACTCAACACCAGATTCCGAGACTCCAGAGGGGTAGAGTAACACTGCAGCACGGATAGTGTATCGCTGAAGAAGAAGTCTGAGCATATCACTCCTGTTCTTTGGGGATCTCCACTGGCTATTGTGATTGAGCATATTACTCCTGTTCTTTTTGGATCTGCATTGGATCCCTGTGACTGAACATATTACTCCTGTTCTTTTGGGTAACTGCACTGGCTCCCTGTGACCAAGCGCATCGATCATAAGCTTCTTTCATAAACGTAAAGCTGCATGGATGTCACTGTACCATCATATCTTCAGGAGATCATCACGAAACTGGGTGTCATCAAAATTTCCTGGGGCTACTCATCACAGTATTTATTCAGGGACCCTGAAATTCTGCGGCACCCGCATCGTGGAACAGTTTGCCCCAGACAATAAAGAATTGTGAGACAAAAGAGTCCTCTAAAGCAGAATTAATTTGAAGACCTTTCTCTGAATTGTGGAAATAAAGTGCACTGAGCATGATAAACTCAATGAGCTATATAATTGTAATATATTAAAATATAAAACTCATAATAGTAATATGAATGAATGTCAAAATGTCTTTAGTAATTAACACAAGCCTATATTCTGAGTAAACGTTAACACGTTAACACGAAATACACTTCAAGTAGTAAACAAGGTCAAAACAGACACACTTGGTAATTCTGGGCCAACAGCACAGGGGTGAAGCACTCTCACAGTTCACACAAGGGAAGGAAACAACAAAATAGACATAATGATTACAACAATAAATATTCAATATTAGTATATGTATCTGACCGTCTGTCTGTTTCTGTCACAAACTATTAAAAAGTATACCTGATAGGCTCCTCCGTACTTTAACAGTATAAGAGTTCTCAATATATCTGACTGGTGGGCATACGCTTTGACAGTCTGTTGGAAAACTGTCTCGACGTCTTCAATCTGAGTTTAGAAAAAAATAGTCTTGGTGATTACTTTACAGGCTGATAGGGTAGTCAGACAGTCGAGCTGTATACTATAGACCATTCTATCGTGCAGAGAAGGACGGACAGACTTACAGTTAGATCTGAAGATAGAAGTATGATTAGATAAACAGACATACAGGTAGATCCGAAGATAGAAGTATGATTAGATAAACAGACATACAGGTAGATCTGAAGATAGAAGTATGATTAGATAACAGACATACAGGTAGATCTGAAGATAGAAGTATGATTAGATAAACAGACATACAGGTAGATCTGAAGATAGAAGTATAATTAGATAAACAGACATACAGGTAGATCTGAAGATAGAAGTATGATTAGATAAACAGACATACGGGTTGATCAGAAGATAGAAGTATGATTAGATAAACAGACATACGGGTTGATCAGAAGATAGAAGTATAATTAGATAAACAGACATACAGGTAGATCTGAAGATAGAAGTAAGATTAGATAAACAAACATACAGGTAGATCGACAGAAAAAAAGTGATACATTAATAATAATAATAATAATAATGAAGCTTATATAGCGCATATCCCGCAATCAGTTCTATGCGCTTAACAATTACATTTACAATTAAAATTAACGATGATAACAATAACAGACAAATGTTTAAAAATGTAAGTGGGCTAGGAGTCAATAATAAACAGGTGAGTCTTGAGTACGGTCTTGAAAATGTTAAAGTTCGAGCTATGTCGCAGCTGGAGTGGCAGGGTGTTCCATGCGGAGGGGCCGGAGTAGGTGAAGGCCCGCTGACCAGCTGTCACGAGTTTTGTCCGCGGGATCGTCAAATTGAGTTTGTGAGCAGCCGATAGAAGTGGGCGTGGTTTTGTATATATTTCCAGACAGGAAATTAGATAATCCGGGGCAGAGTCATTGAGGCATTTATAGCATAGAGATGCGAGTTTATATAAAATCCTATTTTGAATAGGGAGCCAGTGCAGAGAGATTAGTGGATAAATAAATATATAAGTAAATGAATAAATGATAACTGGTTCCATATATTACTTTAAAGATCTTTTATCCTGATTACGGAACAGTTGCTTTCGTTCAACGATTGCGTTTCTGTGATTTTTTTATTTAATGTTGAATATTTGTTAATTTTGCATGTTTTATAATAGAATTTTACTTCCCTCGAGCTTTTTATAATGTACATTAAGTTGTGTTACGTCCCTTTGATTTGTTTATTTTATATTTATTTTTTTCTTATGTCGCATAATATCAAACGCACACACACACTCCATGTACCACACGCTTCTCTCTCGGACAAGATTTCCCCCCCCCCTAGATTTGTTAGTTTGTATTGTAGTAATTAGTAGAGATTAATAGGGTTTCAGTAGGTTCAGCAGGGTTCAGTAGGGTTCAAGGTTAGGTTATAGGATAGGGATAGCTTCGTAGTTTTTTTAAGAATCCATCATTCATTTCGCTATAGTTAGAAAACCTGACATTAGTCTCTTGCTGGCATATCTAGGGACAGGAAGTGCAAAGTAGAAAGCATGGTCTCAGACAGAGGCAGGTGTGTGTGTGATTTTTTTTTGATTTTTTTTGCTATTTCTTATTAAATATGGTAAAAGTGACTTTATTACAATAGATTTCGTGTTTTTCCCTCTTTTTTATTGCTTCTAAGGAATTCTGACTGAAATTTTTTGTAAGAGGTGATATTGATTAGTGTCTTAGGAAGACCGGAGACTATTTATTAATGTATTGTGTTTGATTGATGTGTGACGTCACAAGTAAACACAATACATATCAATAATTTTTTATTTTTTTTAATGTTTTCTTCATTTTAAATAGTCTGCCGACTTTCTAAAACACTTATCAATAGCTCCAAGCAAAAGAAAAATTATTTTGGAATTTTTTAGAACCCTACTTTTCTAGAACCAGCTACACTAAAGTATTACCATTATTACGTATTGAATTAATTTGATTTATTATTTAGTTTCGCTCGTTGATTAAACGCAATATAGAAAGTAGTATCGTGTAAACAAAACTAAACATCTGAACAAATTTTGGTATTTCAATTAAACTAAAAAAAAAAATCTAACATAAAAAACGGTATAACGGAAGTCAAGGGTTAAGATACTATACTTCTCATTAAAGTATTTTCGAGAATTGAACTTTTCTAGAAGGGATAAAAATAATCAATTTCAAGGTTAATAGCAATTCAATTTCGGTAAAATACTTTCTTTTGGTGTGCTCTGAAGCATGACGCTACTAGAAGACAGCGTACAATTAAAAAACCTAGGAGAACAATGGAGAAGCGTTCAAGCGTGTCGTGACAAACAACAAATAATAGTCTTCTAGTGCGTAACAACAGGAATAAATAAAAAGATAAATAAATAGATTGATAAATGAATAAATAGATAGATAGATATAAATATAATAAAGGATGAAAAGATTTATAGATATATAGATATATAAATATGTCGATATATAGATTTATATAGAGAGTGATAAATATGTAGATAGATAAATACATTGAAAGATATATTTAAAGAAATATATGTGAATAAAAAACAGGCAGAAATATATATGGTCAGATAAAGAAACAGACATAGAGATAGCTACGTAGATAGATTCATAGATAAAAGATAGATAGCTAGGCACAGAGAAACATATATAGATAGACACAAACATAGATAGGCACATAGATACCTAGATAAATATATAGATAGATGCGTAAGTAGATAGATACATAGATACATAAATAGATAAACAGTAAAACTTACATGAACAAAGGAAACATTCTCATTTGCTAGTCTATTCCACCAATCACCTGAGGGCAGAGTGCTGCCATGGATAAACACCCTACATAGATAAAATTGATGATTGGCTAAAATGATCAACTCTTTCATATACAATTAGCATTAGCGTAATATTAGTTATCATTAGTTATCGTTGTTGTTACCATAACAGCAAAACATATTCAACCACAACATATAAACACCAGCATACTGAACAGTATAATACATCTACTGTAAATATATCATGTGTGTGTGTAATTGTGAATGTGTGTGATTGTGAATGTGTGTGATTGGAAATGTGTGTGATTGTGAATGTGTGTGATTGTTAATTTGTGTGATTGTGAATTTGCGTGATTGGGAGCGTGTGTGATTGGGAATGTGTGCTATTGGAAATAAGTTTGAATGTGTGTGATTGTGAAGTTGTGTGATTGTGAATGTGTTTGACTAGGAATGTGTATGATTGGGAATATGTGTGATTGGGAATATGTGTGATTGTAAATGTGTGTGATTGTAAATGTGTGTGATTGTGTTTGAATGTGTATGATTGTGAATTTTTTATTGTTTAAATTGGAGTTTAGTGTTTATCAGATTGTATAAACACTAGGGGATGTTATTATTGTCATTACCGTGTTATGAATGGGAAGCAGAGAGCATGCGCCACCCGCCTCCCCAAACGTCTACCGATTTTAAAACGTCTCTTTAAAATAAACCGGACGAGCCTTAGTCCAGGCTGTAACAATGTAAGGGGTGAATCAGTGAGGGGGGGATACACCATGATACTGTCCGAGACTAGCCAACCTTAGCCTCTCACTATCGGCATAACATAGGATGCGGTCTCAGCAGTCACATGTACCACTCTGATTATCCCCACTACCTGCTGATTCCCCCCCCCCCCCACCTCTTTCGCTTGGATCATTATCGTGGTGACTCGCTAATATTCCTACAATTGTCGCCAGGTATAACAAATTGCAGATTATTGGTCTGGACATCCATTGCACTACCAGACTTTAAACCTCACTTCACCGGAGTGATCGAATCGAGACTAATCTCTTAGGATTCGGAGGACTATCACACTTGTACTACGTAGCACAGCCAGGTTACCATAAAGGAAAGGTGCAAACTGTTGACCATTCCCATCTACTCTTTTCTCCTGCAAGGCAGGGCAGTCTAAAAGCAAATGCTCGACGTCTCTTCTGCTTCAAAGCAATGTTGGCACCGCGAATCGAAATTGGGCCTAAATCGTCCGAAAGGCATCCACTATCTCATTGCCAGGGACTCCTGCATGACCTGGAATCCACTGCAAAATGACCTTCACCTCGTACCTGAGGATCAGATAGGAAATAGCAGCCAACAGTCGGACAAGCAGATTGTGTGTCCCTGAGTCTACCCAGCTCTGATGGGTACCTGACCCTAGTTGGAATAAAGTAAAGGCGGCTGTGTATAGTGCTGGCTACACAATCACCTTGTATGCCGTGGCCACAGAAACTGGTGAACGCTCCTTCATCGGACCTATGGATCAATTCGGTCCGACGGATACTTTCCCCTTGTGGCCAGAGCCGTGTAGATATTGTTGATAATACTCGTTGGTTCTAGGGTAGACTTAAGTTATTATTATTTATGTTTCAGTATTACACGAACTCTCCTTATAGTCCTGGGCACAAACTCAGGATTTGCGTTCTAACAGTTCCTTTCCTTGACGTTAGAGTAGTAAAAAATATTATAGTATTGTAAACAACACAATAGAACAGTAACTTGACGAGGACGCTTCAGTGTAAATGTTGTTGATAATTTAATTCAGGTGATATGATCCAATATATACAATATAAATATTATGTACAGTTAGAATAAAATAGTGTAAACACAAGCGTTCTCAAAAGAAATTATCTCAAAACTCACTGCCTTTTAGACAAACAAATCATTAAATACTATTAAAGTGGTGCAGAGGCCAGACCTATTACTATTAGGGGTGAAAATAATGGTATCATTGCAAAACTCATAATAAAAATGATATGAACTCCCCCATGCCGAGATAATCGACCATTCTTAGCCACTCGGAGAATTTGAGTTCAACACAGAATCCCAACCTTACCTAGAATCTTTTGCCTTCTTACTAAAAGTCAAGCAATTGGAAAGACTAAGCCCCGCCCACAAAATCGTGTGTAGGGAGAAAAAGAGAGGGGGGGGGGAATAAACATTGTGTGTTCCAATACTTGGAAACCAATATACATGACACTAATTATAATATAGATATGATACAAGTTGCACACATTAAAAGAATATTTGTATACAACTTATATTAATAAATCCCATAAAAAGAATGAACTTTTTTAAAAACAACAACCTTCCGTGCGCTGTAAAGGTGCTTTTTTTTTTAAGTTGCCCTATCGCAAGCTGCTTTTCAGTATACATTAAATTATAAAACCTGTTTAAGTTTGAAAAAGACTCTTTTTTTAGATCAGTTTTACCTCTAAACAAATATTGTAATAAAAATGAACTGATTGAAGGGTTTAACGGGAAAGATTCAATGAAACACTAAATATCACCTCCGTTTTGTCTCTATATGAGACTATATGTCTTCCTTTTGAAGTCCAAGCATCTCACAACCCTACGTCTACCGGTATATTTGCTGTTAGAAGCGTTCAGCATCAGTGGGGAAATTCTAGTGTTGTCTTTTTTTGAATACGTAGATCAAAAAGCTGTGCCGAGGACTAGCGTTAACATCTGCGTTTGTTGTTGTATGTGCTTGTAACGCTAATTCACAAGCAACATTCGGGAAAACAAAAAACAATAGGCATATAAGTCGCCTCTGACAAAAGATTGTTTGCAAGGAATATAATGTTAATGAATTTTTTAGTGCGAATCAAACAGGGTTTAAAAATATTTGCTCGAGATAAAAAGATAAATAAATCGTAGGACACAGTTATGAATGATTTCCTCTCGAATTCAGGTTTTCGTTTAACATCCATACTTCACACAGATCAATTCACAACAGCTTAAACTAAATGAAAGCATCAATGAAAGTAATAGATGCAGCGAAAGTGTAGCAGTCTGAATTTTGAAAGTCAAAATAGATATTCGGCTGACGACCGAAATTCAATATCAGTTTCGGCCGACACCGTAAGCAAACCAAAAACTAACCTTTTGGCTTCGACTAAAACCAAAACCTCCCCGAAAAAGTATTTTGGCCTACTTTCGGCGCCGAAACCGAAACCTGCTAGAGATCTAAGTGGTTGATGTGTGATTTGTGAATAGAATTCTAAGTGGTTAATTGGTTGTTTGTGAATAGAGTTCTAAATAGTTGGTGTGTTGTTTGTGAATAGAGTTCTAAATCGTTGGTGTAATGTTTGTGAATAGAGTTCTAAGTGGTTGATGTGTTGTTTGTGAATAGAGTTCTAAGTGGTTGATGTGTTGTTTGTGAATAGAGTTCTAAGTGGTTGATGTGTTGTTTGTGAATAGAGTTCTAAGTGGTTGATGTGTTGTTTGTTGAATATATTTCTAGGTGTTGATGTTTTGGTGTTGCTGTTTTGTGTTGTTGCATATAGTTCTATAGTGGTTGACATCTTGGTGTAGAGTATAAAATAAACTGTTTATACCGCTGGAATCCTCCAAGGTAAAGAGCTGACAGAATGGCAAGGTAGCTGGAGAATGTGATTTCAACTGGTTTATCTTTCGTTGGGTTCAACATTATCAGGTGACTGTATGGAGGTATCAAATCCTGTTGATGGGAAGGTGGAGAATAAGTAAGAGACAAAGAAAAAGAGAAGGAGAAAGATGTAGTGATATTTGAAAGTGTTTAGAAAGCAACGTTAAGCCGGAAAGCAACAGTCATTGGATGAACGATTGATTCAATCAGTGAATTGACGACTCGCAAGTTGCTAAGTAAATATTATTGGATTGAATAGAAAAGAGAGTGATTTGTTGAGTTAGAAAAGCGAAGTGATTGAATAAATGGGCCGTCGGTAAATGACGTCGAGCACTTAGGGGAGCGATTTGTGACGACAATGGACGAGAAATAGGGGCGGAAGGAGGCTGTTTAAGCAATATGACGTCCTATGAAATTGTACATCTTACAAAATTTCAATTTCTACTTTAGCCAGTTCCATTTTTTTTTAATTGTGCGGTGCTACTTTTGACATTGGAAATTGACCAGTCTTAACGATTATGTACATTAAAGGTCGATGCATTCCAATACTTCCGGTTCTATTCGTTAATTTACTAACAAAACATGCATTAGTGCTACTTTCCTGGTTGTTCTGTGAGTAAGAAAAGATGTTAGGGATAAAAATCATTTTCAAAACATGTTGCCGAAAGAAAACGATTGATTTTGATTGTAAGGTGTTTTTAAAAATTCATTTAAATAGTACATGTGTAAGGGTCTGTAACCGTTTTAAGTTGGCAGCTGTTTCGCCAACTTGATTCTGGGTTTTATTTTTTTCCATTTCAGCCCGCCCGTATCGGCTATAAAATGTAGCCGGTCCCTTGGGGGAATGTTCTTTTTGCTTGGTGCAAAGCTCTGGAGCTGTGTGCCTCCACTGTGTGTTGACTTAGTGTCCGTGTGTGGACTGTGGACTCAGTGTCTGTGTGTGGACTAGGTCTCTGTGATCGTGTTGTTTTAAAGGTGAAGCTGCTAAGGTAATCATAATTTTTTTAATCTATGTTTTCATTATGCCTTGTATTTTATTTTACACACTGGACTGATAGATGTCGTGTGTATTGTCATTTTATTATAATTATTGCATGGGTTTTATTTCTTTTATTTTTTTTCTTTGTTTACAGGTGGCGCATTTATTTGCAAGCCACGCTGTATTAATATGTTTCCTATTTACATGTGGTTTACCTTATTGTTAGCTTCATTGTAATATGAAGTCGAGCATGTTTGATTTTAAATGTGGTTGGCTTGGGTGCCAGAAGCGCATTTAATTTACTATTATTTTCTTGTATACTATTCTGTGGCTTCTTCATAGTCACCGGTGGTGGTGATTGTGTAGTCCTTTTGTATATATATTATTATGCATTCCATTTTTTGTCATAACTACTTGAGATGCCTTGTCTGCATGGCATGGCATCCTTTACTATTTTATGTTTACCTTTTATATATATGTATATATTTTTATGAATTTAAATTGATTATTTATTTATATGTTTATTGTAGGTTTCAGCCAGGCGATGTATATAATCTGGTTGAGTTTTCAGTGGGATATAAAATATGTTTTTTGTCGGTCGATAAAATATGTTTTTTTAGACAGTTGAAAATTGATTGTTTGTTTTAGTAAGAGTCTATGTTTAGTTTAATTTAAGTTAAAGCTTCAGTTGGACTGATTCAGAATTGTGTGTTTTTTTCGTAATGGTTTTCTTGAAGTTAGATTTAGAGTATTTTTATGTGAATAAAGTTATAGTTTTATAGTATCACTTTAGCTTCTGTTGTTCTATCTCTGTTTCTTTTAAGTGTCGTGCTCTTGTGTTGTGTTGTGCTGTTTTAGTTAGCCAGTAATAGCTGTTTATTTTAATTAGGATAGTTTAGCTAAAGCCTTAGACTGTGACAGTCACCTTGGGTTCGCTCAGGCCAAGGTTGCACAGACCACGATCCCCCCTTTCCTCCCTTTCCTTACCCTTCTTTTCCTTTACTCCTACTCCCAGCCCTTACGTTGGGTAGCACGAGTGAGGTCTGTACTTAAGGCTTTTAGCGTGGTATGTTAATCCTGTGGATAGGATTAGTTGTTAATATTTGAGTAGTTTAGCTAGTTCTAAGTTGTGTAGATCTTTTTGTTGTCTTGGATTAGGTCTATCTTGTTAGATTATTTTAGGTAGTTAGGCTCTTGTATAAGTTTAAAAACCCAACCAGATCCATGACGCGAGAGGGTGCGACAACTGTGGCCGCCACGACTAGAATATTTGTGGCTCCGTCCAGGGAGCTACAGGTCCGACACTTCCGTGAGTCGGTCCTTCGTCTAAGGTGGAGAAATTTTTGGCTGAGTTGGCAGAGGCTTGGAAGTCAATGGGAGACTGAAACACAGAAGAGCGTAGAGGACTTTTATAGTCTCACCTGG
The DNA here is from genome assembly GCA_949126835.1 of Anisus vortex. Lineage (NCBI taxonomy): Eukaryota > Metazoa > Mollusca > Gastropoda > Planorbidae > Anisus > Anisus vortex. The sequence goes on from OX421505.1 coordinate 28,602,326, forward strand.
GGAAGGGCGTTAAGACAGAGTTATTCGGACATTGAACTAAAAAAGTCAGGTCTCATTATGACTTGTCAATACTGTTGGGATGGTGGTTGGCAGAGCTTTGTGACGTCATATTGTGGGAAAAAGGGGCTCTGGCATTTTGTGGCGTGTTATGACGATAGAGTGAGAGTGTTAAAATTTATTAACCAAACTGGCATGGACGACCCATTATGTGTGAATGAGTGAGTGAAAATGCTAAGTAAGATAGTGAATTGATGAGTAAATACGTGTGAGTGAGTGAATGGGTGAGTGAATAAAGTATTTGACTGAAAGAGGTGAAAGAGTGAATGAAATACTGTGTTACATAGTAACCGGATGAATTAACTAGTGCACTGAGTGAATGAGTGAGTAAGTGAATGCGTGGTGTGAATGAAGGTTTGAAGGCGTGAGAAAGTAAATGCGATAGTAAAAACATCACTAAGTGAATGTGGCTAAGTTAGAAAGTGAAGCAAGTGGGTGAATGTGGTAGTCTGTGACTTTTTTTAATGCACTATATAATTAGTTATTGTAAACAATTTATTATTAAACCAACCTGTCCCTGTTTGGCTTCCTTTGGTTCCGCATCGCCATAATATAAAAACCTGGCCAATCTCCCAAAGAGCGTCTTGTCACTGACGATGTTCTCCGGGTACAACGGACTCGGCAAGGCCAGACAAGGGGAGATGACCTCGTTGATGACTTTGTTAGACTTGCCTGGACCTGCGGTGTTTAACGCTGAGTTAAAAGCATCCAGAGTCATGCAAGGGAAGGCTTTCTTCAGAGTCTCGTTCTTGTACAGCTCAAGACTCACCCCCGGCTGAAGCCCCCGCTTGGTGAACACAATCATCTCCTCGCTGCGAGCTGACCCAGGTAGTATATAGGTTAGGAACTCCTCGTTTCGCCATTGGTCGGCGATGTGGGTCAAGGCCGCCCTCTCGCCAATGAAAACCCCACCATTAGGGCTCGCGGCCAGCTGCTCAAGGGCGTAGTTGAGGGCCTCAGTCGTGCCGCAGGCCACGTCCCTGTTCGTGTTTCTGAGGACTAGAAACGGGAGTGACTGCTTGAGCTCCTGAAACCAAGTGTGGTACAGGTCTCGCTCAATGGGAAGCTTGGAGTAGTGGAACACCAGCTTGAAAGGTTTCAGAACTCGGACTATGCTCAAGACACCGAGGTAATCCTCGAAGCGAAAGAACTTTTCGCCGCACCACACGTAGTGCGCAACGTCGGGGAAGTCCCCCACCTTCATGGGACTCACCTTGAACGCGTCACCGTACCAGGTGGACGACGCGCCGTCTCGACTGCCGTAGTCCTGAAGGATGTCCCTGGCCAGCCTTATCTTGTCCGCAGCGCTTCCGCCGCCGTTGCATTTGGGGACGCCAGGCTCCTTCCTCACCTCGCACAGGGTGGCGTTGGTGACGCCTTTCAGCATTCGGCTGGTGTCCTGGTAAGGGGTCTCCGCGACCTGCTGTGACCTGACGTGGTAGCTGCAGTTCTTCGAGAGAAACTGGAAACTGTGGAAGACTGTGACGGATACCAAACACAGCAACGATATAAACACTCTACGTTTCCAACTCCTTGACATGGTTTACCTGTTACTGGAATAAACACACAAACAAAACATGTTATAATCAATTATCACAATTGAAATATAATATACGAATATTAGCGCTATATAGTAAGATGTAGTCCAAAGTTTGTACTGCCGGGGATAGGTGTGGAAAAAAAACACCCACTCCTCTCGAAATATCGCGCAGATGAGGCTCGTAAACCTTTATAGGTAGCTCATCTAGGAGAGGGAAACTCCAATCTCAAACCTCCGCTGCCTCGCGGCTACACCTGTTCATGGAGAGGCTAAGGGAGTAAGCTCTCACAGAAAATTAGAACGCACTATCTCTCAGGCAACTTATGCGACGCAAATGGTCCCTTGTTGTATCAGCTAGCTGTTCCCCTGGAATCACTATCGGCGTGGAGAGAGAGGGCCTGAGGCCTTTTTAAAAATCATCGCCCAGTCTATCGTGGCCTCCTTTTCTACTTTCTTTACCCGAACCTGGAGAGGTCATTCCAGCTTCGCTGCAAGGCATAGGCACAACACTTGGAGCGGCAGTTTACCGGTTATAAACATCTGCTCAATTGGCGTAGAGCTAGGCGCCAGGGGTCGCTCCAGACGGTGAGAGAGATAGCCATAACTCACTGAGCATATTCCGCCCACCTTAGACTGGGCAGCCCTTAGCAAATAAGGTGATGTTCCGTCATGGTTCGTCTGCCCCATTGGGTGCATGGGGATCAGAGCGTTCAACTTAACAAGCGAGCCATAAATCCAAGCACCAGTAAAAAGAATAAACAAGATGTTTCCTGCACTTTGACTTGCAAGCTGGAACGTCCGAACCCTGTGCCCTGGAATCCATAGTTACCGTCAATAAAGAGAAGATATGAGGAAAACTGCAATCATCGATAAGGAACTTTCCAGACTTAACATCGATATTGCATACCTGCAGGAGTCACGGCTGGCTGACAATGGCAAAATAAGTGAGGCACTATACGTTCATCTGGCAGGGACTGCCCTCAGACAGACCAAGGCAACATGGTGTTGGCTTTGCCATTAAAAACTCACTAATAACATATATTGAGCAAGTGGCACATGGCACTGAGAGGATACTCGGTTTCAAACTATTAACATCCTTGGGCGCAGCCAACATCCTCAGCCTGCACACCCCAACTCTCTGCTCTGATCCCAGAAACAGAAGACCATTCTATGAGGCTCTGGATTCGGTAGTGTCAAAATATCCCCACACATGAGAGTATATACCTCCTTGGTGACTTTAACGCTAGAGTAGGCGCGGATCACAAAGCCTGGTCTACCCCTATTGCTACACAAGGCATTGTCAAAATGAATGACAATGGCCAGCGACTGCTCGAACTATGCAGCGTTCATAACCTGTGTGTAACTTATACCTTCTTCAAATATGAAGACATCCGCAAAGTGTCATGGAGACACCCTCGCTACAAGCACTGCCAACACTTCTTTTGCCATCCTTGGGAAGAAGGAATGTAAAAGTGCAGACTGGTTTGAAGCCCACTGGGAGAAAATGAAGCCCGTGGCGGAAGCAAAGAGAAAAGTCCTAACAACCTATAAAGCTGCCACAGGACATGATACATTGCAAAAACTCAGAACGACATACACGCTACATACACCAATTTTACAACAGAAAAACTGTGCGCTGCTATAAACATAGTGCTGCCTGTTGGCGCAAATACGCCTACAGGCCCAAAACTCCTGCAGGGCGACAGGAATCCGCCGGTGGCAGGGATAGAACTCGCGACCTGTCCGTTGGTTTTTGGTTGACAGTCCGTTGTGCTAACCGCTAGACCAGCCGGCCTCACAGATATATACACAGATATGATGAAATTATAATAACTTGAAGGAAATCCTCTGTTAAATAATATAAGTCTCAAGTAAAGCACGGTTACCCGACATTTTAACATGCGACAGATAAACATGCGACACTTAAACATAGACACTTAACCACACGACAGATAAACATACGGACATTTAATCACACGACATTTAAACATACGGACAATTAATCCCACGACAGATAAACATACGGACACTTAATCACACGACACTTAAACATACGAACAGTTAATCATAGTGACAGATAAACACACTTTTTCACTATACCAATTACATAAATCGGAAAATAATATAGATTAATAGTAAAAAATCGGGATAGAGGGAAGGAAAATACCTCATGGCATCAACAGGCCTACCGGGATAATCGATTTTTTAAATTTTTTTTTTTTAAATTGTGTTAGCATACGATTTTTTTTAAACTTTGAATCGAAAGGAAATACTTTAAAATAGCATAATTGGAATCGCACAAAACAATTCAGTAAATGGTTCGAAAATACTAATTATTTGTATTCAATACTTCTTTGGCTTGCGATATAATACAATCCACACCAACCAAATGTAGAGTAGTCGTCGCATTCGTTCGAAGTAAGCATCCTTTGATGCCAGGACTTCCACTCTTCTTCTTTTTAGTTCACAAGTGTTATGATTGGGAGGATTTAGAGAACAAGTCCAATAGTTGTAATGAACTGCGCCGCGGCTGTCAGTTGCTCTAGTCCACCGTACAGTTTTCCCTGCTGAAAATGAACAGCAGGCAAACGACGGCGAGTAGTAGCGGTACTTTGATTTAAGTGAAAGAGATTGTACTTTTTTAAAATTAATACATTAAAGAGAAAGAGAGAGAGAGAGAGAATTGTTAGGTAGATATAGATAGACAGTTAGTCTGGTGGACTTATCGTTTGATAGAGAGATTGATGGATAGATCGAGATAATATTGAAAGACTGACTGGATTGAATTATATAAAAACATTAATTGACTGAATATATTATATAAAGATAAATTTATAGATTTATTGGATAGATTTGATATATTGAATAATAGATCGGTAGACTAATTGACAGATTTATAAATAAATTGATTTTAAAAAAAGTTAAAGATAGAATGTTAGAAAAATTGATAAATTGATAAATAGATTGAACTAGATAGATTGGCAAAATTGTTTATTATATAGATAGAAAATTATAGGTAGATAGACAGAAAGATAAATAGCAAATATATAAAAAGATTGACAAGTAAATTGATATTATATTGTTTGATAAATAGAAAAACAAAATACAATAAATAGATCAATAGAAAGATGTATATATATATATAAATAAAAAGATAGATAAATAGATAGATTTATTAAAATTATAAATGCATAAGTAAATAAAATGATTAATATATAGATAAAAAGATAATTATAGGTGGGTAAATATAAAAAAAAAAAATAAAATAGATAGATAAATAAATATAATAAAAACTAACCCATGAAAACAAAGTTTTTATTATACTCCCTTTCTTTGTAAACTAAGTTGATATTTAATTTATATTTTGACAGATTAAAATAAATATAAATGATATCATACTTTATGAATTTCCACACACAAATTTTGCGCATCCTTTTTTTTTCTAGCTTTGGTACGCAAAAACCATAAAAAGAAAAATCGCTTTGTTTCGGCTACATTGTGTCGTTTTCAATATATTTATTTCGCAAAAACGAACATATCCGAACATTTTATTTACTTCCGTCTCTCCCGGTAGAGGCAGCCATGTTGTTGATGTCCTTATTTATTCTTGGTACATCAATTAATACAATTAGTCTCTTCAGAGTGTTTCTGCTACAGTTGCTGAAATATTGGCCTCCAGCTATCAAACATTGAAACAGACGACTTCACCACAATATATATTTTAACTTGTAATCAAAATAAAAGAACGCCTTGTTGCAGCACATATCATTTAATAATATTACCAAGACACACTTTACATCCATGAATATAATTACTTGTTATAGTAGCGATATAATATACATTTCAACAATTGTCTCTGAGTTATATATATTTGTACGTGCGTTCACTATGAAATCGAGAGGAGAGACTGAAGAATCCGCATGGTCAGTCATGTGACTATTCACTTCCTATATAGGTTTTATTAATCTACAAAAATGGGTTTTATTCCGAGTTTTTAAATTCTTACTTCATATTACATGAGTCATTTCCCTTTTATTATTACTTTCTCCATAGCACATGTTTTACGTGAAATATATTCCTCGATTCGCAAATTGGTCGAAAGAATTCAATTCGTGACTCTTCCAAAGACTATGATGCTGAAAATTTGATAGAATGTATTGTTAGTCGGGACAAGTCTTCTGCCCAAGTTTCAGCTCGATTGGACGACGGGAAATGGTCGAAAAATTGATGCAAAATTTTGCTATCAATCAACCAAGCAGACAGACAGTACGAGTTAAAAGAAAGGGAGTAAAAAAATAGAGCGAGAGAAAGACATATATATGTTTATATAAACCATGTAATAATATTATATTTATGCATATAAACTTACCAGATATAAATAATCCGTAAAGTCTTTCTTATCAAACCATGAACAGAACCAATAAGTCAACTGCGGTATGTAAGTAAAAGGCTTTATTTTATATTGTGTTTTGAGTAGAGTTTACGAGACGTTTTGCGTTGCCTCGCAGTTCGTCTCAGCTATTACTGCAGCTAGTTACACGGAATGCTATTGGGCAGGTGATTAAAGCTGACAGTGATTCTCAAACGTCTCTGACCCTGGTGTATCGGTGAACTACTATGCTTATATGTTACAGACGCTCCTTCGTATAAAGATGATTAGTGTAAGCTTATCCCAAGCTCATCCGAGGTTTTAGTCTGGTCTTGCATTTTTCTGTTTTTTTCGGGTAACTCATTCCATGTTAGGGTGCCAGTTTTGGAAGAAAGAGTACTTATATGCATTTGTCCTAGCGTATGGATAAGAAAAAAATAGTATTGTAACATATTGTTATCGTGTTGTATTTCTAAGTTAAAATTTGACGCCTTATGTATTATTTCTACTTAATTTAACACTTTGCCCTTCTGTACTCTTGTGTTTCTCGGTTTAGTGATTTTACAACTGGTGTCACTATTGTCGGTTGTGAATATACGCTAGTAGTGAAGTATTCAGCTCTTTTATGAAATTGTTCACATTTTTTAATGTTCTCTTTAGTTGATGGGTTCCCATACATAATATTCATATTGAAGTATAGGCCTAACTAACTTCTCAAACTCAAAAGAGCTAACGGGAACTATTATCATTTGCCTTAGAGTGAAAGTAACGACAAACTGAATTATCACATCATTGATGTTCTTCATACTATTATTAAATGTGTTTCTTTTCTTGTTACAATTATTTTGATGAGTTTAATCAAAGTTGGACCGCTTGCTCTATTTTTAGAGCTTATCTGTTCTCTTTTGTCGTGCGCATGCAATAATGCTGTCTTAAATTACTTCTACGTTCCTACGTTGGCTAAATGTTTTCATTGCATACAACTCTCGTTTTTAATTTTAATTTTTCATTGAGAAAATCATAGTGATTATTAAATAAAACGAAAGTGTACATTGCAAAAGGGAATCGGAAATTCCGAAAAGAAGTCATTCGAGTCACCAAACAGAAGAAATAGAAAAGCAAGCGATCCATCTTTTTATAGTCTTTGGTAAGATCTAATACTTAAGTATTCTAATAATAGAAGGACTAAACGATAATCTCATACTCTCTTAAGATAAGGTAAGAATGGGCATTTCTTATAGCGCTTCTATCCATGCTACTAAATTAGCATAATCAGTGCGCTCTTGGTGTGATTTGCAGTGGCAGATGTATTAGCCAAACAGAAAGATCTTTAAATTCTTTTTAAAAGATTCTCTTGTCCCAGATTCTCTCAGTGTCTGAGATAAACTGTTCCATAAAGAAGGCGCAACTGATTCAAATGATCGCACTCCCAGGTACTTCTTTTTGTGTCCATCCAAACTGTGAGTTTTGAGGAGTAACTGTGTTGAAGAGCGCAGTTCTCTAGATGGCTTTCCTAAGTGTTTGGTTTTTATACTATAATGTTGTGTTACATAGGTCTGCAACTCTTAGGCCATTACAGTATTTTTATCAAGAGTTTTAATTTGGTTTAAGTTTTAGTCTTACCTCATGGTAACCATTACATAAGTAGAGATACTTATTCTATTCATCAAGGGATATAACCAATGTAATTAACAACTTAATAACCCAACAAGGATTGTCCCTTTATGTCAGTCCCACCAATGGATTAAACATTTGATTACAAATAACCCATTATCTTGCCCAGATAAGAGGGGGGGGGGGAGTAAATGATGGAAGATTTGTTGATGTATTATTGTAATAATAATGTTCATATGGATTTTTTCATTTTCATAATTAATTTCCAATTTAAACTTTGACTCAATCTTTAAGTTTTTGTCATTTAATTATTTTTTTTTTTTTTTTTTTAATTATTTTTTCTGACAATGTAACCGACTTACTTGAACTCAATCTCCTTAATCATTTTAAATCATTTGAGTTATACACATGTTAGTATTTTCAAAGTATTTGTACTTACTCATTTGAAAATTTAACTCAATCTAAATTCAAACTTTAATTCAATTTTTAAGAGTTTATTCATTTGAGTCATAATTAATCTTGTGTTTTCTATATTTTAGTATAATTACTTTTTAAATAAGTGCCCCAATTTAAACTTTGATTCAATTTAAAAAGTTAAATCATTTCAATTATAATTTTTTTTTTTTATTTCCAGAGAATATTATAATTACTTTTTTTTAATATATAACCAAATTTAAACTTTGATTAAACTTTAAAAGTTTAGTTATTTGAGTAAAAATTTTTTTTTATTTAGAGAGTGTTTGTAAGTTTAACCATAGACTATAATATACATAGACCGCTTGCTTTAGTTTTTTATGCTCTCATCTTCTTGTTTTGTAATTCCCGATTCTAAATAAAGTATCTGCTATACAAGTTCCGTTTTTTTAAATCTCATTTTTTCGACTTTAAATGACTACTTGTTCTACTATTATTCCTATTATCATTGACTTTAATCAGATGGACTGCTTGCTCTATTTTTAGAGCTTGTATTCCTTTTCCGTGCAGATACAACACTGATCTATAAATGTTTTCGCTGTATACAACTTTCAATTTTAATTTTACTTCAGAAAATCATAGCGATTAAATAAAACGCAACTAGTATAGAAACTGCTTTATAGCAACTATTTTATTTAGAATCGGGAAATCAGAAAATCAGTCTTTCGAGTCATCATATAGCGGAAATACTAAAGCAAGCGGTCCATGTATATTATAGTCAATGGTTTAACTCTCTCATGTTAAATACTTTCTTATTTCAATAGCATTTTGTAGTTAAAATCAATCAGGTACACAGTGTATTTATTGTACTGGACCTTTCTTAACAAAAATAACACTCACAAGAAATTGACATTTAACAGGCAGCAATCAAGCAAGTTTAAATAACTCAGAAAGCAATTCAAATAAAGATGTACATCTCGATAGTGTGTGAGAGTTTAATGTTGATTTGTTCTTTCTCTTTCTTTTATTTTACAATTGCAGTCTGTATGTACAGTAAATAAAGATATACATTTATATTTTTAATCAAGATGTGGTGTATGCTCATGTTTTTACATGGGTCCTGGGGCAACACAAATATTGATTTTATTATTTCTTTATTGCAATGACAGAAGAAATGTTTCATTTAATTTAAGGTTGTCTGCTGCGTTGTTGTGGAATGTCGATTAGTACCCTTTTAAAACTGAGTTGTTTTGAGAAATGCATACAATGATTTAACATAGCTCAATATAGTAGTATATTATAGACATGAGACAATATATTATGATAGTGGCACAGTATATAACAACAAATTATACAGTGGTTATACAGTGGGTACGTAACACTGTTACAAAAGCAGAATTATTGGAAATAGTTGACGTCATAGATTGTAAGTGATACATGAGTTGATGTGAAGTTATAAGGAATAGTTTGTACAAATGGTGCGATTAATGAGTAACCAGGAAGTATGGGTTTGACGTCATGGTATGTTTACTAGGGAAAGAGTGATTGTGGATAGAAGTCAGTAGATATCTGGCAGCTGTGAAGTAAGGCTGGTCTTGAGAGAGTGGCAGGCCCCACGAGAGGGGGTACAGCCGGTACGCCGGGGCCCATAAGAGTTTAGGGGGCCCATGAATATTAAAATTAAAAATTAAATTGGCAATTGCGCAAGTATTTTTTAATTTTTGCTATTAAGCTAAGATGAGATGCCTCAAAATCTCCTACAATATCACGTGGCGCTGGGGGCCCTTAATTTTGGTTTTCTTTGTATGTGTACTTGAACATTTTGTTAAGTATGCAAAGATGCCTCTAGTTGTAATTTAGGGCCTAATTATTTTCGATAGCATTAAGGATCTCTTTTTTTAATTATTTTTCCCCAGAGACACTTACAAATATAGACATATGAGTCTTACAGGCTAACAGTTCTCCCTGTTAGCTTAGTAGCCAAGACCTAAATACTCTTTGTCGCTGCATACTAGTAGTAGTACTGCAGTCAAAGCTAGTTAGTCGATCATTTTACACTTTAATGATTTCAAGTTGAAGGTATTAAAATTTTAGACAAATGTATTGAAAATGTAAAATAATGTTTTTTTGTCATTTAACAAAATGTATTTTAGGAAGAGTCTTTACAAAAAAAATGTTTCTGTCAACTGCAGATCTAATCTTACATTTGACTACACAACATACATTTCTGGTGAATATTTACAACTGACAAGAGAAACACAAATAGTTAAATCACTAAAACTAGACACACTAGAGGCCAGAAGGACAACGAGTAAAGTAGTAATAATACATAATGCATTAAACTCTAATTTAGAAATACAACACAAAAACAATTTGTTACAATGCTCAGATAAACATAAGGACAAAGACATCTTCTCTATCCCTTATGCGAACTTATACGATAACAAACGCACAAAAGTACTTTTTCATCCCGAATGGCATCCGGGCATGGAATGTGTTGCCTGAACAAACCAGGAAAACCAGTAACTTATCATTTTAAACACTAATAGAAATGCAGGACTAGACTCAAACCATGGACGTGCGTAGAAGGCAATAATTTCAATAATTTTCTTTATAGAAGGACCTTATGTAATGAATACGATAATAGGTATACTGATCTGACATGGTAAACGACACATCCATTATATTATAACCATGCATTATTGGCAGTTTGTAGATGTATCCTACCTACCTACATCCTACATATCCCGTAGTCTGTTGGACCGTTGGGGCGCCACAGATGATATGTACACTAGCCTCCTCCATTCCTCCCGTCTCTCAGCCTTTCTCAATGCGTCGCACAGTTTTATATCTGTCCATTCCCTGATGTTTTGGGTGTATGTCATCTATCAAATCATAAATACAACTTATCCCCTGTTGACCAGTAATGAACCGTTTCTTTTAAACTTCGATCATATGGTTAACCTATACTATTTAAGATGTACCTAAATGGGTAACGGTGTGCTCTCTTTCAAGGAGTTTTTTCAAACAAATTAATCATCAATCATCAGTGAGAGTCACTTTTCCCATTTTACACATCTTTGTAATATTATTTGTAATATCAATACTGAAGTGGAGGAACAATTACAATAATTTAAACTAAGAACTATGTACTTGATTAAAGTATTTTTGTAATAGACCTCTAAGGCTGTGATTGAAATGATTACACTCACATTATGGTCCACGGACCTTTTAAAAAGATTCCTGATTTTTTAAATGTATGTAATATAAATCACGGGTCGGCAACCTTTTGCTAACAGAGTGCCAAAGTAGGATTTCTAAATCATTCAGCGTGCCAACAGCCTAAAAGTCACACTGCTCCATTATACTTTAAAAAAATAACATTTATAGGACAATTATTTTAACTCCGTAGCAAGATTAAGGCCAAAAGCAAAGGATATTATTTATACAGATAATCGTTAAGGCGTTTTATATTTAGTACAAAATTAATGTGTTTGTGATTATCGTCATTTTTATTTGCATTTATATTAAATACGATATTTTATTACTAAACTTTCACATTTATGGCAATTATTGCCTAAACATTTGGTAGAGAAAATGAGGATCTAACACTTGCAAATGTTAATTATATTGTGATTTCAAGGGCATACGAACCAATGTAGTTAAGCTGAATAGATATGAAGTAATCATACAATCTTGGTAGTTAATGTAATGTTTGAAAATATACATATAAATTCTATAGTATTTTATTTTATAGTTTTATCATGTTAAATTTTGTAAATTGTAAGCTTTTTTTTTTTTCAAGAAAAAAAAGAAACATATTAGAAATATTACCTCAAATAAAACGGGTTAATATTATATCTTTAATTTAAACAAAAAAATTCCACATTTGATTCAACAGTGATGGTAAAAAAAAGTTATGTTTGTAAATGCAACTCACTGAAATGTATCGTTATGTCATTCAGAAACATCGGCTTCCACAGTCAGTTTTCATCATTCAGAACCGCAAAATGTTGTCTTATTATAAATAAAAAACAACACATCTTGGAGGTCTCTCGCGTGCCAGTGAAAATCGCTCTGCGTGCCAAGTTTGGCACGCGTGCCTTAGGTTACCGACCCCTAATACAAATAAATCATCTAGATATGACTAGTGTTAGAAAAAAAGTGTGGAAGAGGGGGCCAAGAAAAGATCTCGTACCGGCATCTTTTTTTTCTCACGAGGGCCCTGGAGAGTGGATGTAGTATCATAGATAGTTATAGAGTGGTGTTGGCTATAGAACAGTTGCAGTTATATCATGTTATAAGTTTATGACGATTAAAGTTGTTATCTTCAATCAAGTGTCTTATCAAGTATTGAAAGTTGGTTATGTTATTACATCCCATTACAAGATCTCTTGTTTACATATATAAAAGGGTAGTGTTACGTCCACAATCCCCTTGTGGCCAGAGCTGTGTAGATCTTGCTGATAATTCTCGTTAGTCCTAGGGGAGACTTTAATTATTAGTATTTATGTTTCAGTATTACACGAACTCTTCTTATAGTCCTGGGCACAAACTCAGTATTTGTATTCCAACATTTCCTTCCTTGGGCATTAGAGTAGTAGATAAATCTTATAATAATGTATACAACACAATAGAATAGTAACTTGACAAGGAAGCTTCAGTGTAACTGTTGTTGATAGTTTATTTCAGGTGATATGTTCAATATTTACAATATATCTATTATGTACAGTTAGAATAAAATAGTGCAAACACAAACGTTCTCAAAGGAACATATTTTGAAACTCTCTATCTTTCAGACAAAACAAATCATTAAATACTATCCGAGTGGTGCAAGGGACAGACCCACTACCAGTAGAGGTGAAAATCATGGTAACATTACAAAACTCATAACAAAAACGATAGGAACTTCCCTATTAAATAATGAGTCGTTCCCAGATCCTGAGAATTTGAGATCAACACAGAATCCCAACATTACCTAGAATCTTTCGTTTTCCTACTAAACGTCCTAATATTGTGTGTAGTGAGAAAAGAGAGAGAGAGAAGAATAAACATTGCGTGTTCCAATTCTTGGAAAAACAATATAGGCCTACATGACACGCCCCCACCCAATGAAAGAAATAATGTACCATAATTACCCAAGTAATACTCAACATGGTACATTTTTTGTACTTAACACTATCGTTTTAACAACCATCAATCAATGGAAGATTATAAGACAATTTAAGCAAACATGGCTCACTGGCACAACTAAATTATAAAAAGTGTCACTACCCAATGGTAATTGTGATTATAACGTGATGGACAAATATTTCCCCGTTAATATTAATATTAACTAATGTCTCAACAAGTACAAATAATTCCAAAATATTCTAGTCATTCTTATTTTAACTATGTACAGTTGTGTGGATTTCCACCAAAAATTTGCAAAAGGTTTTAATCTTTTTAAACAAATATAACATTGCTCAAACTCTGTCAATTTTCAACAGTTTACTTCTAATATACAAACCAAAAGATAAGTAATACGTAACTCGAATCAAACTATAGGTTACTTCCCCTTTAAATTACAGTGTCAACTTGACATTAACAGGGTTCATACCTAAGATGATGATACTTCCCCTTTTCTCAAATATGAGGAGAAAATATGCTCTAGTTACGATTACTACAGTAATCTAAATATTAAAATGTAATCCACTATTATGCGTTTTTGGCAAATTTAAAAGTTTAATATAAAAGATTGTTCAGGTTTGAATGAGTGCACACCTTTAGGTACCTTTGTTTCCCTCCATTCCCGGATATATAAAATATATAACAACCTATATACAACATAGTGAATATCCACTAGTTTTTCCTATTCTATTACCATGATATAACAATTTGGCAATAGATTTCCAATATTATCTATTAATTTATACCAATTGATATTACATCTCTTTCTAAGATAAAAATAAAATTGTACATATTATTATTTAGTTCCATTCATTAACTAAAATAATACAAGATAATAAATCAATTAGCTAAAAGTTTTCCCACTTAATTGCATGTGATGACAATTACTTTTATCCATCCATATCAAGTAAATACGTGCGTATTTATATATTTATTGCATCATTCATTAACATTTAAATGGAATTTCTTTTCCATAATCAAAGGAATTTAAAATATATCAGAACATCAATATTATACATGATTATAAAAATTATTAATACTTTCAAAAGACTTGACTTCTGTATGATACAAGTATTCTATAGGTATTCCATAATCAAAATTCAAACGAATGATAGGTTATCATGACACATTCTTAATGAATAAGTGAGATGATCTGAAAAAGAAGTATGGGGTTATTCAGTCAATCATGTAGCACCCGAGATAGAGTATCAGCTGTGACGTTGTCCCTACCCCTCAGGTGTTTTATGTTTAAGTCATAGGCTTGGAGGAATAAGCTCCATCTAACAAGCCTCTGGTTTTGCTTGACCCTGGAGAGAAAAGTCGGAGGGTTGTGGTCGGTCAGTATTTCTATCGGGTACCCAGAGCTGTTTACATAGAAATCAAACTGTTTTAACGCCAGGATCAACCCTAAAAGTTCCTTCTCACTTATATTATAATTACGTTCATGGATATTGAATTTCTGTGAGTGGTAGCACACCGGGTGCTCCTCTCCGTGGTCATCCTGCTGAGTCAGCACCGCTCCCATCCCAGTATCGCACGCGTCTACTGCAATTTTAAAGGGTCTATCAAAACGCGGGGTCACCAAAATAGGTGCCCTGGATAATCTTAACTTCAACTCATCAAACGCCTTTTGGCACTTGTCAGACCAAACAAAGCGATTGTTCTTCTTTAGTAGGTCAGTTAAGGGGCAAGCTACCGTAGAAAAGTCCTGGCAAAACTTACGATAATACCCGGCCATTACAAGGTAACTACGGAGCTGTTTCCTTGTCTGTGGCACTGGGACATTCTGAATAGCTTCTATTTTAGCATTTACTGGTTTAACCTTTCCACCACCCACTACATGTCCAAGGTACTCGATAGTGGCATGTCCAAACTGACTCTTAGCCAGGTTTATTGTCAAATTGGCGTCATTCAGTCGTTCAAACAAGTGTCGTAGTTGACTGACATGTGTCTTGAAATCTGTACTATACACCACTATGTCGTCGAGGTAGGCATTACACTGGAAGATACCGCGAGTGAGGGTGTTTATAAGCCTTTGAAACGTCGCAGGGGCATTACGGAGTCCGAATGGCATGACCTTATACCTGTAAAGTCCGTCAGGTGTCACAAAGGCGGATACTTCCTGTGCCCGTGGCGTCAAAGGAATCTGAAAGTACGCGGAGAGAAGATCAATTTTGTCACATACGTCGCGTCACCTATCTTATCAATGAGGTCATCAATACGAGGAATGGGATACGAGTCAGTCTTTGTCAAATTATTTAATTTCCTAAAGTTTGTACAAAACCGCAATGTGTTGTCGGCTTTTGGTACCAACACACAGGGTGAAGACCATTCGCTATCACATTCTTCCACTATGTCATTTTCTAACATATACTTCACCTCTGCTCTAATATGTTCAAGTCTGATGGGGTTAACTCTATATGGATGCTGTTTAATTGGCCTGGCACCCTCAGCTAATACTACATCGTGTTCTATTAGATGTGTCCTCCTGGGAACATCTGTAAACAGTGACTTATATTCATGTACCAGCTCAATAATCTTCTCCTTATCTTCTACCGGAAGATGTTCTAGCCTTGTATCTAAACTCTTAAGGGCATCTGTATTATTAAGTTTACTTTCTGCAAACTTATATTCTATCCTAGATAAATCCGTCGGGACTCTAGCTAATGAAATCATGGGGACCTCCCGTGGTTTACTCTTTTCCTTGGAAACATAGGGCTTAAGTAAATTAATATGGCATACTCTCTGCTTTTGTCTCCGGTCAGGAGTCTTTATCAAATAATTGACCTCGCCAAGCTTTGACTCTATCTCATAGGGTCCACTAAACTTTGCACTTAAAGGCTGATTTTGCAAAGGTAGAAACACAAGAACTTTGTCACCTGGTGCAAAAGTTCTAGCTGTAGCTTTACGGTCATAGTTCTGTCTCATACGCTCCTGCATCTGTGGAAAATGAATCTTCACATGGTTAAAAGCATGATAAAGCCTATTTTTAAATTTATCTACATATGACAAAAGTCCAATCGGTTCACTGTCCGTTAGCCAAATTTCATGTAGAAGTTTCAACGGACCTCTGACTGAGTGTCCATACACAAGTTCGAATGGGCTAAACCCCAGGGATTCCTGAGTGGCCTCCCTTGCAGCGAACAGTACATAAGGCACACCCTTATCCCAGTCTTTCTCGTTTTCATAACAGTACTTTTTAAGCATCGATTTTAATGTCTGATGAAACCTTTCCAGAGCTCCCTGGCTCTCAGGATGATAGGCACTTGATAGCCTATGGCTTATCCCTAATTGTTCCATGACTTGTTTGAAAATGTTCGAAGCAAAGTTAGTCCCCTGGTCGGACTGTACTGTCTTCGGTAGGCCATAACGTGTGAAGAAATTTGTCAGGGCGTCTACCACCTTCACTGTTGTTATGTTCCGCAACGGAATGGCTTCCGGGAAGCGAGTGGATGAACACATGACTGTGAGCAGGTATTGGAAACCAGCTTTTGTTTTCGGCAACGGGCCCACGCAATCAATGAGTATATGACTGAATGGTTCGTCGAACGCTGGTATCGGCTGGAGTGGAGCGACAGGAATTCGTTGGTTAGGACGTCCTACCATTTGGCATACGTGGCAAGTCTTGCAGTATTGTTCGACATCTCTTCTCAGTCCTGGCCAGTAGAAGTAAGGGAGGATACGGTGGTGCGTTTTTCGGACTCCCATGTGACCAGCGAAAGGAAGATCATGCGCCATACGCAGTATATTTTGACGATAGCACTTAGGTATTGCAATCTGGTGAATACTGTCCCACTCGTTTGTACCTGAGTTGAGCGGTTTCGACTTTCTCATCAACACTTCATCTTTCATGTAGAAACATTCCGCCATTGCATCTGCAGTCTTTTCATCAACAGCTTTCATTCTGAGTTGCATTATTACTTCGTCATTCAGTTGTTCTTTCACCAATTTCTGCTTTGGTGACAAAATGTTATCGTTCTCTGTTGCATCACCAGTTGTTAGTTCAGCAAAGAACGTAGCACTTAAATCGATGTCAGGTGTTTCAGTTATCACTGTTTCATTCGCATGTGTGTCTTCAGAACAGACAAACACATCTTTCGTTGCACTACACGGCGTAGCAGGAGTCTTTACCGACTTCTTTTTCTGCATTGCTCTTGTCAGTGCACATGTTGGGCGTTCATTGGCAGGACGTAGGTTTTTGTCCTCCGCCATCTTTGTCTCCAACACTTAAACCATGGGCTTGACAGTGACTCTGCCGCCCATAATGTCATTTCCTAATATCATGGAAACGCCTTTGACGGGTAGTGCGCGCCACACTCCCACTACGATGTTACCTGTAAAAATATCCGACTCGAGTTTTATTCTGTGCAGTGGAGCTTCCACAGCCTCCATACTAGCACCTCTCAGCACAACAGACTCACCGGTACTGGTGGCATCTGTTAACGGCACACTGCCCTCCAGGATCACGCTGACAGCAGAACCTGTGTCACGTAATATCTGTATTTTCTTTTTGCTGAGTACATCGACTTCTGTCGACACTGTCCCCTCGTAGACAAAGGGTCGAAAATCGGATAGGTCGTCCTCTTCCGGGACTTCAGGAACCATCTGTTCCTCACGGCCTTCTGAAAGCATAATAGATTGAGTACAGCTATTCTCTTTTACCTTAGATAGACTGTTCTCAAAAACCATCGACTCCACAACTATGGGCGATGCCGGCCGCATTTCTTTTGAGTTTCTTGACCCTGTGTTGCACACTTCTTCTGTCTGCTTGCTGTCTTTCTGCACTCTGGCACAGTGTAGAATAGCACCTTGCTTCTTGGTAAGGATCCAACAATATTTCTTCATGTGGCCCTCTTTCTTGCAATTGAAACATACCACCTTTGCTTTATTTACATCATCTAGTTACTATTATTATTTACACCACTGTTCTTATTATTGTTTTCACTTGTCTCTTTTGGTTTACTAGCCTCCTTGGGCTCTGGTTTGTGCACTTTGGGTTTGTCAGCATAATATGGCTTTATGCTGGCGTGAATTATGGCATAGTTATCTGTCAATCTAGCAGCTTCATGCACATCTTCAACCCCTCGGTCTGAGATGTGGGTTTTAATATCCACTCGAATACAATCATTGAATTCCTCAAACAATATTAGGTTCTTGAGTTTATCAAACTCACTTACATTCTGTGACCTTAGCCACTGTTCTAACGTTTTCTCCTTTTGTCTCAAAAAGTCTACATGAGTTTGATCATATGCCTTCTTTCTGTCTCTAAATAGCTTTCTATATGTTTCTGGTGTCAGGGAATAACTTTTTAGCACCCTATCTTTGATTACTTCATAGTCATTTATTTCCTCGGGTGTTAAACTCAACACTACGTCCAATGCTTTTCCTTTGTTGAGAGTTGACCTTAACAATAAAGCCATCTTATCATCAGGGAACTGATAATCTACAGCTATCCTCTCAAAAAGCAAAAAGAAATCTTGAACATCTTCTTCTCTGAATATAGGCAAGTGTTGCTTCATTGCGCTAATCAATTCAATTCAATTCAATTTTATTCAGTCAATGCGTTTTACATCGAAAATATGTGATGTTGAATGTGACATCTACAAAAAAGGAAATTACATTACAATAATAGTAAGACACAACAATGAAAATTAATGAAAAAAAACTATTATAACAATGTACATTATGATAATATACAGAATATAAGGAACATTATTACAATTATGATCTTATAAGACGCTTCTGTCTTGTATTATTGAACAGTTTAACTGCTTGCGGATAACAGCTGTTAACAAATCTGCTGCTACCTCTAAATGCTCGAAGGCGACGGCCATGTGGAAGAAATTCAAAATAATGTCTCGAGGGGTGGGATTTATCCTTCATAATGTTAGTCATTTTACCTGTTAAGCGCTCTTGGTATAATGTTTCTAACGACTTAAGGTTAGTGCCAATAATTTTTTCTGCATTTTTGACAACTGATTCTAGCTTGTGTAAATTAACTACAGGTAGCCTGTCGAACCAAACTTCAATAGATCTTGTCAGTATGCTTTCAATAATAGCCCTGTAGAAATTAGTCATTATCACTTTATTGACCCCACAGGACTTCAGCTTTCTAAGAAAATACATTCTCTGCCTTGCTTTCTTAAGGATATCAGTGCAGTTAATATACCATGTTAGTTCATTGGATAAGACAGTGCCAAGAAACTTAAAATCATAAACTCGTTCTACATTTGATCCCTGTATAACCAAGGGTGGGGGTGGGGGTTCGTTTCTCCTAAAATCTATGATCATTTCTTTTGTCTTCGATACATTAAGGTGTAAGTTGTTCTGGCTACACCAGCTCACGATAGTGTCTATTTGGCTACGATATGCGTGCTCATCTGCGTTTTTGATTAGGCCAGTGACCGTCGTATCATCGGCATATTTTATAACCAGACAGCCAGGCTGTTCTGCTTTACAGTCATAAGTGAAAATAGAATATAGTTTAGGTGATAATGGACAACCTTGGGGGGTCCCAGTATTTAACGTTATACTGGTTGACACATTGTTACTAATTTTAACCTCCTGTGGGCGTTCTAATAAGAAGTCTAAAATCCAGTTACATATGTTAACAGGAAAAGAGAGTTGGTAGTAAAGTTTGTTGTACAATTGTTGTGGTATAATGGTATTAAAGGCTGAGCTATAGTCTATGAATAGTATTCTTGCATATGACTTGCTTAACTCTAAGTGGTTTAATACCTCATGCACATTTATTGCAATAGCGTCATCTACTGATCTATTAGACCTGTACGCGAATTGAAAATTATCGAAGTCTGATGGTAGTAAAGTATTTAAAAATTTCAAAACAATTGATTCAAAACATTTCATAGCCACAGATGTTAAGGCTACTGGTCTGTAATCATTTAATGTTTGTGGGGACTGCTTTTTAGGCACAGGCACAATGGTAGACTTTTTAAGGCATGTAGGGACCGAGCAGGTTTCTAGCGACCAATTAAAAATAACAGTGAATACAGGTGCCAGCTCTGCACTACACACTTTTAGTAGTTTTGTTGTTAACTTGTCTGGTCCAGCGGCTTTGTTAACTTTCAGTTTACTAAACGAGCGCCTTACGTCATGCTCGTCTACGACGAATGGTGGCGAGTCATTGGATGGCAATGGGACAGGGCTAGTTTTGTTGTCTTTATCAAACCTTGCGTAGAATACGTTTAACCTGTCAGGCAGGGTGGGGTCATCACACTCGGTGGTCTTAGGTGTGCCCTTGTATTGTGTTATGGTGTTCATATTGGCCCACATTTGCTTACTTTGCCCTGAGGAGAAAAGATCTTCAATTTTGTCTTTATATTTATTTTTTGCTTCTTTAATTGCTTTTTTCAACTTCGCCTTTGTTTGACGAAACAGTGTTGGTTCTTCTTTTCTGTTTCTGTAGGCTTTGTCCTTCTCACTTATTAATCTTTTAATGTCTTTGTCAACCCATGCTTTTGAATTCGGGTAAAAAGTAACTGTTATATCCATACCATTGCTGTCCCTGATGTACCATTGATGGTCAGGTCTGTTCATGCGTGCCATCTCTATCCTTTCTCTGCTTTCAATTTCTATCCTAATTCTTTCCAATTCCATTCTCTTCATAGCTAATTGGAATTTTAGGTTTTCACTCAACCCTTCATCTTCATCATTGTTTGATGATCTAGATGACATATTTCTTACCTCGTCTCCGTGGGCAATTACCTCGCCCCCACTGGGAGCTACATAACCTTCATTGATATCGTTCTGTCCCACTTCAACTACATTACCAGTGTTCATGGCATTCTGCCCGTTCAAACATGTCATAATTTCTTTGATCAAACGATTACGATTAGGTCTTGCCTGTCCTGCCTCAATCCCAAAGGACTCAGCTAATTCTTTTAGTTCAGCAAATGATATGGCATTAAGTTCCTCACTTGATATATTCGAAGCCATAGTATAGCGTTCGAAATATTTGTGATAGTAGAGTAGTATATATTGTATAATAAAATATAAAGTTCCAACTTACGATTTGTCCAGAAATTTGCACAATATAATATTACACACTTCGTGGAATCTTCACACTTCCCAAGGAAAAAATACGCAAACCAGTTCTCTCCTCTTTTTAAAAAGAATAGTTTCACAGTCCTAGAAAACGAAACACAAATATGCCGCTCTCAGTACTACTAATGTCACAAAATATTTCTAGGTCAGGAAAAATATAACTCAAATTTTCCAGACGAGATCAACAAATTTTTTCCAATCCTAGATCAGGAAAAGTAGAACTCAAATATATCGAACGAGACCACTAAATTTTGTTAATCCTAGGTCAGGAAAAGTAGAACCGGGCGAGACCACCAAATTTTGTTACGTCCACAATCCCCTTGTGGCCAGAGCTGTGTAGATCTTGCTGATAATTCTCGTTAATCCTAGGGGAGACTTTAATTATTAGTATTTATGTTTCAGTATTACACGAACTCTTCTTATAGTCCTGGGCACAAACTCAGTATTTGTATTCCAACATTTCCTTCCTTGGGCATTAGAGTAGTAGATAAATCTTATAGTAATGTATACAACACAATAGAATAGTAACTTGACAAGGAAGCTTCAGTGTAACTGTTGTTGATAGTTTAGTTCAGGTGATATGTTCAATATATACAATATATCTATTATGTACAGTTAGAATAAAATAGTGCAAACACAAACGTTCTCAAAGGAACATATTTTGAAACTCTCTATCTTTCAGACAAAACAAATCATTAAATACTATCCGAGTGGTGCAAGGGACAGACCCACTACCAGTAGGGGTGAAAATCATGGTAACATTACAAAACTCAACAAAAACGATAGGAACTTCCTCTATTAAATAATGAGTCGTTCCCAGACCCTGAGAATTTGAGATCAACACAGAATCCTAACATTACCTAGAATCTTTCGTTTTCCTACTAAACGTCCTAATATTGTGTGTAGTGAGAAAAGAGAGAGAGAGAATAATAAACATTGCGTGTTCCAATTCTTGGAAAAACAATATACATGACAGTAGTGTTTAGTGTTGAGGAACATAGTTGATAAATTTGGATTAAAAGGCTTTCAGCTTTGTTGCATTCTGAGAAGATTTCTGAAGTGTCTAAATCGCGATGTAGCCTATGTCCTTTGCAATGAATCAATAGCAGTTGCAATTACAATTTTTGGATTGATATTTCTCAAAAGCATAAGGATTACATTATCATTATTGCTGTCTCCTTTGGTGTAAGACATTATTACCATTGGTGTCATATTGATCACATTTAGTTTGATACCAGACATTGTCAAAACTGTTTGTGAGCTCGAGCGTTCGGCTGACGTACCGAAAGTTCTGAGAATGAATACTGAAAAAAGGATAGGAATTCGGCTCTGAAGGGTGTCTCTAAGCCTACCGACCTCTGTTGGGTACCGGATATTCGTTAGGGAAAAGTAAAGGAGACAGGGCGTTGTATGCTTTGTTTTGGTCATACAATTCCCTAGTATGCCGTGGCCACATAATTTTGTGAACACTGCTTTACGGTCCATATGGATCAAACAGTAACTGGTCTAACTAGGATACTTTACTACTACTCGCTGAGGCCAGACATTATAACCATGGGGCATTGGGTGAGTGGGGAAGGGGGGGGGGGGGAGACTAACATATAAGCTTAAATGTATCCATGAACAACAATATTAATTTTTATACCAAGTTATTGTTCTTAAACTCCCCCTTTTTTTTCAAAATCAATTTTCGTTTTACGTTGGAAAAGTGGGGATTAGGGTATAATCAGACCCCACGAGAGGGGGGTACAGCCGGTACGCCGTACCGGGGCCCATGAGAGTTTAGGGGGGGGGCCCATGAAGCCCATGAATATTAAAATTAAAAATTAAATTGGCAATTGCGCAAGTATTTTTTAATTGTTGCTATTAATAGCTAAGAAGAGATGCCCCAAAACCTCCTACATTCTCACGTGGTACGGAGGCCCTTTTATTTTGGTTTTCTTTGTTAAATATGCAATGAAGCCCCTAGTTGTAATATAGAGCCTAATTATTTTTTATATGATTTAGGATATATTTTTTATTATTTTTCTCCAGAGACACTTACAAATATAGACCTATGAGCCTTACAGGCTTACAGTTCTCCCTGTTAGCTTAGTAGCCTAAGCCTACATACTCTATATCGTTGCATACTAGTACGGCAATCAAAGCTAGTTAGTCGATCCTTTTACACTTTAATGATCTCCTGTGCGGTAGCCACGAGGGGAGGTTGAAGGTATCATAATTTTAGACAAATGTAAATACACATTATTCAGTTGCAGCCTCAAGAGCTGGAAAATACTGTCAAAGCTTCATGGCATTTCTAGCACCATATGGTCAGATCGAGTTGAAAGTGTAAAACCGTTTGTAGCTCATCTACCAAGGGGTTGAGTTGGCTTTGGAAGACCTGTTAAAGCTGAATCTTACTCCGAAAACCAGAAACGAAATCCATGAAATCTATATTTTATGTCGGCTCTTTCACTTGCATCATAATGTCAGTCGTGTGGCACAGTATACTAGTCCCTATTGACTTCTGCAACAAAGTCATTCAAGCTTGTGATACGACTATAGATATAAAAGTTGCAAACATAGAAAGTTTATAATATGCACAACTAGGGGCTTTGCGAAACAGTTGGAAAGCAATGTGGAATGAAGCTAAACTTGTTGCAGCCAACCTGCAGATAGAGGTTTATTTGTTTAGGAACAGCATTACAACTGCCAGAAAAAGAACAAGATTTCATGATGAGGATACACCTGATGAAAACATGAATGAGTTGAACGAAACAGACAAACGCCCCGAGGCAGCCCACTTTCTAAACACATATTTTATGTTGTATGTGATAGTGTTATTGTAGGGCTTGCAGTTCGGTTCAATTTAGTCAAAGATATTTCTGACACATTAAGCTTTCTTTAGAAATACCAAAAGATGTCAGAAAAAGACATGTAGTATAAAGCTGCTAAGCTAGCAGAAAAGTATTATAATGACATAAGTTGTGAAGACTTTATTCAGGAAATAATTCACCTTACAATGGTTCACTATGCAAATTTTGTTAAAGAACAGATGGATGCTTTGGAACATATAAATGCTTTGGCAAATTCCATATTAGAAAATATTTTTCCTAACATAAGTGTCAGTTCGAGAATGTCCCTTACAGCACCAGCCACAGTAGCATTAGATAGAAGTACATTTGTTTAGGAACAGCAATGCAACTGCCAGAAAAAGAACAAGATTTCATGATGAGGATACACCTGATGAAAATGTGAATGAGTTGAACGAAACAGACAAATACCCCGAGGAAGCCCACTTTCTAAACACATATTTTATGTTGTATTGGACAGTGTTTTGGAATCTGGCATTGCAAGGCAAATAAACTTTGACACAGTAATTCGTGGTTTTGCTAAGAAAAAGGCACGCAATTTAATGCAGCCCTTGTTTTAATAAAACTAGTATTTTCCTTCTCTTTTTTTTTATCATTTATGTAGGCCTATTGATGTATTTTCTGTTGACTATTTCTTTTCACGAAACAGTAAGCATTCAAAAGATGAATGATTTGGGTATAATATTTGTAAATAATTAATGATTCGACAGACATGCATAAGATGTCATTAAGATGTATATTTATAAACTTTTTTTGGTATAGTTGGCCTACCGTATTGAAAAGTTGTGAGGGTGTTAATCGTTTATGCTTTATATAAATATACAATCTAAAACGCATTGAACTTGGAGTCTTTTCAATTGACTTGATATAATATTGCTATTTTTATTTATTACAGAGTTTCACTTGTCATAGATATGTCCCAAATTATTAAATCAAGTAGCTGTGACAACTACAAGTAGCATACCTTAACATGTGTCTCATATTCTCAATTTACTCTCTCAATTTTCACATTCAAATTAATCCAAATTAAAATGAATTACGTCAAGTTAATTGACGATTTAATTGCCCAACTTTAAAACCTCCAATACTTCTCTGGTTCTTTTCAACCAAATTACTCATCTGCAAGAGTCACTTTTCCTATTTTACACATCTTTGTAATATTTGCAAGATCAATTCTAATTAATATTGCAGCGGAGGAACAATTAGATCGACAAAAATTTTAAACTAAGAACTATCTTGATTAATGCATTTTTTTTGTAGACATGTAAGGCTGTGATTGGAATGATTATACTCTTATGGTAAATGGTAACACTTATGACAGTTTCACAAAATGATCCACAGAACTTTTAAAAAGATTCCTGATTTTTAAACGTATGTACGTATGTAATACAAATAAATAATCTAGATATATGACTAGTGTTAGAAAAAAATTGGGGGGGGGGGGGGGGGGGGAAGGGGGCCCAGAAAAGTTCTCTTACCGGCATCTTTTTTTTCTCTCGAGGGCCCTGGGTGCGTTAGTGATAAACCTCTTCATTTGTAACCCGATCTCAGTGAGTGAACTTAAGTATGCGTCTGGGACATCTTTGTTGAAATGCGTTGAGTTTCCGGGCGCTTGCCTTTATCTTCCTCCAAGTTTCACTTGCGTACAGGGCGGTTGGGATTACTATGGCATTGAAGACACGTACCTTTGTTGGGAACGAGACTGATGTTGAGTTCCAGAGTGGGTGCAGCTTTTGGAAGACGGCGACCGCTTTGCTAAAGCGACACATTGTATATATATAAACACACATATCAAAAAACACATGGGCACTGTGGCCAAGCGCAGCGCCTTCGAGTGGCGTACTTGAGAGCCTGGGTTCAAATCCTGGTGAAGACTAGGAATTGGTCCCGGGATTTGGAGGGTCTGTGTCCACTGAGTCTACCCAGATCTGATGGGTATCTGACTTCAATTAGTTGGGGGGTATAGTAAATTGTAAATGGGCATTGTGCTGGCTAAACAGTCCCCTAGTATGCCATGGCCACAGAAACTGGTTATCGAAGCTTCACCGGATCCTATGAATCAATTTGGTCCGACGGGATACTTTTTTTTACTTACAAACAAATACACACACAAACAAAACCCCAAATAATAATTGTCATCCTACTTAAATGGGTTACCTGAACAAACCAGGAAAACCAGTAACTTAATATCATTTAAAACATAAATAGAAATGCAAGACTTGACTCTAACCACGAATGTGCGTAGGACGCAATAATCTTCTTTTATAGATATTAGACAATTACACTTTGGGCTTCACTGTAAATTGTGGAGCACGGAGGCCGAGCCGGCAGCATGTTTGACTGGCGATCCGACGGCTCTGCGTTCGAATCCTGGTGAAGGCTAGGTTTTTTTTTCCAGGGACTTGAAGGTGTACCTCAGTCTACCCAGCTCTGATGGGTGCATGACATTAGTTTGGGGTAAATTAAAGGCGGCTGGGCATTGTGCTTGGCCACACATCCCATAATATGTCGTATTACAGAAGCTGGTGAACGCTGCTTCACAAGCCGTATGATCAGTTTTTTTCCGAAGGGTTCTTTACTTTACTGTAAATTAGTTGTTTTTAAGTGAAGGTTGTTTTTCCATGTTTTACCGTAGTTGATTGCTCGGTCCTTTTCTTTCCCCGCATTGGTGTTTGTAACGATAGACAACCGAGTTAAATCTTTTTATCGGATAACTCTTTTTATTATGTCTCTTTCAGAAAAGCGTTAGCTATTAGAGTTTTAGGTGTAGTTTTTTTTTTTTTTTTTTTTTTTTTTTGGTGGGGTGGGGGGGTATCTTTCTTTTCATAGTTCTAAATCACAATTTTAAGCCACCGCGAACAACCACATACTGTGGTCAATACAATGCCGATTGGTCCTTACGTTTTATTATGTATTTATTTTTCTTAACTAATACCATGATATAGGGCAGGAATCAGCAGCCTAAGGAACGCGTGCCACACTTGGCACGCAGAGCAATTGTTGATGGCACGCGGAAGATCCCCTAGAAGGCTATTAAAGTATCTTCTACAAGAAAAGAGCAGGATGACTTTTAGGCTGTTGTAACGCTAAATGAATTAGAAACCCTACTTTGGCACACTAATATAGGGTTACCAGACGTTCGGCAGGCAAAGCTAAAAACCCTTACAATGTCCGGTTTTTGTACGCCAAAGGTCTTTAAAGTTCTTAGTGCACTTTTTATGTTTCCTATTTACTGTTAATGAATGGCTGGGTCGGGTAAAGCAAAACACTGGAGTATTTAGCAGGAAGTGTAATGAATTATATTGTGTTATCTAAAGTGTAGTTACGTAAATAATTGCAGTGGAGTTTGTTTTTTTTCAAAGTTTCCCAAATGCAAGTTGCTTTTCAGAGCTACTAAAAATGTTTGCAGCTTTTTTTTTCTGTATCCCTGGACACAAAGGTAATTAGAAAAGAGTGTTCTCGTTGATAAAAGCTTAATGGACAAAGGAAAGAAACTTACTCTCAGTTAACTCAGAGCATCATTCTTATAAAGTACAACTTGAAAAATCCCCCATGTAGCCTAAATAGTTGTATACATTTGTGCTTGCTAACTAGGATATTGTGCAAAATGTTAGTTCGTTAGAGTGTAATGGACCTCGGACCCGCTGCGGGGGCTGT
Source organism: Anisus vortex (assembly GCA_949126835.1). Lineage (NCBI taxonomy): Eukaryota > Metazoa > Mollusca > Gastropoda > Planorbidae > Anisus > Anisus vortex. Next base: position 28,630,065 of record OX421505.1, read on the forward strand.
GCCCGATGCGTTCGCCCGCCAATGTATTCTTAATGGGACTGTATCGGCGGTTTACACACTACGCCAGACCTTGAGGCCACAATTCTTATGCATATGCCAGGGTCAGGTCAACCAGAAACAATTAAAAATAACAAAAACTAAATACCGAAAGAAACATTCTCAAAACGGTTTTATTAATACAATAAGTAAGAACACAAATTAAATGCCGAAAAAAATCGTTCTCACTTTAGTTTTTATGGTATTGAAATATTATTTTCTACGCTTTTGTTTATTATTTACCTTTTTATTGTTTGGTATTGTGGTTTCTTTTTCTTTTAGATAGTATATTATTGTTAATTTCATAGGCTATTATTAATACAAGTCAACACAACTGTTTGCTACGTTTTAATACCAGAAGCTTATCAGTAACAATTATGCATATGCCAGGGTCAGGCGACCAGAAACAATTAAAAAGAACAAAAACTAAATACCAAAAATAAACGTTCATTGTCTTTATTGTAATAGTCTCTTTCTTTCTCTCTTAACAAAACACATTGTAGTCATTCGTTTCTCCGTCATTTTGACGGGCATAACCACTAGTATAAATATAAACAAACAAACAAACTCACGGTAATTATCTATGTTGATGATGATTCTTATTGCGCGCAATTTTAAAAAAAATTCAATTTTAACAAATTAATAATATAATAAATTAACAATAAACTTTTAAATACAAGAAAAGTAATAATTTTTTCCCCACCTTGAAAAAGGTGCCGGTACGCAGTACCGGTGCGTACCGTCAGAAAAAAAGCACTGTGTATATATATATATATATATATATATATGGATAGATAGATAGATAGATAGATAGATAGATCGATCGATCGATCGATAGATAGATAGATAGATAGATAGATAGATAGATAGAAAGATAGATAGATTGATAGATAGATAGATAGATAGATAGATAGATAGATAGATAGAAAGATAGATAGATTGATAGATAGATAGATAGATAGATAGATAGATAGATAGATAGATAGATAGATAGATAGATAGATTGATAGATAGATAGATAGATAGATAGATAGATAGATAGATAGATAGATAGATAGATAGATAGATAGATAGATAGATAGATAGATAGATAGATAGATAGATAGATAGATAGATAGATAGATAGATAGATAGATAGATAGATAGATATTATAACCATCAAATAATATTATATTTATGCATATAAACTTACCATATATAAATAAAGCATAATCCGTAATGTCTTTCTTATCAGAACATGAACAGAACCAATAAGTTAACTGCGGTATGTAAGTGAAAGGGTTAACTTTTTATGTTGTATTCCAGGTAGCGTTTACGCGACGTTTCGCGTTGCCTCGCAGTTCGTCACAGCTTTTACTGCAGTTAGTTTTACACGGACTACTATTGGGCAGATGATTAATGCTGACAGTGATTCTCAAACGACTCTGAGCCTGGTGTATCGGTGATCTACTATGTGTATTAAAATGTTACAGACGCTCAATCGTATACAGAAGATCTCATCTGTATATCATCTATCTATCTTTCTATCTCATTCTCCCTCTTTCTGTCTTTCTTCCTACATAATATATAGCAGGGATCGACAACCTACGCAACGGCACACTTAGCACGCAGAGCGATTTCCAAAAGCACGCTGAAGACCCCCCCCTTTACCCTCCCCCTCCCCCGGTACCAAAAAAAAAGAAAGAAATTAATTGATGAAGCAGGACTTTTAATCTGTTGGCACGTTGAATGAATTAGAAATCCTACTTAGGCACACTATTACCAAAGAGTTGTTCCACCCCTGATATATAGAGCATCTTTTCTAGTGAGCCCGGCTGGTCTCGTAGTTAGTTCATCGGACTGTCGAACGAAACGGCTCTGGTTCTATCCCAGCAATTCATTCATTTGAGTCATAAATAGTATATTATAGTATAATTACTTTTTAAATATGTAAGCCAATTTAAACTTTCATTCAATTTTAAACGTTTAATCTTTTGAGTTATAAAAAAAAGTGTTATTTCTAGAGTATATTATAATTATGGGGTACGGTAGCCGAGCTGCAGCGCGTTCCAAGGGTCCTGGGTTCGAATCCTGGTGAAGGCTAGGACTTTTTTTCCAGGATTTGAGGGTTTCCCTGAGTCTACCCAGCTCTGATGGATACCTGACCTTAGTTGGGGTAAAGTAAAGGCAGCAGTGCATAGTGCTGGTCACACCTAGTATGCCGTACCTAGTATACCGTGGCCACCAGAATCTGGTGAACGCTGCTTCACCTGCCCTATGGATCAATTTGGTCCGACGAGATACTTTACTTTACTTATATTATAATTACCCTTTTTTAAATATGTAACCCAATTTAAACTTTCATTCAACTTTAAAAGTTGAGTTATTTGAGAAAATAAAATAAAAAATTGTTATTTCAAGAGTGTTTGTAGTATAACTCTATCAGGTACACAGTGTAATTATTTTACTGGATCTTTATTAATTAACAACAATAACACTCACAAGAAAAAAACAACAGAACTGACATTTAACAGACAACAGCCAAACAAGGGGGGGGGGGACTCATAAAGCAATGCAAATAAAGATGTACATCTCGTTAATGTCTGAGAGTTTAATGTTGCTTTGGTCTTACTATTGCTTTTTTTTTTTACAGTAGGAATGTGCATTAAATAAAGATATACATTTTCATGAAGATGTAGTAAATGTTCATGATTTTACATTGGTCCTGGGGCAACACAAAAACTGATTTTAGTATTTCTTTCTTACATGTATACACAAAAACATTGAGAGAAAAAAACATCTACAGACGACTAAGCGAGTCAGCGGGGGTTCAGGGTAACCCATTCCATGCCCGAATACCACTCGTGAAGAAAAAGTACTTATATGCATTTGTTCTCGGATAAGGGATAAGGAAAGTGTTTTAGTCTTTATGTTTACCTGAGCTTTGCAACAAGTTGTTATTGGGTTGTATTTCTAAATACAAATTTTAATGCCTTATGTATTATTAGTGGTGTTTTTAGGTTTAGTGATCTGAGTAATGGTGTTACTCTGGTTAATTGGGAATATTCACTAGTTATGAACCTTGCCGCTCTTTTTTGAATTTGTTTGAATGTTTTCTTTAGTTGATGGGTCCCATATAGATGATGTATATTCTAGTATAGGCCTCACTAATGTGAGATAGCATTTTAGTTTTATATTCTTACATGGGCGCCCGCAAGGGGGGGGGGGGAATGCCCAACCCCCCTGGATCTTGCCCCCTCCCTCCGAATTGATTTTTTTAAAAAAATTTGACAAAAATAGACAAACACATTTTTATTAAAACATGTATAATTAATTGTAACAACTGCGGCTTCTTCCATTGTCATATCGATATCATTATCTTTGGGGATGCATCCCCCCCCCCCCCGATGCTCTACTTTTTACTCCATTCACGTTTCTCTAAATACTATGATGCGTGCATAAAACAGTCCAATACGTATCTCTAGCATCTCCCTGGAGTTAGCTAACTCGGACTAAATGTGAACTATTTGGACCGTCGATAGCGAGTCCTAGCTTTCGCCTGGAGTGGTGATCCTAGCCTGTGCTGTACTAACTATTGGGACGGTCGATCGCAGATCCTAGCTTACGTCTGTAAATGTGTTTTAGCTTCTCCCTGGAGATGTGAGTTCTAGCTTTAGCCTTGAGACGTGCATCCTAGCCTGTGCTGCACAGGGAAAGTGGACACATGTATAAAGCTGAACTTTTGTTTCCAGTTTTTACTGTTTGCGATAAGAGTGCCACGTTGAGTTGATTTCTAATTCGTTTAAAAGTTATTTTAAGATAGTTTCGGAAAATCGTGTCGACTTTTTGTTTTTGTGAAAAGTTTTGGGTAAGCATTTCCAATGTTTTAATAATTTAAACCCAAAAATTGATAAAAGACAAAATTCGTCTGGCAAAACAATTGATAAAATCCGGCATAATTAAGCTAAGTTTCTTATCTTAAAAGTTTACAGACGTTCCTTCTAGATAGAAGATCATTACGTCCACTAGGCCCAAAACTCCTGCAAGGCGACAGGGATCCGTCGGTGGCAGGGATAGAACCCGCGACCTGTCAGTTGGGTTTTGGTTGACAGGCCGGTGAACTAACCGCTGGACCAGCCGGTTTCTGCTGGTGTCAAAAATGTTAGAAAATTTACAGTCAACTTAATATATTTGATAATAGCTTCTATTTTGCTCTTGGCTCAGAAATTTCAGAAAACATCCAAAGCTAATGGAAATGGTCTTTGAAGACACCGACAGAGTTATAAGGTCTCTTTAGAAAATACCGAACGATAGGTTTGAGGTCAAGGGGTGGGGGCACTCCCAAGCTCTACCCGGGCTCAGCCACCACACGTCACGCCAAAGGCGTGGCGTGCCGTGTAACAGGGGAAGATCTCCGCAGCGATCGTTCACTGCGGTTCCCACTAAGGACAATATCGTGGTGGCTCTCCCGTATACCTGCACTGTCACCCGGTAGCAAAAGTCCTATGCTATAGGTGATGATGATGATTGTCTATCGCTTGCGAAGAGGACCTTCCTTTGTCAGTGTCATCGTTGCTTATGGGTACGAAGATGGCTGGTGAGGCCTATTCTTGCCCGAAAAAGTTTGCCGCAGTGGGGGCATGGATGCGAGGCCTGCTGGCCGGCAGTAGAGGGGCTGTCTTTTCTGGACTTTCTTAGTTGACGTTTTGCATTTGCGACCCCTTCGCCTTTTTTCCTCATGAGCTGCTGCTCTATTGGCGGTCATGCCTCGCCAAGAGGATCGGTCCTCATCCAGTCTTTCCCAATGGTTTGGGTCAATTTCCAGATTTTTTAGGGAGGCCTTCAGTGTGTCTTTATACCTCTTCTTCTGCCCATCTCGCGATCGCTTTCCTACGACTAGTTCACCATAGAAGATTTTTGGGGGGCAGTCGTACTTCTGGCATGCCCACAACATGGTCATGGGCATCCAAATTTGGCCATGAGTCTCCAGAGTCCCTCGCGGCTGACTGTGTCAAATGCCTTAGTAAGGTCTACAAAAGTGGCGTAGTGAAGTACATGTTGTTCCTGGCATTTCTCTTGCATTTGGCGGGCAGCGAAGATCATGTCAATGGTGCCTCTCTCCTTTCTGAAACCGCACTGGCTCTCAGGCAATAGACCCTGGTCGAAGTGAGCTGTAAGTCTGTTTAAGAGTATCCTTGCAAGGATTTTGCCAGCGATGCACAGAAGCGATATCTCCCTATGGTTGTCGCATGCTTGACATTGCCTTTGCGCTTGTAGAGGTGGATTATGGTTGCATTTTGAATTCCCGTGGGACTTTTTTTTTTCACATCTCGCAGAACATGGCCGTGAGTTTTTCAACCAGTTTGTGTCCACCTGATTTATATATTTTGAAAGGAATGTGTTATTGTATTGTTCTTAGATTTAAATTATTTGAGAGGCGTGTAATATATTCTATTGAACATGAATACTTGAGTACACATTGGTTTCATTCAGATGATAAGTTTATTACATACAAAAAATATCAATGGACGCAGCACATGGCTCACAATTACTTCTTGTACATAAATTGTCAATTGTATCATAAAATCTTCATAACAGCATTCTTCATTTATAGTCATATACTTATTATATCTTGAGCACTTTAGTTAGCTCCTTATAGGATTCTTTATTTATTTAAACACTATTCAAAGTCTACAATGGCCTTTTTTGTTTCCAGCTCTAATGGAGGGTCAGCCATTCCCTCATTGATTGCTATCTGCTGCAGTCGATTGATCGCCTCATCGCTGATGGTAGAGTGCATGTTGAGGACACAGTTGAAGTGTTCTGCCCAGCGAGCCAGAATCTTTTCTTTAGATACTATAGGTACAGGCATCCAGGTACCGGGTGGTTCTCGAGACGGGTTTAAGCGTCCATTGCTTCCTCCCCACCAAGACCCCGTGGCCTCTCGACAGTGCAATGGATCTCGGACCCGCTGCGGGGGCCGTCCCCCATGCGTTCGCCCACCGGTGTATTCTTAATGGGAACGTATCGGCAGTTTACACACTACGCCACAATGAGGCCCATGGGTACAGTAGTGCGGGCCGACAGAAGAAAAGGTGGGAGTAAAATATAAAAGAATGGACCAGGTTGTCCTTCAAAGGCGCCAAAACAGCAGCACAAAATCGTGACCAGTGGCGAGTGATGACACAGGAGTCAACAATGGTCCTCTCAGAGACCAACCCACGGGTTAAGGGATGGGTGATAATGAACAGACCATTTGAATCCAGAAAAAAAACTACATGGACATTTAAAATAAATTATCTATAAAGCGAATAGAATTATTTTAAAAAAAAATAATTTTTATTAAAAATCTTATCCAAAAACTATGATCTAGTTCTTAAATTTAAGCATAGCTTCAATATTTAACACTCTAAACATCAAAGTTAAACAAAAAAAAAACAAAAAAAATATTTAAAAAAAAAAGACTTTATTAAAAAAAAAACTAACTGAGCATGCTACTAGCTTCTGTCTCATAAATGGGACGTTTTACACGGTGGCATTCGATGCTACTGTCCTACTTGTGGGACGCTGTTTTGACACTTGATAAAACGAAGTCAATGTGTTTTTTTTTATGATTTCTATTGTTATAATAAGAAATAAATTATGAAATTACATATTAAATATGTATATATATTTTCATGTGGTTTTATATCAAAATTTAATCATTTTTGATAAATGTGTACTTACTGTTGAGCATGTTTATTTTTTTCATCAATTTGTACAAGTTGAAAGGTCAAGGTCATGTTTTTTTTTTTTTAAAGTACAATTTTGTTCGAAAAACAAAGTAATAATTAAAGTCTATCTATCGTACAATGCAAAAAAAAAAAATCAAATTTTGTATTTATAAGGCATATACGTATTTAAAAGGATTTTTTTTTACGAAGTGTCCCATAAGTGGGACGTTAGCAGAAAATGGGTTAAACCATTACTAATAATATTTGCCCCCTCCCCTGTAAAATTTTATGCGGGTGCCTATGTATTCTTATTACATTTGTAAAAGTTCTTTTTTATGAATCCTAAGCTTAATGTGTTTTTTTATTTTGTAATTACTTCATCAATATGAGGATTCCAAGATTTATTATCATTTATTATTACTCCAAGATACTTTGCATTGTTAGCTTGAGTTAGTTCTTTACCTGACTGAAGTAGTTTGTTATTCTTTGTTTCTTTTTCTTGGATACCCTTATTAGTTGGCATTTTTCTGAGTGAAAAGACATACTCCCATGTTTGTAGTTCATCTAGGTATTTTTGTAAAAGTTCACTATCTTTTCTTGTCTTTATTATTCTATAAATTATGCAATCTTCGGCAAATAATCTTACTTTTGTTCCTGTGTTGATGCAATTTAGTAGATCATTAATATAAATTAGAAATAGTAGGGGTCCTAGAACAGTTCCTTGTGGAACTCCTGAGTTTACAGTTAGTGGTGATGATTTAGAGCCATCAATTATCATTGTTTGTTCTCTGCCTGTAAGAAAGTCTTGAATCCATTGATTTAAGGGACCAGAGATGCCAAAATATTGAAATTTTTTTTTTTATCAGACTAGAATGTTGAACTTTATGGAATGCTTTGGAAAAATCTAGTAATATAAAATCAATTTTGCGTGCAATCTAAAAATCGCTCTGCTTGCCAAGTCTGGCACGCGTTCCATGGGTTGGTGATACGTGACCTAGACCAGAGGTCGGCAAGTCTTTTGCTTATAGTTTGCCAAACTAGGATTTCTATATCATTCAGCGTGCCAACAACCTGAAAGTTAAGCTGCTAATCTTTTGTATTTTAGTAAGACAATTTATTTAGTGCCGCAGCTAGATCCAAGGATGGCAAAGTAGCTTTAGCCTATAGAGAAAATCATTAAAACGTTTTATATTATTAATAAAAAATTAACTTCACCTGTTTGGTATTATCATCTCTTTGTTTAAACCAGTCATAGCTAATACCCAATTTCATGACTCAACTTACACATTCATGTTACTTTACAGTCTTTATAGTTCGATCTCAGCATAACTGAGAATCCCGCTAACATATTACTACGTATCATATTGGTTCCCGTTGGTTAAATTTAAGCGCAATTGATAAGTAGTAATCATACAAACTTAGTAGTAAATGTAATGTCTGTAAATGTACTCATAAATTTTTAAGTCACCTAATCATCAATCTATATAATTACCGTGAGTTTGTTTATTTATTCGTTTGTGCTCTATAGGCTCCTAAGCCGTTTGACTAATCGGTTCAAATTTTAAATGTATAAATTGGAAACGTCCTCCAAAGGAAATTGTTATTATATAAATAATATTGCTTAATTCGTTAATTTATTTTTAAAAATAAACTTAGACCTATTGATAATCACAGTATCTTAAAGTTCTAAGCTGAGCGCCATTTCAGAATGATCTCCCCTGTTGAACGCGAGGCCTTCCCAATAATTCCCCTTGCATACAGTTTTTTATTAACGCAGCGTAAAATAAATAAATATGAGACTTATATAGCGCATATCCCGTTCCTGTTGGGAACAGTTCTATTCGCTGCTGTAAACATAGTGCTGCCTGCTGGCGCAAATACGTTTACATGCCCAAAACTCCTGCAGGGTGACAGGGATCCGCTACATCTAACCGTACTCAACAAATGACCTTTTCCGTTTATTTTTTATGTTGAACGTTGAACGCGAGGGTCTTATAGGGTTTTCCAATAAAAATTATGTTGTTTATTAACGTGGCGAACATTTTTTTTCATTATGGTAGATGTTTGCTTTATTATATTTATTTTAAATAATAGTAAGCAAATGTTTTAATTTTTTCATGGATTCACGTCACTATTGATAACATCCTTTAATGAACGACTTTATACAATCAATAAAAACAATTTAAAAAAAAAGAACAAAAACTAAATACCGAAAGAAACTTTCTCACTGCAGTTTTTACTGTAATTTTTCTCTTCTCTCTTAACGAAACACATTGTAGTCATTCGTTTCTCCGTTATTTTAGCGGGAATAACCACTAGTATTTATATAAATTTCAAATATGTTTTATAGTTGATCATTTTAAAGTAATAATTTGTAAGTCATTAATTTTATAAAGAAAAAAAACAACACAATATTAGCAATATTAACACAAAGTAAACGGGTTAATCATCTCCCTTTAATTAAATTCTACAAATTTAATACCAAACTAGTTAATTTTTGTAAATATAACTAGTGTTGCTTATAAATTATTAGTTCTTCATACAAACTCAGCATTAGGCCTATGCTCTTTTTTCATTGTGTAATTAGATGTATAAAATAATTAACGTTGTAAATAAACATTTTCTGCATTAATTAAGTCAATTAAAACATTAATAATTACAATAATTACATAATATAATGCTAGTATATAAGCCTGTTATATTTATTACAATAATAAGACAAACAAAATTGTTTTAGAAATAATTATATTTATGATTAATTAAGAGATATGAGAACATTAAAACTCTTTTAAATGTAATTAACATGTTTCAATTAATGAGCCTTTTCCTTGAATGCTCTTCACTAATTGTTCAATGTCAAGTAGGGCCTAGGCACTGTCCATAAAGTATGTCACGCTATTTTTGACCAGTTTTAACCCCCTCCCTCCCTCATGTCACAAAGCTCGGACCCCCCTCCTAAAGTACGTCACGTTTTCGAAAAAAAATAATTTTAAATAAACTTCTACCAGGTTTTTAAAATTTAATCTAAAACACACTTCACTATTAAACAGAATTAAAATATACAAATTTCACTTAAAAATTAAAATGACTGTAATAGTAGAATAGTTACTTTTCAACATTTGTCACAGTTATTCATTGAAGCAGTAACTTAATCTATATTGAATTTGACAACAAAAATTGTAAAAAATAGACTAGACAATTATATAGCACACATCATTTATCTGCTGTTTTTTTCATTTACAATAGGTGAGGTCAAGTTTTAGATAATCTTCCGATTATGCAATCTTTTTTTTTTTACACAGGATAAGAAGTAAATTAGCGAAACTTGACTTCACCCAGTGATTAAATAATAAAAAGGGAACACAAAATTTACTAAAAAAAAAAGACTGAAATTGACACATTATGTGACAAACTCTTGTGCTATATTGAATCTGTTTATTATGGTCTGTGAATTATATTTAATTAAAAAATATCACTGAACATCATCCATCCATGGTGAAGTGAAGTGTTCATCCATGGTTAGGCTAGGACTGGCATCAATCTTTTACCATCATCGTTTCCTGGAAGGATAATTGCAGACAGATGAACTTCATCCTCATCTAGCCACTCAACATCCTCTGAATGTGCATTTTCTCTTCTGGCAATAACTGCCATGAGTTCTCTTTGCCTTCTAGCAGCGATTCTTAAAGTACGGATGCGTTTTATCTGAGTTGATTGTGGAACAGTTTGGGTTGGTACATTCTCCCGAGCCCGAGCTCTGTGTTGCCCTGCATGTTTCTTCAACATTGTTTGTGAGGCAAAGTATAAGTGACACACTTTGGAAATTCGATCAAGTAAGCTGGTCTGCAAAGATGAGCAATAAAGATCATACAGGTTGTATTTGGAAAACTCCTCTTGATCTCGGCGTAATGTCATCAAATTTGAGAGTTTGTGCCACAAACAATGAAGGACATTTATGAGAATCTGCAATGGCTCCTTCTGACTCTTTGAGCCCATCAGTTGTTTGGTTGATTGGGATTGGAGGTGGAAAGAATCTCGAAGGAAAATTACTTTTAAAGCTATTCCATTCTACTTTTAAAAAATTACAAACAAATTAGAATTAAAATTAAAAGTAAATAAATGTGTGACGTCACACATGGCCTGACCTCCCCTCAACCCTGTCACAAACTGTCACACTTTCTTACACCCACTTGGGCAACAGCTTATTCTCTACATCACCTGCCCAGGCCTGTGCCCTGGAGAGGACACCTCAGCTTCGCCTCACAGCGTCGACACAACACGGGAAGCAGTAGTCTCCGGTTATAAGCCACCCGCTCAATTGGCGTAGAGCTGGCGCCAGGGACTGCTTCCGACGGTGGGCCCCAGTCAATTAGGTGTTGTCCCGCCACAGTTTGCCTGCCTTAGTGGATGACTAGGGCTTAGGGCACGCACATGCCCGACAAGTGGACTGCATCTCATGCACCAAGCAATAAAATAAAAACAAAAAAAGAAAACCTTAATCCTTAAACTGGGGAGCTGGAATGTACGGTATTACAAGGCAATTTATTCACCATAATAAATTATGGATGAGACCTTCTATTTATATCACACAAGTATAATTATAATTTATAATGTTATTACGGCTAGAGCCCCCATTCAATTTATGAAAATAATAGTTATAGTATTGTTATTATTAGTGTGAGTATCCTTGTATTAGTGAAGATCTTATTATATCATTCTGAAGTTTATTTGTAGTTGTCTAGAGTATTCCTGGTTCTTATAATCCCCTGGCAATTCACATAGCGTAGTTTTAGAGTTTTCAGTTGATTTACTTCATGTATAATTATTTGTGTGGCTCATATTATACAGCAAGAACCTCGATGTTGAGTTGTAGTGTAAATTATTAATATAGTTGAATAAATATTACACATACACACATGTATATAACTTTGAAATATTGACGTTAACCAAGTTGTGTAGAAAGCAACGATAAATTTGGTTTAATTTACAACATCAATCCAGTAGGAATCCAAATAATATTATATACACAATCAAGAAATACACATATTCCAATTAGTAATGAATATCATCAATGAACATATAGCATTGTAGTTAATAGTAGAATAATAAATTTTCCATAATACAAATCAAATAGAAACGATACTCAGAGCGGAGAATATTTGATGTTACTAGATCGAATGCACGCCAAGAACTGACTAAAAGTGTCGAATCGCGTAGAAATATATTATGGGTCAATCGTTGGAAAATCCAGCCAGCCTAGTGACACGAATATTTTGATCAAGCCTGCGTGCTGACTGCGTGATCAGATTGTTTTTTTAATTAAGAACAAGCAATAATGCTATAACAAAATAAGGAGAGACCAGACGACCTTGAAATGCTGTATTCGCGTGCACAGTTCATGTTTTTATCGAGGTTAATAAAAAAACAATAATGCTCTAATTAGGTTAGGAAAAACCCGGGGGAAACTTTGAGCTGAGAAATATTTTATATCGTTTAAACGCAATTCGCTTAAATGATTTAGTTGGTTTATTAACATTACAATGTAGGGAATTTACGTTTCGTAACAGTCGCCCGTACCAAAAGGAAAAGAACATTGCATACTAAACAATAGAAGTGTGCAATTTCTTTTAGAACCGCCTGCACTTAACTTTAGTTCTAAACAATATACAAAAAAAAACTGACCCCACCTGGGTAGTCCGTTAAATAAGACAAGTAAGGGAAATAATTTATTCTATTGAACCCTCATCATATAGGATCTCAAGTTATGCTTAAACCATAACACATGTTCGCGTTATTCTAAAAAATTATACTCTCTGAGATATCATTCCTTATAAACATCATCATCTTATTTATAAGGTAAAAATCAACATAACTAATGTTATCATATTAAACAATTCAATCATTAATTAATTCAACTTAAATGAAATTAATAATTAAATAAACTTAAGAGTAAGAATTTAATCTTAAGTGTGTAAGCATGTGAAGTGTATGCACATTACTCTATTTTGGTTTTTTACATAATCACAACTATAGTTTGATTGTTTCAAAATAAGGATGTACATTTCTGTTCATTCATTATCTTACTAATAAAGAAAAATTATGTTCATAAATCCATAATATTTATAAGTAACTTATTAGGTTCTTTCTTTTTTCTTACAACAATAATAATATTTGTTTTAGCAAATGGAAATATTCATGGCATAAAATAAGGCATAAGATATTGCATAAAATAATCACATCATATTCATATATTCATGCATTTATATTTTAAATGATCCAATTCTCTTAGTTAGGATTATCAGAATATATACATGAAGTTATCTATCCCCTTATACATTTGTTACATGCGCGATAGGGTGTCCGCGACGATGTTATCTTTTCCAGATAAGTGAGTTATTTTTAAGTTGTAAGCTTGAATAAACAAACTCCATCTTAGAATGCGCTGATTTTGTTTGATGCAGGAAAGAAATACTAGTGGATTGTGATCAGTGAATATCTCGATTGGGAACTGAGAACCATTTACATAGTAATTGAAATGTTTCAATGCTTGGATAAGTCCTAGTAATTCCTGCTCTATTGTGCTATAATTTACCTCATGTGGGTAAAATTTTTTTGAACAAAAGCTAATGGGATGTTCAAGTGAATCATCTCCTATTTGTGAGATTACCGCGCCCATTCCTGTATTACACGAGTCTACCGTTATTCTGAAGGGTTTAGTACAATCAGGTGAGACTAATACTGGTGCCTTGGTCAGTATGTCTTTTATATCATTAAAGGCTTGGTCACATTCCTGAGTCCACTTAAATTGATTTTTCTTTCTCAAGAGATTTGTCAAAGGGCAAGTGATAATAGAAAAGTTTTTACAAAACTTCCTGTAGTACCCGGCCATACCCAGAAATCCTCGAAGTTGTTTCTGCGTTTTAGGGACAGGGAATTCCTGTATAGCTTTGACTTTGGCATTCACTGGTTTTACTTTGCCATTACCCACTACATGACCTAAATATTCAATTTCTGCATGGCAAAATTGACTTTTAACTAGGTTTATAGTAAGATTAGCCTGTTTTAGTTTTTGGAATAATAGTTTTAACTGATGTAGATGATCATTAAAGTTATTACTGAACACTACGATATCGTCCAGATATGCATGGCATTGTGGGATATCATGGATAATAGTGTTTATTAGTCTTTGAAAACTAGCTGGAGCATTGACCATTCCGAATGGCATTACTTTAAACTTATATAATCCATCAGGAGTAACAAAAGTTGATACCTCCTGAGCCCTATCTGTTAATGGGATTTGGAAATAAGCTGTTAGTAAGTCAATCTTAGTTACATAGTTTGCAGTGCTTACTCTATCGATTAAATCATCTATCCGTGGTATGGGATACTAATCTGTTTTTGTCACTTGGTTTAATTTCCTATAGTCTACACAAAAGCGTAGTGAACCATCAGATTTGGGAACCAACACACATGGGGATGACCAATCACTGTTACTGTGAGTAATTATATCATTGCTCAGCATATAATCAATTTCTTTACGGATGTGTTCAAGTTGTATGGGATTAACCCTATACGGATGTTGTTTGACAGGTTTAACATTATCATCTTTTAAAACTACATCATGGGTAACCATAGTTGTTTTGTTAGGAACATCACTAAACAAATTTACATGATCATAGATTAAACCCTTGATAGAAGTCTGTTCACCTGAGTCTAGATGTGCCAGTTTATCATTGAGGTTTTTAAGTGCTTCAGTGTTTTGAAGTTTACTTTCTATGATTGTCTTTTTAAATTTAGGCGGGGGTGTTTCAACAGTTTTGATAGCACTCACTGGCCTAATGTCAGTTTGTTCTTCCCTAACAACATAAGGTTTTAGCATGTTTATATGGCACAGTCTCTGTGTTTTCCTTCTATCAGGGGTTTTTACAAGGTATGTTACATCACTGATTTTATCTAAAACTTGATATGGTCCTGTATATTTTGCACTCAGGGGTTGTCCAGACAATTGGGTCAACATGAGGACTTTATCACCAGGATGGAAACATCGGGATCTGGCCTTGACATCATAGTACCCTTTCATTCTTTTCTGAGCCTGCAAAAGATTATCTTTAACATGATTAAAAGCATGATAGATTCTATTGCTAAATTGTTCCACATAAGCTACGAGTCCAGTCTCTTCATCAGAATTTAACAAGGTTTCCTGCAACAGTTTTAGAGGTCCTCGAACTGAATGTCCAAACACTAACTCGAACGGACTGAATCCAAGAGATTCCTGCACAGTTTCTCTAGTCGCGAAAAGAGCGAATGGAATACCGCGATCCCAGTCTTCAGTGTTCTCAAAACAGTATGTGCGGAGCATGGTTTTCAGAGTCTGATGATATTTTTCTAGGGCACCTTGGCTTTGCGGATGGTACGCAGTTGAAGTTGCATGTTGGATGCCTAGTTTCTTTAAGACCTGGTTAAACAGCTTTGATGTAAAGTTAGACCCTTGGTCTGACTGTATAGTCTTTGGAAGACCGTATCTTGCACAAAATGCAATCAGTGCGTCAGATATCTTATCTGCGTTAATGGTGCGTAGTGGAATAGCTTCAGGGTATCTCGTGGCAGTGCACATTATAGTGAATAAGTACTGGTGTCCTGTCTTTGTTTTAGGCAAAGGACCTACACAGTCTATTAGCAAGTGGCTAAATGGTTCTGCAAAAGCAGGTATTGGCTTTAGAGGTGCTACCGGTATAGTCTGGTTAGGTTTACCAACTATCTGGCATGTATTGCATGACTTGCAGTATTTTGTGACGTCACGATGTAGTCCAGGCCAATAGAAGTACGGAAGAATTCGACGGTAAGTCTTGTTCACTCCTAGATGACCAGCATATGGCGTGTCATGAGCCATGTGTAAAATGTCATTGCGATATATGGCTGGTACCACAATCTGACTTCCTTCTCTGCAATTGTCATTATCACATTTCACATCTCTCCATTATTGCATTAATATTCCCTCCTTCAGAAAAAAATCCATTTCCTTTAATTTCTGCCTCCTGTTCAGTTATCACCTTTTTCTTCAGGTGTTTAATTCCTGAATATCTATTCTGTTCTAATAGGAGTAATTGTCGAGGTGACAAATTACTTTCAGTAGTCTTGACTGAGGGACCACTCAAAATGTCAGCCAGGAAAGTTGCCTGTAGGTCAATTTCTGGTTCTATTTTTGACTTTGACATGGTTTCGACAGACTTTTGTTGTTGGGCCATACCTCTAGTGACGATGCATATAGATTTGATAAAGCTCTCACTTTTATTAAGGCATTGTTTTTTCTTGGATATGGAATGCACCACATCTCCAGCAATATCATTTCCCAGTATTAAAGAAACGCCTTTAAACGGAAGTGATTTGTATACACCCACAATTACATTTCCAGTGAAGTACGCACTCTTCAGCTGTATTTGATGCAAACGAACTTGTACATTTTTCCTTGATACACCTTGAATAGTAAGATCCTGTCCTGTATATGTCGATTGTGACGTAGGAACAGTATTCTCTAAAAGTAGTGAAACCTCAGCCCCTGTATCACGGAGTATTCTGATGTTCTTTTCACTAGTGACACCATTTATTATGGATGACACGGTACCTTCTTCAATGAATGGTAAACAATTACTTGGTATCTCAGTATCGATGAGATCTGTATCCAAGTTATTTTTGTAAGAGGTATGTTTAGTACTCATGGTGGTTCTATCTGATATAGACTCCTTGGAGCTCAGATTAGAATTAGAATTATTGAAAACCATTGTC
Organism: Anisus vortex; assembly: GCA_949126835.1. Taxonomy (NCBI): domain Eukaryota; kingdom Metazoa; phylum Mollusca; class Gastropoda; family Planorbidae; genus Anisus; species Anisus vortex. Next base: position 28,646,576 of record OX421505.1, read on the forward strand.
TCTATTTCAGGAACTATTTCTGGTTTCAAGTTTCCTAGATACGTGTGTTTTGTCAGGTTATCTGCATTAGCACTAGGTATCTCTGTTTGAGTTCTAACATCCTTCTTTACATGTACATGAGTTTTTTGTTTTGGCATTGCTACATACGATAAGACAACATTCTTTTTATTCGGGTTCCCATTCAATATCCAGCACTTTTCCTTAGTATGTCCAATTCGTTTACAATGGCTACAGGTTGGCTTGGAATTTGTTGGACCTTCATTGCTCTGCTGATGTCTCTTTGATTGATAGGATTCATTTGGATTCATGGTTTTCTTTTCTACCTTCATATCTCGATTCTGGAATTTAGATTTATCAACTGTTGTAAATTTATTGCTGGAATGGATAATAACATATTCGTCTGCCATCACTGCTGCTGTTTCTACTTGTTCTACACCTTTGTCTGCTAAATGTATTCTTACATCACCTCTGATGTTATTGTTAAAGTCTTCCATTAGCATAAGATTAGCTAATTTATCAAAGTCTTTGTTTACACTTTTGGATCGAATCAATCTTTCAAAATATTTCTTTTTCTGTCTTAGAAAATCAACATGGGATTGTTCCTGTTCTTTCTTAGACTCACGAAACACTTTTCTATATTTTTCAGGTGTTAGTGCATAACTTAGCAGTACTCTATTCTTGATCAGTTCATAATCATACAATTCCTCTTCAGTAAGACTTAATACAACATCAAGTGCCTTTCCTTTGTTCAGAGCTGAGCGTAGGAGTATAGCTTTCTTGCCCTCGGGAAATTGATAGTCTCTAGCGTTTCTCTCGAAAATCATGAAGAACTCTTCCACCGAATTATCTTCAAAAACTGGAATATGTTTCTTAAACTTATACAGTTCTGCATCTGCTTCAGAGCTTGCATTGGAATGATTTTACGTACGAGACCTTGCTATCTCAATTCTTTCTTGGCTTGCTATTTTCTCTCTTGCTATTTCTCTTTCCATCTCAATTCTCTTGTTTTCTCTTTCTCTTTCCATCTCTAATTCCATCTTTCTTAACTCAAGTTTAAATTTTAATTCTTCACTTAAGTCACCAGTTGTATGCTTTACTCTTTGTTTTATAGGAAAAGGTAATTCATCATCTGATTCATCATTAATGTTATCATTAGCAGTAGTTTCTTCAATAATTAGTGTACCTTGTTTTCTTAAACACTCAGTTACCTCTTGAAGTAATTTAGTTTTTGATGTCCTAGTTTCTGTGATAGAAATGCCCAATGATTTAGCCAATTCTTTTAGTTGTATCATCGACATTTTATTAAGCTGTTCTGAGGTTAGATCAAATATCTCTGGATCCAATGTAAGATTATTTGTGGCTTCCATTTTATATATTATTAAAAGTTACTATAAATCTTGTTAATAATACAATAAAGAGTCCAACTTACTTTCTGTCCTTTGAATAATTCACTACACCACACAGTTCAGATTTGTCACAACAAGGTCATAAAAATAATACTTTCTTAGAGTTACTTTGTTTGACAAGATAATACACCAGATAATTTTCCAGGCTGAATAGTTAAGTTTTCCGATTCTCAATAGTAATGTTCAATTCAATCACAATCTTTAATATATTGTATATTGTTCATATTTTCCAACACAATCCATCCAAGTTACGAGTATGTATTACGGCAGTTGTAAATAGTTTGTGTAAATAGTATAACGATTCTTGAAGTTGAAGTAAATCCTCTAAACGTTTGTTAGTAAATCACTGACGAGCAAAACCCATTTTATTACAAGGCAATTTATTCACCATAATAAATTATGGATGAGACCTTCTATTTATATCACACAAGTATAATTATAATTTATAATGTTATTACGGATAGAGCCCCCATTCAATTTATGAAAATAATAGTTATAGTATTGTTATTATTAGTGTGAGTATCCTTGTACTAGTGAAGATCTTATTATATCATTCTGAAGTTTATTTGTAGTTGTCTAGCGTATTCCTGGTTCTTATAATCCCCTGGCAATTCACATAGCGTAGTTTTAGAGTTTTCAGTTGATTTACTTCATGTATAATTATTTGTGTGGCTCATATTATACAGCAAGAACCTCGATGTTGAGTTGTAGTGTAAATTATTAATATAGTTGAATAAATATTACACATACACACATGTATATAACTTTGAAATATTGACGTTAACCAAGTTGTGTAGAAAGCAACGATAAATTTGGTTTAATTTACAACATCAATCCAGTAGGAATCCAAATAATATTATATACACAATCAAGAAATACACATATTCCAATTAGTAATGAATATCATCAATGAACATATAGCATTGTAGTTAATAGTAGAATAATAAATTTTCCATAATACAAATCAAATAGAAACGATACTCAGAGCGGAGAATATTTGATGTTACTAGATCGAATGCACGCCAAGAACTGACTAAAAGTGTCGAATCGCGTAGAAATATATTATGGGTCAATCGTTGGAAAATCCAGCCAGCCTAGTGACACGAATATTTTGATCAAGCCTGCGTGCTGACTGCGTGATCAGATTGTTTTTTTTATTAAGAACAAGCAATAATGCTCTAACAAAATAAGGAGAGACCGGACGACCTTGACATGCTGTATTCGCGTGCACAGTTCATGTTTTTATCGAGGTTAATAAAAAAACAATAATGCTCTAATTAGGTTAGGAAAAACCCGGGGGAAACTTTGAGCTGAGAAATATTTTATATCGTTTAAACGCAATTCGCTTAAATGATTTAGTTGGTTTATTAACATTACAATGTAGGGAATTTACGTTTCGTAACAACGGACACTGACTCCCGGGCTGTCAGACAACCTTCAAGATATCAGCGATGCTCGGAAAACATCAGTCATCAACGACGAACTCGTAAGGCTACGGGTCGTTATAGCCACTTTACAAGAGACACGGCTGCAAGGCCGGATTTACCTATAAGCTAAACAAACTATAGCTGAGCGGGGGCCCCCAAACAAAATTGTTCGAGTGAACAATTGTCATATATACTTAAATATATTGCAGCATTATATATATAAATATATATATATATATATATATATATATATAATAAACGGCAGTTCTGGAAAAAGTTCTTGAACGAGTTGTGGCAGTCATAATTAAGCTTACTATGACAGAGCGTGGTTTATCTTTAAGATGAGATACGCAATTATTTGGTTCTCCTCACAATGGCAATTTCCTTGGATTACTCGAACTTATAGAAAAATTTGATCCTTTTCTAGCAAGCCATATTAAAAAAAATAGGGAATAAAGGATCAGGTGTCACATCCTATCTTTCTACAATAATATGTGATGAATTTATCTAAATTATGACACATGAAGTAAGAGACTCAACGTTGAGTGATTTAAGAACTGCAGGGTAGTTCAGTTTATCTGTAGATTCCACTCCAGGCCGGTCTTATATTGATCAGATCACTGTTATTGCGAGGTATGTTTCAACAGATGATGGTCTCCCAATTGAACATTTTCTAACTTTCCTAGAGATGGGTAGACACACAGGGGAAAGTATGGCTAAGATGGTACACAACTAACTTACAAATAAGTGCAAAATAGATTTTAGTCAGCGTCGAGACCAGTCATATGATAATGCTGCCAATATGTCTGGCAAATACAAGGGTATGCAAGAAATAATATTGAATAATAACAAGTAGGCTATTTGATAGTCATTCCCTGAATCTTGTTGGTAGAACAGTAGGTGACTGTTGCTTAGATGCAGTAATCTTTTTTGGAATAGTTCAAGAAATATATTATAATTTCTTTTCATCATCTACACATAGATGGGCAGTACTGTTGTTATTCTTCAAAGAGGATTCAAAAGTTCCATAGTCTTTGTCAAAGCCTAGATGGGAAGCACATTCAATGGCCACAAGTGCAGTTGATAGTTATGATGGAATAATTTATGCATTGCATCAGCTGCATATTGAAACTACAGAGAAAGGCGAAACAAGAAATAAAGCCCTAAATATCTATATATATAAAAAGACAGTGTTAAGCCCCGCGAGGATCCCCATTGGTCAATTTGAAAACACGTGTGTCACTGACCTATCTAGGCCTAGCCCAATATACCGTCTAATAGCTCAGTGGTAAACGTAGTGGACTGCTAAACGGGCGACCAGGGTTCGATTCTCCAGTTAGACTATTGTTTTTTTTTTTCGACAATTAATTTTTCAAACTTTTAAAAACAAAAGACATTGTAAATCTATAGGCAATATAGATTTTGTTAAATAAAAATATTTGACTATTTTTTTTACCCTATTACAATATTTATTTACTTTCCTTCTTCTTCTTCTTCTTCATATTACTGTGGATACCCCGTTAGAACCGAGGAAAGAGTCCACAATTTAAATACACATAAAATAAAAAAACATCACAAACAACAATTATAAACTGATGACAGAGTGTCACTTTAGGTTTTTAGACCAGCCCTTCAGTGACGATTTAAAAGCCTGAACTGTAGCGGGCAGTGATGGAGGACTGGTCCAGGGTGTTCCACAGCCTAATGGCTGACGGAAAAAAAAAGAATCTTTGTATTCAGTAAGTGTAGTTTATAAATTTGTTATCTGCACCTCAGACAGTCCTTTTTTTTTCACCCGGGCAACGCCGGGCAATGTAGCTTGTTTTGAATAAAATGAAGGAGTTTGAATTTATGGTAAGGGGACGTCCATTAATTACGTCAACAAAAGAGGGGGGAGGGGGTCTGAAAAAGTTTGACAATTGTTGACATGGGGGAGGTGGGGAGGTCAAGAAAAGTTGACGTCAACAATGTTACTTTTTATGAAGTAAATAATGATACAAATTTAGTACTAAATTCTACATTTGTCCTGTTAAACGTACATAGATAACATTAACAACGCAGTTTTACGTTAATACAAATATATCAATTATGGAAACTACATTTGATATGTCCTTTTTGTGTCCATCTTGCTAGTTTGTAGATCTATGTATGGGTGGAAACTAATGCAATTGTTAGCAAGGCAAAGTGACCGACCAATTGTAGAAAACCTCACCTTCGCTGTCTAGCGTAGAGTTGCCAGACACATGGGTGTCAAAAGGAGGACACCGAGATGCAAAAAGGATGACATTGAGTTTCAATAGCATAGTTTCGCATTTAGCCCGCAATCAGTATAATTTTATTACAAGAGCTGCCACTAAGTATAAATGTGTATTGGTAAACTGAGCAAGAAACCGTTTTGTTAAAAATAGCATATAAATTCAATGTGGCTAAAAGTCAGCTTGCCTTTGGTCAGGCAACTTTAAAGCTCATGCACGAGTCTTTTTAAGAAAGCGGATAATTCTTTTCTTGTACAAATGATCACCTGTTTATTAATTATATTCTTAACATGTTAATACTAATTTTAAAATGTATTTGTCCTTATGCCTACAAAACATAAAATGTTATAAAAGTTGGACATTTTAAAGGTATTGTGCTTTGCCTGTCAGACGGCGGACAAGAGTCTAAATAGGAGGACATGTCCTCCTTTTGCCGGACGTCTGGCAACCCTAGTCTAGCGAGACATGATGGCTGGAATAACAAAGGAACACAAACACACCAACAAACTGTACGCAGAGAACGTTCAGAAACCCAGTTTGTTTGCCGCTCAGTACATCTAAATTAGGCTAGGCGCCAGAGTCTGGCGTTCGTTATATAAGCCATGTAAGCGATGGATGGGATTGACAATAGAACTAAAAACAATAATAGGCCCTCGCCTAGACTATAACTAATGTTGGTAAAGCATTGAATGAAGTGAATTTTGTGAATCCAACATGTTTTTTTATTTATATTTCCTTCATAAAAATATTTCTTGGCCCACCCCATGAAGAACGAAATACTTAGTCTACCTTATTTCCTTTTAACATACCTAATTCTGATACATAAACTAATATATTTTTGCTCACTAGGCAATACATTATAATAGGTGAAATATTAAAATTAGGTCAATTAGGCTACATATTTAGTAATTTGTACCTTTTCATTTCTAATTTTCTGGAAAAATTTAATGAGATAAAAACTTATTAGTATCATAGTGGCGTCGCCAATATCATATATTAGTGGCGTCGCCAGTATTGCAAAGAGTGGGTGGCAAATAGTGCAAGGTAGGGGGACAGGGAAGGCAACTACCGTGTGTATATAATGTGTGTGTGTGTGTGTGTGGACAATAATGTAAGAAGGAATAGTGAACACATGGTTAAAACTAGGTATGTTAAGACTGGTTTTTCTTTAAAACCGGTTTTGGTTCTATAAAACCGGTTTAAAACCGGATTTTAATTTCTCTCCTCCCTCTTCCCACCCCCTTCCCGCGCAATGTCACAAGTTACAGGCCGGAAAAGCCAAATGTACGTAGTTTTATAGGTATTTTTGAAAAATAGTTCAAATTTAATTAATGTTTGCAGGACATTCAAGAGGTTGATATCTTTGAATACAATATGATTTTGTACGCTTTACCATAAAATTCTTTAGAACTAAAAAAATCTGGGCTAATTGATTAAAACCGATAATAGCTTTCAATAGTGATAATCAAATTTGTGATTATCGTTGACCATGTTATAAAAAAGCATGTGAAGAGGATGACGATGTTAATCCAGGATGCTTAGTACTCAGATGCGTACGCAATCCAGTGGTACTGCCACCGCTCCTGCTTATCTGTTGGGAACATAATTTACAACGACAATTAACATTGTTACAACAGCTATTTTAGTGAAACGTAGAATTAAACATAATTAAATATGTATATGAAAAGAACAATAGCAAACATATGAGAATTATAGTCGATTAGAAATCTTTTTAACAAGTTTTAAAATGTAATTCAATTAATTATAGTATAGACCTTTCCGTTTTAAATCTATTTTAAACATAAAAGCAAGCGTCTAAAATTGTGTTACTTGTTTTGAAGGGGGGGGGGGACCAATTGTTGACGTAATTATATAGGGGGGGGGTCTCTGAAAGTTTAACAATTGTTGACAAGGGGGAGGGAGGGGGGGGGTAAAAATCGCCTAAAAATTGTTGACGTAATTAATGGACGTCCCCTAATGTTATATTTGTGGAGTTACTTGCTGGATGGATTTCACAAGACTGCAAGACCCTTAAGTTAGTCTAGATGTATGTAGGAAATTGTAAGCTTCACTTTTGGATTTTGATAAAGGTTCCAGTGCTATGTTCGATCATTTTGAAGAAAAAGCAATGGAAAAATGACCTGATGTTGATTTTAAAAAAATCAGATATAGAAGAAAGCATATCAGTGATGATGAAGATGATGCTTTAGAGAACCTTGAGTAATGAGACAAGTTCAGAATCGAAACATTTATATCTGTGATGGATGCATTAGAGTCAAGTGGAACTCAGTATACAATGATACAAAAAAGTTTTAATTCTTAACAAAATTATTAGAAGCTACAGAAGTTGAAATTCTTGAAGGAGTTAGTGCTTTATTCCAAACATATCCTGAAGATGTGGACATGAATCTTGTAGGAGAAATCAAGCATTTTCATCAATATGTTAGACATAGTCAAGCCTATGGTTCAGCGGAACATGATAGTCTGACACATCAGGATCTGCATTGTGTAATATTTAACTATCGAGTCCAATCAGCATTCCCTAATGTAGAAGCAACTTTGAGATTGTTTCTTAGTATGATGGTTGCAAATTCTCAGATGAAGAGGATAAAAAATGAATTTAGAACGAACAATGACTTAAGATAAATTACGTTCCCTCAGTCTCATGTACATAGAAAGTACGCAGTTTGATGATGTCATCAGTGACTTTGTTCTGGCAAAGGCAAGAAAGAAAATAATTTAGTTTAATATAATTCCTGAATTCTTATAACATGTGTCTAAAGATTAGATAATAAACCTTTGTAAATTGTGCCTTTTAAAAGAATTTTTGTTTCTTTCTATCAGAGTTTGCATTTTTTTAAGTTCGTTATGAATAAAGATGATTTTAAGTTAAAGATTTATTCAAATCTAAAATAAGATGAACCGCTTGCTTCTTTTTTTCGAGCTTATATGTTCTTTATTTCCGTTCGCAACCAAAAATTAGTCATAAATGACTAATACGCTCCTACGATTGCATTAAAGGTTTCCGCTACATACAAATTTTGATTTTAATCTTAATTTTCCATTGAGAAAATTATAGCGAATTACTAAACCGAAGTCTAGAGGACTTAGTGCGATTGGAAATTCCGAAACTAAGTGTTTCAAGTTATCAAATAGCAGAAATATCAAAGCAAGCGGTCCATCTTATTATAGACTTTGATTTAGTATTTCACTATCTATAGGTCGATACTTCTTAATTATATTTCAGTTTAACCCTCTAGGTATCCGAAAATCATATTTGGCACTGACATATAAGCCTATAAAGGGCCCCATATCTCAAATAAATTAGGGCCCCATCAGGTCTAAATCCGGCCCTGCACGGCTGTTAGGTTCCTAAGAGAAAAAGACTTTTTTTCTGGCAAGGTAAAAGTGTGGAAGAAGTCAGAGAATACGGCGTCGGATTTGTTGTCCGGAACTCCCTCCTGGGGATGATAGTACCCTGCAAACAAAGAACTTAAAGACTACTTTCACTCCGCCTCCACACCTCAACAAGGCCCGCCAAACTAATCAGTGCATACGCGCCAACTCTTAGCGCCACCACGCACACCAAAGATGAGTTCTATGACCAGCTGGACTCAATGCTAGGCACAATCCCCAAAGATGAGCATTTGATATTATTGGGCGACTTCAATGCTAGGGTGGATGTGTGTAGGATGGACGATGGCAGAATACCCTAAGACATCCTATACTCTGAACTAGCCAAAGGAAAGAGGACTGCAGGCCGGCCCCACCTCCGTCTTAGGGATGTCTGCAAGAGATACATGAAAGCCCTAGCCATGGACATAAACAGCTGGGAGGAACTTGCCAAGGACAGGTCCAGCTGGAGACAAGCGCTGACCTCCGGACTGGAAGCAGGAGAAAGTAACCTGCAACGGCTTGCTGACGAGAAGCGCACCAGAAAGCCCACGACTAATTCTGTCTTCTTGTGCCAGACGTGTAACAGGGACTGTCACTCGCGTGTGGGCTTGTACAGCCACAGCAGAAGCTTCAAGTGCAAGGCCATGAGCACACATTCCCCCAAGGGCATGCTAAATTCCGTCGTCTCACGAGACTAATGGAAGCCAACAATAATGTTATCTAGTGTAAATTAAACCAAACGCTGAAAGTAGAGCGTATGCCTTGCAGATGACAAGAAATTATCGACTTTCCTAAGCAGCAATTCCTTTTCAGATTGTCCGCAAATCGTCACATTGCGATGCCTATTTTTTCGGATGTTTAAAATTAAAAATAAAAATGTCAACAACCCTCCACTATAAAGAGATCCAGATCTAAGTAATTTTGTAGTAAGATCAAGCTCTGTCCCCCCCCCCCCCCCCACGGTCCCATTTTTTTTCTCATTTATTATAGCTCTAGGCCTATAGACTATTTTAGGACCGCCATCCCCTATCCTATTGAATCAACAAATAGGCCCAAGCAAGCATGCAGTAATAGATCAATTTTACCTAAATAAACGTGTTATCTATATTCTAGGCCAGCGATGGCAAACCTATGGCACGCGTGCCACAGATTGCACGCAGAGCCATTTCTGTGGGCACGCGAGCATATATCAAAAATGGAACAGCTTAGTTATGGCCACACCGCTACGGAAAGGAAATGTGGTTTGATTCAATGATTACATTGCAGTATTACAATAACACAAGAACAACCAGAACAAATTCAACACACACACATTCACACACTAGTCATCTTCAAATCTACAAGACACGCATCTAGCTCTTGATTATGCTTTAGTTTAGAGTTTAGAGCATCGTAGATACAGTCTCACAGAATAAGGAACAAATGAGTTATTGTACCTTTCAGTTCGGGCTTTGGTTGACAGGAGTCGGCCACTACGTGTTGATTTTACATAGTTGTTGTGAAGTGGATGCATGCTATCTTTGAGTATTTTCTCTATTTTGCAGATATATCGTTGTTGAAATAGGTCATCTGAGAAAGGCAGGGTCATTTGTGTGACTTTTGACGCTATTTTTATAAGACTAACCAAACGGCACCGTAGTTTTGATGACATGTTTCCTTTGCAGCAAGTTATTGCTCACGTTAACAGGTTTTCTATAAGCTGCATTGTAAAAGTCATTTATAATGATTTAATTTATTTCTAAGTTGTTTAATGTATACAGAGAAAAGAGTCTTTGTCTAACTTTCTTTGCTAGAACTTCAAGGTGGTCGTCCCACAAATGTTTGTTGTTTAAAGTGATACCAAGATATTTGTAGGTAGGCTATCGACTTGATGTATTGATATGTCATTTATTTGTATAACTTCAATGTTTTGCTTTTGTTTTATGAAGTAGACAATCAGATCCTTAGTTTTTGCGACATTTAGTTGTAAAAAGTTAGTGGCACACCAGTCTGTGAATTCTTTCATTAGGCTCTTGTACTCAATTTCCTTTTCCGAAAAAAAAGCCGACAATAGCGGTGTCATCTGCAAATTTTATGAGACTGACTGTATCATGATGGCTCCCAATGTCGTTAGTGTATATTAGGCGAAGTATAATACTTTAGTCATGCACAATAATGTCAGATGGCTGAGCAGAGACGAGTATTGGAAAGATTTGTAGCATGCTTGGATGAAATAAGAATGTTTATGATACAAAAAGGGACAGGATTATCCACAGCTGTCTGGCTTACCAACGTTTTAACAGATTTTACAACACACTTCGATGAAATGAAAAAAAAACATGTAAGGTTCGGGAAAAACAGCAGAAATGATATTTTTTTTAATATCAGAACCTTTGAAAGAAAACTGCAGGTTTTTGAAAGATACCTACAAAGTGGGCAGCTGAAATATTTTCCAAATGTAAAAATGCATTTACAAAATTCCATAACATTTACCGACAATCCTACAAGCCATCAGGAAATCTACAAGGAATTTTCTAGCATTGTAGCGGATGCAAAGGAGAATTTCAGTAATAGATTTGTGTAGTTCCATAAGATGGAGACAACCTTTTCTTTGTTTTCTTACTTCCCCAGATAAAGCCCAATTTGAAGAACTTTCCTGCATTTTGTGGTTGGATTTAGGAAATCTAAAAATGGAGCTATTGAAATTTCAAGAAAGCTCTATTTGGAAAAATACATTCTATTATCTGCATGAAACGCTTGAGAAAATAGTGTGTGAAAGGACGGCAAAAGACAGCACAGTTGGTAGCTCTGATGAAATCCTTAAAGTGTGAAATTCTCTGCCAAATGATTTCAAGTTGGTGAAAGCACTTGGGGTTGCTCTTCTTACTTTGTTTGGGTCATCTTACGCTTGTATCAAATCTGATACCAAAAACAGACTGACAGAATACCTGATTGCTACATGTGACGCAGAGCATGAGCCAAGGCTTGACAAATTATCAGCATGCACACAACAGCAAAAATCACATTAACTATGCAAAATCATGCCGAAAGTATGTATTTAATGGTACTTGTGTAATTGTAATAGTTTTTTATTTATTTACTACAGTTCATGTTTTTTTAAATATAAAAGACTGTTTGTATCATTCAAAGATCTGCCAATTTGTTATTCTTTTTGGACAACATATGTTAATTAGGACAACTTTATGAGCTGTTTTTTTTTTATAAAGTATGCTAAAATCTCAGTATTTTTCTTTTAAATTGCTGTGTTGGCACGTTGAAAGAAGAAAGTTGGTCTTGTATTGCACTTTGGGCACGCGGCCTCTAAAATGTTCGCCATCACTGGTCTAGGCCTAGGTCTAATTTAAATTATTGTTTGATGACTAAAAATTGTTACCATAAAAGCCTAAAGTGAAATGGTTTTCTTTGGACCGGGAAGGGATTCGATCCATTGTTTATTTTATTTAAAAGCGACATTAGGCTATTTTAATTCGGCCTAGATCTATATAGGGCCTAGACCTATGCCTACTTTATAACTACTTTGATTGAAATGTTATAATATGGCCGTCCTAAAGATTTGTGTACTTTTTCATCAATAATAGGCCTACGTTTCAATTTTTTTTAATCACTAAAATATAAATATTAATGAAGTAGACTCATATATTATATAAGCTTATAGATGCTTAAAGATAGGTCTACATAATATGCCAGCAGTTTGTAATTTGTGAGGCTTGATTTTCGCTGTAGGTCATATCGAAGTTTTTGAGGGCTACAACTAGGGTTGCCGTCCGTCCCGATATATCGGGACTGTCACCGTTATGGACTTTCTTGTCCCGACATCCCGACAACACCCAGTTTTGTCCCGATTTTGCAAAATACTGTTACGAGCTTGACTCAGGAACTGAAGTAACGTAATCTGTTATCGCAATATAACATAAGATAAGATTGCTTTATTGATCCAAATAAATGGAAATTTGACTTGATTACATAAATTCCATCTTTCAGCATACCTAAAACAATATTAAAGAACCATTTATACTCAAACACAAATTCACAATAGACATTCACGCACACTATCATACCCTTTATCATACAAGAAAAAAGTAGGCCTATTATTTAGGAGTCAGCTATTGAGCCATTGTATTTCCTGACTGAAAGATGATTCTTTTGAAAGAGTCTCACTGACAGTGGAACAAAAGAGTTCCTAAATAGCCTGTGTAAATGCAGCCTGAGTTAGTAGGCTCTATAAGTTAGTTTTATTTATGTCAACAAGTTTAGGCCAACAAGGTCGTCTCACAGATGGCGTCCCATGTTGCGTATCCTATATAATATCGACGATGCAAGTGCCTTTTAGATCTAGCGCCATCATTCGAGAAAATACCAGATTGACTTGCATGGAGTTTTATATATACATAAAAGGGAAAAATAGACTTGCTGAAAATGGTGAAATCTTCTGAAAAATATGGTGTAGGCTACAAACTACGTCTGCCGCAACAAATTCCTTGTAATTGTGTTCTAAATAAAAAGTAATTATATTAAATACATTTTTTTAACTTCATTTCTACATCCCCGTCTCAGAGTGTCCCGACGAGGTCTCAGCTAGATATGGCAAGCCTAGCTACAACTATATTATTATTATTATTATGCTCTTTACGAAACATTAATTAAAGTAGGTCAGTAGGTCTATAATTAAATATAGATTATAGTCTATGTTTCTATATATATTGACCAGATAGGCTATATTATTGTAAAAACAAAATCATATGAAAAACATTCAGAGCATTAATAAACTGAATAATTTTAAGCATATCGATTTTTTTTTAAATAATGAATAATTTATTCGCTTTCAGCTCCAGTAGGCCTCTAGCTACATTTCTTTGGATTTGGTTTAGCCTTAGCCTGACAGTCAGAGTTATAGGCTAAATATCTGGGCCGTCTGCCTGTCAACCTGTGTTCAAATCGCCAAATGAAATCGTGTACCGACATGAAATGTACATCAATCCACAAAATATTTTTCTGCAATTTTATTCCTATTTCCTTCAATATATTTGAAAAAAAAAAAATTTAGATCGGTGACTAGAAATCAAAATGCGACTCAACAAAAATATTTTATAAAATACATGGTCGAATCCAGTCCATCATTTCAACAACGTAGAACTTAGTGTGGATTTTAAATTAATTAATATATTTAAATATATTAAAAAATATCCTTAAACATTTTAAACGTTTATTGTATTATTATAAGAGTTAGAATATAATATCATAAATAAATAAATAAAAGTTATTTCTGTACCCATAGTGCCTTTTTATATGTATAGATAGAATATGGCGGCGCCATGCTTCGATATCAATACGTATAATTATGAACTAAAAATCGGCGGAATTAATAATTTCGCCAGAAGGAATGGTAAGTAAATTATCAATTAATTAGCGGTAATTTAAATTATCCAAATATTAAATAGATAATGAGATAGCATTCATTTTAATAGCTCTATTGATTCACTGCATCGTAAGCGTCCACAAATTTACGACAGCGGCCGAATTCCTTGTTTGGTTTGCAAAGGCTTGAAAAAAATGTAAGGTGGCGTCCTTCGCCATCTTCTGTTTAGTTCAAACTAATTACATTGGTAAAATGTGCGTTTGTTTTTGTATTTATTATGTTCTTTTTATATCTACACTATAACTCTTACAATAAAGCATTTACATGTTCTGTAATATTTTCGCCGCCATATTAATGTTTTTGGTAATTTAGCAAACGACAATCGGAACGACAGCCTAAAATTCAAAATGTGAAAAATAAATGTAAACAACTTTCCTAAACAGTTTTAACATTTTTTCGTATGTTTTACGTTAATATGTCGACTGCATATATCTGCGTAATTGGTATTTACATACATTTCTTATGAAATTTAGCAATTCTATTAGGCTAATTATTTTGTTTAGAGCCTAAAGTTTAATATTGACAATACTACAAAAACAAAAATACTGGAGACTTATTAAAATTTTAAACAAGTTTTAAGCCAAATAAATCAGTTGTTTAACATTTTTACAGTCTCCAATCATTTGAATTTATTTGTCTAAAGAATGGATCATATAAATATAATATATATAATTTTTATTGTTGAGATTTCACTGTTACAAAACTTGTAATAGTACTAATAGTAATAGTCACCATAGGCTATGGCCATAGACGCCGAGCCATAGTCCATAGCCATAGGGCCCATAGCCATAAGATCATAAGAATAAGCGGCATAGCATAGGCCTAGGCAAAGACTTTTTTTATTCTGTTGGTCTAAGTCACCTAAGCCTAAGTGTAACCTAGTACATATTACCAATAATAACTGCCATGGTATAGAATTATATAAGCCTTTTAAGCCCTAATATAAATTTTACTTTGAATCCTTTATCACTGAATTGACTGAAAGCGTAGACCGATTATCAGTTAAAGTTGGTTAAAGGCTAAAATGTCTACTTTTATTTTAAAAAGCTATAGGCCTATATTAATGACTAGAAATCTTTGTGGAAAATTACTACACTACTTTTAGGCCTATATAATTATTTTCTAGACCAGGGTGTCCCAAACGTTTCAATTTTGGCATTAATATTGCACTAATATGTCAAATATGCACTAGGCATAGGTCATGATAGGTCTACCTAGTCAATTTAATTGGACTCTTGTTAATATATGGCAGGTTTCACAATAAGGTTTTAAAAAGTTCCCTTTTTAAACCAAATTTTTATTTTAAGCTTTGTCACTGTATTATATATCATTTTAAAGCCTAGAAACTGAGGAATCTGAATATGAAGGTTAGAAAGTCAGCCGACTTTCCAATGTTTTATAATTAATAATTTTAAGATCGGGAAATTCCGTCAGGCACAGTTTAGCCGGCGCAAAAAAATACACGAGACTAAACAGCTGCAAAATATTATAAAAACGTACAATATTGTGTTTTTTTTATATTTTTATGAAAAATAAACTAATAATACTTGAAATATCATCATTTGTGTTGTGTTTTGTTATTAATTTCACTAATAAACTAATAATTTGGCATCCTTAGGTCATTAGGCCTAGGATATGTGGTACCGGAAAAATAAACAACATGGCGGCCATTTTTTACTTAAAACGTGGTTTTAGCGAAAATCATGGAGAGATATTATTTTTATGTTTAAACAATTACTGTTCGCGTAAATTTAGTTTTAAAACATTTAATAATATTGAAAATCGTATACAAGAACTTAGATATAAAAAAAGAAATGCGTAAATAGCGTTTTACTGTAAATTATCGATAACGGCCGAGCGTGCGGTCCTCGGCGGTGTAACGAAACCCTAATGGCAACATATCAGACAGACACGGGTAAAATAATTATATTAAATCGAAAAACGCATTTTTAAAGTAAAAAAACGCGTCAAATAGAACAAAACGGCTATCCGATTGGATTTATATTTTAAAATTCACTCGAGCGCATTTTAAAATGAATGAAAAATCGATTCAACTTTTTCGGTACCACGTAAGGTTCTCTTGACAGAGCAAGTTTTTGTGATGTACACCCGATGGTTTTTAGCAAATAAAATAAAATTTGAGGCTGAATATTAAAAAATAATGCCGTTTTTATGAATTAATATATATTTGGATTAAATTTGGAGAGTTTTAGAAATCTACAATGACTTATCTATTTTTAGTTCGAGTTTTAGGCCTAGCCTAGGGAATAAAGAAAAAATTCCAGACGCGGTGTAAAAAAACTAAGAGATTTGAAAAATTGTTTAAAAAAAAAATAAACATATGTAACGACTTTCATTGCAAGTATAGCATATTATAACATATGCATGAATGAAAAACATCCAGAAATCGCGTTAATTTTGCTTTTTAATACTTTTACTTAAAGCTTTTCAAGTAGGTACAAAAAAAGGGGAATGGGATCTGCATGCTTTGTTACGTTACACTGCATAAAAAATATAATAAACAACACTAAAATAAAATAAAAACTCACAATATTGATTTTGCTGATACTTTTATTACATATAAACACAAACAAGTAAAGAAAACAACATTTTGTACATACATTTTTTTTTCTTCAAATATTCAAAAAAAGTTGACCATTTGGTGGCCATTTTGTGAAACCTGCCATATATATATAAAGCGGAAAGCGGGTAGGCCTATTTAAAAAAAAATCATGTATTTATTAAATCCTCATCTAAATACTTCACAGCAGACAGGAAGCGAAAAATTGATCACTTTCAATTAGCATAGCATGTAAATATAGGCTATAGACCCATATATAATATAGGCCTATATGCTACCAAATTAGCAAAATCTGGTAAATAACTAAAAATTACCTCCCATTTGACAATTACACATTAGACCAGTATTTCTTCCATTTGACAATTACGCATTAGGCCAGCTTGTTCCGCAAAAATCTCTGAAAAATGCTTACATTTTAATTACGAATGCAATAATACAAAATAAAATAGAAATCTTTGCCCACTTTTATTTTGCTTCTGCTTCAATTTATTTCCTCTTTTTTTATCGCGAGCACAAAGCATAATTCATAATATGACTTCACAGCACTACCAAAGCTGCATTTCAGTTTTTTGCAATGTTAAATTATAAATGGATTTAAATTTATTTAATGGAAAAAATATTCCAATGAACTCCAATGTATTAAGCAAAGACTAATATGTGTTACTAATGCTTATTGTTGTGACCATTGACATTTGTAATCGTAAAACTTTCTGTAAAATATGGAGCAATTAAAATAAGTAAAGGTCCAAAATGCTAAAAATAATGTAATCCTTGCTAGCCAAACCTATAAAATATGTTACCTTCTACAGACTAAAAAATATATGAAAAATAAAAGAAATTAGTTTTTTTTTCAACTGCTTTAAGTCCGCTATTTCTTATGTATTTTAATAATATACATTATTTAGTGTATATGTTAGCGTCGAAAAAGATGCTTCTGGGCTTATCCTCATTTTGGTCCTGTGTTCCTTTATTTTTACCTTGGGTATTCCTTGTTTTGATTAATGGAGGTAGGCATGGCTGCTGTAAGTTTGCAGATCTCGCTCCCTCTGGACACATTTTGTATTGCTGTAGCAAAGGGGACATTTTTCGTATTGATCGCAAATTACAATGTGGGAAGAATCCAAAATATATGTAAATCCTATCTATAAGATTGTAGTAGTTCAAGGTGTGCTTTTTTTTTCTTTTGACCAAATTTAAGCTGCTAAATCAGTGTTTAAGCATTATAAGAAAACCGTTCCATGAAGCAAAACTTAAAAGTATTGTCACACCTTCAATTGGTTGAGCGCCAAATTTCAGGAATACTAATTCTAATTATAATTCAATCTTAATTGTAAAAAAAAAAATAAAAAAAATATTCAAAACGTCAATAGTGTGTTTATCTCATTACGGATAAAGGCCTAGGTAAGATAAGAAAAAAAATTAACATATAGCTGGTTGCAAAGAGAGAGAGGAGGCCGGTACTCACAGCTTTTTTGCTGTTGTGGAGTTAGTGGATGGGTACAAAATTTCTAGTTGAAAATTATCTTTAAACAACTCCTAGGTTAAATTATTATGACCTTTATTTGGTTTGGCTACTTCAGACCTGCCAAGTACTACGAATTTTTCGTACTTAATACAAAAAACAAGGTCCGACTACGAAATTACAAAATGTGCAAAAAAAATACGAATTTTCTCAGATTTTAGCTAAAAAGCAAAAAACTGATTTTTTTCTGATTTTGTAAGAAATTTACAAATTTTGTTTATAAAAATGCGAATGGAACACATGAAGACGCTATCAGAGTTAAAATTACGATTTCCGTCCGGAAGTTGCATTTAATAAATATCTGTGTCTCTCACTGATCTATATAAAAAAAATTTCACATGCTTTAAAACTGGGCTTATTCTGGGATACTGTATCGTTTCTATCAACAAATGAATACTGTATATACTCGCATATAAGTCGCATTTTTTTTACAGAAAATTTAGACAAAAAGTAGGGGTGCGACTTATACACCCAACACTGTTTTTGAATAGTCCAAAAAACATCACTACTCTGTCATAAAGTTTCCTACATAACCCGTATAGTTGATTGGAGTTATGTAGTATTTTTAGGATATGCGTAGGCATACATTTTACATTTAGAAAACTTTCATAGGTGTAAATATTACTATCTTTATATAACGAAAATTGAATCGACAAATATTTTAGGTTTTTCCGACCCCCCACCCCCCGCTTTTCCATTTTTAACTTTTGGACCTATTTTGTATTACCGAAACGTAGCTTAAGTTTAAAGGCGGCATTTTTTTGGTAGGCTTATTACAGTATGGTAAGAATAGTAAATGTGTAAAAGCCTGTGTAGGCTTAAAATGTA
Source organism: Anisus vortex (assembly GCA_949126835.1). Classification (NCBI taxonomy): domain Eukaryota; kingdom Metazoa; phylum Mollusca; class Gastropoda; family Planorbidae; genus Anisus; species Anisus vortex. The sequence goes on from OX421505.1 coordinate 28,665,407, forward strand.
GGTAGGCCTATGGACAAGTCTTAATGAGGAGTGAACTTTTGAACCCGAATGTTCGTGAACTTCCTGTTCAATTTTTAAACTAATAAAAAAAAAAGCATGCTTTTGCTGGTATTTGACAATTGATTTCAACCTCGACGGCCAGTTCTAGTCTTTTAGAATTATACTTATACAAAGGATACAATATTAGTTATGAGGAATCCGTTTTTAACATCAAAAGTGAACAGGCGATCATTAATACTCATAACTAATACTAATAAGACTTGTCCATAAGCTTAAGATGCGTTTTATTTAGTACTTAAGGTCTAGTCAGTGTTGAGCATTCCGATGAAACCGCGCAATGTCTAGTCAATGTTTAGAAAACTACGATTGGCAGATGGACGCGTGAAATGTCAATAGTGTGTTTTATTTTCAATTAGTTGCATGAAAGAGTTGAAAAACAAACACATCTTATTATTTTTCGGTCGCGGAGACGCACATGAAATCATTACAAACAATGTTAATGGTAATTAGGACACATGTACAGCGCATCATAAATGCTGGCGCCTCCCAGTCCCCAGTCTAGGCGACATTAAGTCTAATGACGTACTTCAAAGACTTTTTTGTGTGGAGTGTTACTATAGGGATAGCAACTTGAGTAGGGAAAGGGACTTAGATGAAGAAACAGATACCTTACTTTCCCATTATACTAATGTCTGTGGGCCTATTGATCGGTTGTTTAAGATGAAGCCCTGCCTTTATTTGATTATGTTTACCTTATGCACGATTAAAACCATTTTTTAAGAAAAGTTACCAAATTAAGGTGAATATTTATTAACCTTTATGTTTAAAAGGTATGCATTTTTTAGATATTAAAAGGCAGTATAATCCGGGAAGTTGGGGTGCGACTTATGCGCGGGTCAATGACAACATATAAGGCAGGTTTCACAAAATGGCCACCAAATGGTCAACTTTTTTTTTAATATTTGAAGAAAAAAAAATGTATGTACAAAATGTTGTTTTCTTTACTTGTTTGTGTTTATATGTAATAAAAGTATCAGCAAAATCAATATTGTGAGTTTTTATTTTATTTTAGTGTTGTTTATTATATTTTTTATGCAGTGTAACGTAACAAAGCATGCAGATCCCATTTCCCCTTTTTTTGTACCTACTTGAAAAGCTTTAAGTAAAAGTATTAAAAAGCAAAATTAATGCGCTTTCTGGATGTTTTTCATTCATGCATATGTTATAATATGCTATACTTGCAATGAAAGTCGTTACATATGTTGTTTTTTTTTTTAAACAATTTTTCAAATCTCTTAGTTTTTTTACACCGTGTCTGGAATTTTTTTTTTATTCCCTAGGCTAGGCCTAAAACGCGAACTAAAAATAGATAAGTCATTGTAGATTTCTAAAACTCTCCAAATTTAATCCCAATATATATTAATTCATAAAAACGGCATTATTTTTTAATATTCAGCCTCAAATTTTATTTTATTTGCTAAAAACCATCGTGTTTACATAAAAACTTGTTCTGTCAAGAGAACCTTACATGGTACCGAAAAAGTTGAATCGATTTTTCATTAATTTTAAAATGCGCTCGAGTGAATTTTAAAATATAAATCCAATCCGATAGCCGTTTTGTTCTATTTGACGCGTTTTTTTACTTAAAAAATGCGTTTTTTGATTTAATATAATTATTTTACTCGTGTCTGTCTGTTATGTTCCCATTAGGGTTTCGTAACACCGCCGAGGACCGCATGCTCGGCCGTTATCGATAATTTACAGTAAAACGCTATTTACGCATTTCTTTTTTTATTTCTAAGTTCTTCTATACGATTTTCATTAACATCGCAATATTATTAAATGTTTTACAACTAAATTTACGCGAACAGTAATTGTTTAAACATAAAAATAATATCTCTTTATGCTTTTCGCTAAAACCACGTTTTTAAGTACAAAATGGCCGCCATGTTGTTGTTTTTTCCGGTACCACATATCCTAGGCCTAATGACCTAAGGATGCAAAATTATTAGTTTATTTGTGAAATTAATAACAAAACACAACACAAATGATGATATTTCAAGTATTATAAGTTTATTTTTCATAAAAATATAAAAAAAAACACAATATTGTACGTTTTTATAATATTTTGCAGCTGTTTAGTCTCGTGTATTTTTTTCGCCGGCAAAACTGTGCCAGATGGAATTTCCCGATCTTAAAATTATTAATTATAAAACATTGGAAAGTCGGCTGACTTTCTAACCTTCATATTCGGATTCCTCAGTTTCTAGGCTTTAAAATGATATATAATACAGTTACAAAGCTTGAAAAATATATTTTGTTTAAAAAGGGAACTTTTGAAAACCTTATTGTGAAACCTGCCATAAGAAAAAAATTCTTAAACTAGGGGTGCGACTTATACGTGAGTATATACAACTTATACGCTAGTATAATTTAATAGCATTATCTTTCGCTCCAAGGGCCAGGCAAGAGAGTAGGGCTAATGAAACCATGAAGCCAAATGCGCTAATCATGCTAATGCCTACTAATGGAATGGACTATACTAAGACCAAGACTAGGTGGATAAGCCAAGGGCCCAACAAGCCAGGCTAAGGGTTTCTTTTAAATTCTTGGTTAGCATTCGTCTCTAATTAAAAAATAATTGAAATTGAGTCTAATTCTAAAGGTCCAGTAACTCATTTAATTTACAATTGAATTAAAATAGTAGGTCCCTATTAGCCTATTCTATGTTATATAATAATAAATATTAAATAGTGTATAGGCCTACTTTATGAAGCTTCTAAGGCTTCTTTGAAATGGATATGACTATGACTCATGAGTGAAATAAAAAAAATGCTTACAAATATTACTACTAATTGACTACTAATTTGGGGGTCAAAATACGAATTTTGAGGTGGCTCACTACTAATTTTAAAGTTTTCAACTTGGCAGGTCTGCTACTTATAAATCAAGGAATGTAGGCCTTTTTTGTTTTTTTGTAATGATATTTTTCCAAAATTTTAAGATAATTAATTTTGCATCATTGGTATTGTTCAATGTGTATTTACTAAACAAACTATATTTTTGTAATGAATTGGCTGGAAGCTGCTATTGATGACGTCACAATGACTGAAAGTTTGCAGTCCAGGCATTATAAATTTAAGAAAGGCAAAACAGGGTGATTTCAAAAGAAATAGTTGTCAATTTTTCATACCACAAAAATTGTTGTTATGGAATAAATTACATGTGACAAATTCATCCTGGTCTCACGTGACTGGCGATGGTAAAAAACTGATTGAAATTAAACGCTGCCTGAATATATTTGGCTCTAGATGGTTCAGAAACTATTTCTTTTGCATAAAACCCAGTAGGTTTTTGATAAAATACATGTAGCCGTCACCATATCAGTCCGGGAGCATATCTTGTTGAAGCTGACTTCTAAGTTTCTTAGTGCTATGCTCTACCAGACCTTGCACTCCTCTCTTGGGTGGTGATGGATTTTGCCTTTTAAGCTTTAACAATGGTGTGGTGATCATATCGTCATTTTCTCTTCCAGGTAAATTAACATGAATCAGGGCCCAGCAAAGCGTTACAGGGAAATAACAGACACTGGCAATAGACGGGTTGACAGAAAGGCAATATTACTTACCAGCGGCATTGCCTCATCATGCTGACTCGTCTATTTTGTCTTGTTCTTTTTTGTTACATTTGTTTCTATCAATTTTTTTTTATGTGTTATAAATTATGAAAATTCTGTTATCACACTTACCAAAAAAGGAGTGGATTTGTTTTTAAACTTCTGTCACAATATAATAAGTTTAAAGCCCTGTTTAAAAAAATTATTTTTTTGACTTTAGAAGATAATGGTCATGTTCTAATGCGTCATGTTTGTTTCCGTTCATCCAGACTATTGAAAGAGAATCAACTAAAAAGTTCTGTCCAAAGTGTAACTTGCAAGGCATTAAGAGCGTTCTCAATTTGTTTCAAATAAACGATGAAGAGGCGTTGTTGATGTGTAAAAATGTTGAGGTAAGTTTCTCCTTTTTTTTTACTCACAACTTGTTTACCAAATTCTATTGACCATGGGACAAGTCTTAAATATTATGCATGCATGGTGAACCTAGAGGTTAGATGTGTACCAACATTTCCGGTCATGTTTGTCCATTTGCTAACAAAACATGCCTTTGTGCTGCGTTACTGGTTGTACTAGCGAGTAAGAAAAGATGCAAGGGGGGGGGGTAAATTTTATTTCATTTCCAAAAGAGGTTGCAGAAGGAAAACGATGGATTGTGAACTTCAGAAGTGCATAATCACCCATTTATCATCCCAAACCTATTACTTGATGCAAATGAATATTCGTTTTTATGTATCTACAGATTTTCTTTTTTAATAAACAAGAAACGCTACTCTTATTTTATAAATAAGCTAAATTTAACTTAACGTAATGAACACTTTGAGTATTTATTATCTCATCACTTTTGATGTTTAAAAACGGATTCCTCACAACTTAAACTTATCTTGTAGCTTTGTATATTTCTAAAAGACCAAAACTGGCGGTCGAGGTTTAAATAAATTGTCAAACACCCACAAAAGCCAGTTTTTTTGTTGCTGGAAATTCATGAAGACGTTTAATCATTGAACCTATTGAAGAGGTCAGGCCTCATTAAGACTCGTGTGCATTAGTATACATATGGAAAAAACAAATCACTTCCCATAGTATAGAATCATGTCCTGTAAATTTTACCTTGAATGCTTGCATCATTTCTCAGTTTAAGCCTAAAACTTGTTGTGAATGTCTACTTTTCACAGTGTACATACATACCCTCTCCTGCAAGCTTGGAATCTCAGATTGTGAATCGTGATTTAGCCCAGTTGACTATAAGAAAGAAGAAATTTAGCAGCTCATCGTCTGCTTCGTCCGTTTCCTCCTACTGCAGCTTCAGCACCGACTGTGGGTATTCTAGTTTGTCCAGATCAGCTACCACCCGCTCCCTGGACACAGAGAATTATTTGAAGCGCATTGGTAAACCTGGGGGCTTGGCACCCTCCAAAAACTGTCTTCTGTCACCAACACCCACCCCAGAAGTGAATGAAAGGAAGTCCCTGGTTCCTTTTGCGGCTTTTCCGGCGGGGCACGCTCACAACTTTTACTCATTTCAAACGAGTAAAATAGAAAGGCTAAAGAAGAAACAGTTGATCGACACAGTAAGTGCTCCAGTTAATAAGCTTGAACTTGTCAGTTCAACACACCCAAACAATAAAAGCCCCACTTTGCAGCCACCTGCTTTTGATTCCTGGAAGTCCCCCTCACCACCAGCTTGTGAATCTGGGGTCTTTACAGCTAAGAAGACTAAACTTATTGCTAACCCCTGTGGTAAATTACCCAGTGGTGTATTGAAACAAAGAATTATCCAAGATCAAGAGGCCAAGACAAAGCCTTTGGACATCAGGCCAGTGTGCTTGTTGGAAGATTTTTTAAAAGACTATTCACCTGAAGAAAACTCAGTGGCACCCACCTCACAATCTGGAAAAACTCATATAGCTGCCATTAACGAACAGTTTTTAAAAAAGCGTGCCTATGTTCCATCTGAGTTGACTGGCATTAAGAACCCAACAGCATTGAGCAGTGATAGTGTAAAAGAACAGTATACACTAGAAGCAGAGGAAAAGAGTGGCATAGAAAGTCTGTTTTTAAACAACCAGGAGGAATTGAAAGAAGTTACTGAACTGGATGAATTTTACATAAATAACTTTGAAGATTTCTAGTTGTTTGCAATTGTATTTATGTGGAGAGTAATATGCTAGTACTTCATATACAGTGATTTCATTGCAAAAGATATTGCCACTATGCCAGTAACTGGAAATCTGCAGAAAGATCCGGAGGGTTTGGGCGAGAGCGAGAGACAGTTTGCACCTGTGGATAATGCTGAAGTCTCTGAGCCAGTTCAGGTCTCGGATTGTGTAGTCAATGAAGTTTCTAGTACAACAATAGACCCGGACCCTACATTTGAGACGGAGCTGATGCACGCAGAAGATGCAGAAGCTGTGCAGGAAACTGTGCAGTCTACCACAAATGTAGAGATGTCCTCAGATTCCTTGGATGGTTTAAAAGATGCTGAATCGCCATCGAAAGAGTCTGCTTCCAAAATGAGCAACAACGTTGCTTCCTCCACGCAGTTTAGCAAAGGATTTCAAGATGCCTTTGCTGCATTTGCATCTGCATCATTCAGAGAAGATGATGAAGATGCACCAGCAGATACCAAGTCGGTGATAGACTCTAAGAATGAAGCAGTTGCAGCGGTGGCCGCCGATTCGGCAGACGCTGTGGCGGTAGAGCCCCTTGTGACATCTGCTATTGACTCTGGGATGGTTACAACGACTGACGAAGAGTCCTATGTAACGCAGGGTCAGGGGAGTGAGACGGCCCTTGTGGCTGGGATCGATCAAGTAGTGGATGAACAAATGACAACATACCAAGAGACAGAGACCCAGTCTTTTGTTAGCCCAGATCAAACTCAAATGCCCGAACCAGTTGCAGAGCCTCAGCCAGAAACGACTTCTGCATCTGATTCAGTTTATTTCATTCAAACTACAGACGCTACTGGTCAGATTGTCACATCCATCATTGACCCGAATGATATTCCAGCGTATGCTGATTCGATTGTGTACAAACAGTGCATGCTACCTGACGGAGACATTGAGACCACAATTGTGTCCCAGGGAGGAGTTCCTGTGACACAAGAGGAACAACCCCAGGAACAAGCTGCTGCTCCACAGGAGATAGAACAAGTTGAGCCCCAAATAATCTATGTCCATGACGCAAACGGGCAGCTGACTCCCATTGACTCTGTCCAGTCTGCTAACGACGTAGCCCCACCTGGGAAGCAGTTCGTTTACATGCAGGACTCAACTGGCCGTATAATTCGCACCATTATGGATGCAAACCAGACAATGGTTCCCGGGCAACAGGTGTACTACACTCAGAGCGAAGACGGCAGGATCATCACCTCTGTGATGGACTCAACCACAGCTGGTGTCGCTGAGGAGGGGGCACAGCAAGCTGCCGACCAGCTTTACCACCAGCAGGCTGAGCAAGTCTATCACGGTCAAGACGAAGCCCAGCAACAGACCACTGCCCTTGTCGGGGCCACTGCAGGTTTTAACATAGATAACAGTATGAGTGGTCTTAGCATGCTGGCGGAGTTGTCACACCTAACTGCTGGACAAGGTGAGATTTTTTTTTGTTTAAAATCCTAAAATCCCCTATTTATATGGGTTTTGGAAATTTTTTGACTTTCAATAGAATGAACAAAGAAGCATGACTGACTAATATTTATTTTAAATTTAAAAAGATACTAATTTGTCAAAGAAGTCTTTATTTCCCAACATATTTTGTTAAAATTATTTTATGAGTATTGAAAATCATCCAGAAATAATATTTTAATTTGGGCTACTAGTTTTGACATTAATGAAAAGATCTCACATGTAATGTATAATGTTTTTTAATGTTATTTAGTGAATGGTTTTGTAAAGTTTTGGGAAAAGTTTAGAAATGTTGAAATGATTTTAGGAGTAAGAGCACTGTAGTAAGCTACTCATGCAAATTTTAAAATGCTCTACAGTAGGGTTGCTTCAGAGTACTGAAATTGTATTGTCCAAGTTTTCATTCTTCTTGCTTTTATTTTTATCAGCAACTGAGTCCCGTACAGCTTCAAGCACAGAAAGCAATTCTATGGACATGGATGAGTTCAGGCCTGTAGCCATGGTGACCAGGAGGGTTGGTGAGGAAGATGCTGGACTGAAAGCTGGTGAGACAGATTCTGGTAGTTTGGATCAGGACCAGGGCTCTTCTTTTCAACAGGAAGACAGTTCTGGTGAGCCAAGAGCCCTTAAAGCATGTTTTGAGAATCACATTTTGAGTTTCATTGTCCATCCTATTATGTTATCATCTTCAATTTGAGTTTTATTTGGGTCATCTCATTTTACAGTTGCCTCTATAGATTTTTAAAATGCTTTAAGGGCTTTTTTTATTGGTTCATTGATCTCACATTTTGATTATATTTTGTCATTTGTAAAAAAAAAAATTGTAACGTTTAATAGTTATGCTGTGTGTCCTACAGAAATTGTTTAGATGAAATGGACACACTGGAAGTCTTAGTGTTAAAGAAGCAAATTGTAACATGCTTAGAATGAATGTGGCTGTTAAAATGGGATTTAATATTATCCCTTTCATTTTGACCCTATTATATAGCACACTGCCTGCTATTATTTTAACTAATTAATATCCTGCATCCCAGACATTGTTTCACACTAGGTGTTGCCATGTGTTTTACCATTACAGTTTCTCACAAAAAAAAAAACAAGCGCTTGGTCAATTTTCTTGATGTCAAAAGCTAAAAAAAATAAAATGGACTTCATCCTTATTGAATGAACATTCTACCCAAGGTTACAACAATGTTATTGTGTTTAGATAACCTTGTGTAAGAAGGGAATAGGCACCTCCGCTAGCTATGTAAATTTAATCAGTAGGAAATATGAGCCTCTGCTTCCTGTTGTCAAACCAATTGGTGGTAATAAACAAAACATGCTTCGGTGCTGAAAGGTTTAGAAAAATATATGTGTGAAGCTAAGGACAGTTGCAAGCAGTATTTACCTTTCAACGCTTATTTCATTGGTCCGTGGCAGACAAGTTCTTGATTCATACTTGTGAGCAACTTATTTTGACAGAGCCTAACAAAGCCCACCTAGGGAAGTCTTCATCTTCATTAGTGCATATAGTGTCCCACACCACCTCCCTACACCAACTTTCTAGTAGAGCTCATGGCCAGTAATGGATGAAACTGTTCAGTGTTTAACATTTTTATACAAATACTTTAGTCATATTTGTTTCTAATCGCAGGGAAAATACAAACAACGCAAACAAGTCCATAAAAATATTAATTCATAACTATTTAAACAAAAAAACAACATATTGTAAAGAAAATTTATATGAATTCCTTATATATCTGTCAAGTGTGAGATCCTATAAATGGTACCAACAAGTTGTTATGCAATAACAGCACCCATGTTTTAAGGGCAATTTTGTTATCCACTGAAGTTTGTAAAAAAAATTGTACTGCTGTAACTTAATAAAAAAAATATTTTCATCAATATAGCATTCCTATAAATTTAATCATCAAATGAAAAGAAAAACATTTTGCTAAGTACGCCTATGATGAATATCTTTCCAATGGTGTTTTCATGTGCAAGAATGTTTATATATGCCTAGTGAAACCTGTTGCTGTCATAAGTAATGTACATATTTCTTTTGTATTTTCAGCAGAAGCACACTCATTTATTTATAAATATAATTCTATTACAATAGGGCTGGAAGATTCCGTCATCAGTAAGCTTTTGGCCGAGATGAAGGTAGACCAAACTCCATCGTACACCGTGTCCAGGGACAACTTGTTTGTCCAGTGGCAAAATTTGGACGCCATGTGCTGGATGGACGTTGTCCTAATCATGCTCGTCTACTCACCAACGCTGAGGCCCCTTGTGAACCTGGACCCGACTCACGAGTTGGCCTCGACACTTCTTGTCACGCTTCTCAAGGCAAACAGACAGGCTCAGGTAACATGCTCTATAGATTAGAATTTTTTTAACACACACGTTTTGTTTACGGCCACGATAGCCGCCATTTTGTAAGGCTAGTGAACCAGCTGGGTAACAGTTCAAATCTGGGTTAAAATCTTGATGTTTTCATCTGGATTTAAACCCAATATTTTTATAGAGTGACAATCTGAGACTGCTGTTACTACATTGTATTCTACTGTAGCTGAATTCTATAGTCGATTTGTTTGTATTCAATCATATTTTGGTTTTTGAATTGAATCTTTTAAAAATACTGCCACCATCACTGTCAGGAATCAATAAAGAATCCCATTTGTTTACATGGATTATAACTCGATGCTTGTTTTCATTGTTGAAAGGTCTTGCTGCAGAACCTGTTGAAGAAGAGCAATGGTGCAGAAATCAGTGGCCTCCAGACTGGTGCAGGGAACACAGCCTCCCTGCAAGACCCCAAGACGTCCAAGCTGGTGTGCAAAGAGAACATGGATGAGATCGGCAAGGCCATCAACATCCTGTATGCAATGAGGGAGAAGATCTGGCAGGCTCTGCAGCCAAGGTTGAGATGTGAGAGGGGCAAGCACAACAGCCCTGTGCTTGTTCTGCCATTGCTTGTCAGGGAGAAGCCTGCCATCAAACAAATGTTTACCATGAACTACAGATATGTTTTTAAGGTATCAGATCATATTTATTTTTTATATTAAAGCAGCCTCCATTTAATTCTCTTAACCCTTTCGCGCCCCCCCCCCTGGAGTCGCAGGCATCCGTAAGTCCTGGGAGTCCTGATTTTCAGTTCTTTCGTTTCTGATAGCACTTAGCATTTTTAAATGCACATTTAAACCCCATTTTAACTCTGATGAAAGATGCTTTTTTGGTATTTTTAGCTCAAGTGATGGAATATGAGTGGAATTTTTTTTGTAAAAAACACTTGTTTAGCTGTAATTATACGTTAAAAAAATTTCAGAAATATTTAGGGATGCTTTAGACTAGGCTATTTATGGAAATGCTATATTATTTTGATACGACAAAGATAATAGTGATGTTGTAAGTGTAGTAGATGTTTATTAGGCTTGGAATAAATCACTAAGTGGATTCGAGTCTGATATGATGTTTCTAAATTCCATGATAAACTATCGCAACCGCGTGGTACTGTATAGTCAGTGATTTGTTTTTCCTTTTTTAATCAGCTAATTGTTATCTTTTCTGGTTTAAATTTAACATTATCTATTTATATTTAAAATATGAAGAATTAAATTCAGTCGCTTTAGTAGTTTTTTATTGTGAATTTATTTATATTTGATTTCCATATTTATGTTCAATATACAGAGTTATACAACTTGATGTAGGAATGGGGTAGTTTAAGGCAGGCAGCTTTTTAGTTAGGGGGGGGAGGGGGGAGTAGGGTTAACTTGAGACCAAGAAAGTCATTTGCTTGATTTGCAGTGAGAAGTTTTCAAATGCCATTAAGTTGAGATTAAACAAGTGTTTTCTTGTCTTTTCTTTTTATCAGTGTGAAGTTTGCGGATACTCTCAGGATGATGCTCATACTAAAATTTTGCCCAGCATTCCTGCAGTGCCTGCAGATTTCAATATGACCACACCTTCCTTTGTTAGGAATTGTTTTGAATGTCAGGCGCCTAATCAAAGAATGCTGATGAAATTTGAAGGGTACGTACATCCAGTATTCCCAATAATATTTGTGATGCTACCCCACGAACCGGTGCAGAAGTTGGTAAAAATGATTGTTCAATAAAGGCAAATAATGTGAAAAAAGGGTCATAGGTAATTTTTTAGATTATGATTGATTTGTAATGTTGAATGCCTTAACTTTTATAACTGTGAAATCTTCAAAATAAAATTATTGTGTAATTTTGAATAACTTTTGAACTAATAAATCAATTTTATAAATATTTTTCACCAATATACAGATACATTAATTAGCTTTTATAAAACACCTTAAACTAAATATCTTATTTTGTCTACTTCAGTACTGGTACCATTCTGATGGGTTGCATCACATTTTTCATTTTAAATGACTAATGAATTTCAAGCATTGTCATGCATCTTGGCATGACAGTCAAAATCTTAAGGGGCACTAATTGTTTTTTGGGGATGTGAGGCCATATTGAACTGGAATATGTTTTCATTGGCAGGGATAAGACTTCCTATTGTCTTGTAGAAATTAGTCAAAGTTTTCACCTGACACATTTTTTCAGATGGTTTTTAAATGTTTTTTTTATAAATAAAAAAAAAAAAGTATCTTGCCTGACCAAATTGAAGCAGCGTTCACCAGTTTCTGTGGCTACCACAGGCTAGGTGATTGTGTAGCCAGCACAATGGCCAGCAGCCTTTACTTTACCCCAACTAAAGTCAGGTACCCATCAGAGCTGGGTAGACTCAGGCACACCCTCCAGACCCGGATTCTATCTAAGGCCCTTTGGTGCGCTAGCCAAACACGCTGCTGATTGGCCACCGTTCCCACCCCCAAATCCTTTTTTAAATGAAAAATATACTAGTGATTAAACAAGAAAAAACATAAAATAAATCTGAAGAAAAAGCCTAGCGGTTAGCTCACCAGACTGTCAACCAAAAAACCACTTGACACATCGCTGGTTCGAGCCCCGCCACCGGCAGATCCCTGTCGCCCTACAGGAGTTTTGGGACTAGATGACGTTAATATTGAGTTGTTATCACATGCGCTTAACCGGCAGCAGTGAAACCTCTCACAGATTAATAGTCTTCTAGAGCGCACTGAGCATGCTAATATAGCATGGATAGAAGCGCTATATATAAATTACCATTACCAATACAAAAAAAAAATGGCTATATTTACTCTGAGAACAGAATACAGATAAAATATATGGGCTTCAGTTAGTTTGCTGTAGTACTGGTACACAAAAATTTTGTTTTGGGTTTTAAAAAAATAAAATTAAAATCTATGATCTGTGTTACGTTGATGGTATTGGGGAAATATTATGATAGGTGTTGTAATTTTGTTCCTTCCCTTCTTAGGGATATGTTACTGTAATATTTTTACTATAAATTTGTCCCTTCAGACTGCAAGATTTTGTCCAGATGCATTTTGTGAAAGGCTTGCCACACAACAGGTTTGAGGAGCTGTCCTTTGATTTCAATGATGACCATTTTGAAGTGACTGCTGTTGTCCACTACAAGAATAATCCTGACCACTTCATTGCTTGGGTCAGAAATGCACCCGGTAGGATTTATTTATCTAAATGAATATGCATACTGTGAAATCTCAAATGTAAGCCCAGGGTTCGTACAGCTCCTGGAAACTCCTTGAAACTCCTGGAAAACAAGAAGTTGTGTTCCAGGACCTTAAAACTCCTGGAAAAACTGCATTTAGTCCTGGAAAAATACTAAAAACTCCTTATTTTTTTAAGGAGATTAATTATTAATTTTAAAAAAATCATAATCACTCAGGGTTCTCACACAGTCTGGAAAAGTCTGGAATTTCAAAAAAAGAAATCAAGGCCTGGACAACCTTAAATATTGGCATTTTAGCCTGGAAAAATAGCCTGTCAGCCTGGAAATTTATCTAAATCTATATTTATATATAAATTTATAATAAAAATGAAGGTCAGACAAAAAACACCAATCCCATTTTTATACGCCATAAACGCCCACTGACCGAGCCTTAGATTAATACCTCATTCACGCAATATTTAGGTCACTTAGGGGGAGGAGGCGTGTGACCATTTTCCAAATAACGTGCCCCAGCAGCCTGGAATTTGGCTCTTATAGCCTTGAAATAGTCTGGAAACAGCCTTGAATTATTTTAAAGAAAAAATGTGAGAACCCTGAAAATCACTGCTCTTAGGTTGTACTTTTACTTTTCCAGAAAGCTTTTTTTGGAGTTAACCCTCTTTGCCACTTTTTATTTCCATGCGCAAACGTTAATGACACCATTGATGCCACTTCATGGTTCTTTTTTTTTACTAGATCTTTTTTTTTCGATCCAAACTTGGGATGTAGGCTATATAAGTCCCCGTAATGTCGTAAAACAAAAAAAAAAGCTGTTTAGCAAGGTGTCTGTTTTTTTTAAAGAGCCCAGCTTTTCAAAAAATGTACTCCTAAAAACTTCTGGAACACTCCTGGAAAACTCCTGTAATTTTTAGGCCATTTTTCTGTACGAACCCTGTAAGCCGCACCTGTTGATATAAAGTGTCTGAAAAAAATCAATTTTTTGTAACATTGATAAAAATAGATTTTTTCTAACATTCGATAACATTTCAGGACTTTTTTCATTATTTATGAATCTAGTCTCACGGTAGATTATACGTAAATTTCAGTTGATATCAAAACCTAGGGGAAAAAAATTGTTTTCTTTACATGTGTACAAGTCGCAATCTTTTCTCTGACAAAAGATTTTCGTTTAAAAAGTGCAGTTTATAATTGAGATTTTACGGTAGATATATTTTTTTATACAAATGATGTATAACAAAGTTGGTAAATTCTCCTTAACCCTTTTGTTACACTTTATTGAAAGAGTTAGCATAATGGACCTGAGGGTTTATTGTATATTGTAAGAACATAGTTATTTTATTTCTTTGTCTTATTATGTTTTCTATTTATACATAATTTTTATAAGCTGTTGAATAAAAAATTATATTCATAAAAAATAGCTATATCTGATTAGGTTCACATTTTGTTGTAAAATAATCATTGTCAATTCATTTTTTTTTGGAATTTTTTGTACTTTTTGTTTAAGGTCGGCCGATTGAAATTTTGGCAATTTTGTAATTTCGATTAGATCTCGTTGCATCAAAATCTGACTTTTTTGTCCGTAACAAACTAAATGAAACTTAACTCTTTCTCTCCGGAATTATTTTCCCTATTCTGCCGGAATTATCATTTTTTTCTCTTTGCCATCACTATTGCTATCTTCAAATCTTAATAACTTTTTTGGTTTTAATCAGACAATATTATATTTGGTATTGAATTAAAGGAAACTAAAAGCTTCTTACAGAGAATATAAAATCATTTGTTACTTACATTTAAAAAATAACTTTTTAAAACGAAAATTAAAAAAAAAAAATCACTCACCATAAACACAAATTCCAAGGCTCACACCAAAATAAATCAAATTCCCAAAATAATTAACTACATTGTTTTCCTAAAATATATACTCTTTTTCACTATTAAAAACAAATATTTCTTTTAAAATAGAAATATAAAGCCCGTATTTATCATTTTATTTATTATCACTACCCACCACATACGGCCCTGCACGGGTGAAAAAGAATCCATAAAAATGCATTTAAAAAAAAATTAAAACACGATGTAAACACAAATCCGGATGTTAATCAAAGAGAAATCATTCTAGATTTATGTAAAAGAAAAAGAATAGCGCTGAAAATTAACGAAAAAAACATATTTTAACAAATCGACGCTGGTATCGTCGATCCGTCCAAATGGCCGTTTTAAAATCGACGCTGATATCATCGATCCGGAGAGAAAGAGTTAAAAGGCGAAACAATAAACTAGCAACCGGAAAATCCCAAAGTAATGTGTATGCATGATTCTATATTTATTTCTAGGTCAGGGTTTCCCTAGCTTTTGTTTTCATCACCCGGTAATTTTTATAGCCCTACCTCTCAATGGTAAACCAGTAGTGATGGGACTATACCAAAATTTGTAACGATTCCGATACGATTCCGATTCTACCCAATTATCCAGATTCCCGATACGATTACGATTCCTGGCCATTATTACATATTATATGTATTAATCTTTGACCCACTCGCCATGATTAATTTGGGATCTGAAATAAAATTAATAGAAATTAATAAATAAAACTGGTGATGACCAGATTGAGTTACAAAAACTAAACAAATACAATCATATTGCATTTCAATAGCAATAGATCTAATAGCACCCGAACAGAGAGATCAAAATCGCTTACAAGATAATTGCTAATAGAGACGCACTTCATCAGGTCCTTGGAACTCATATTTTTATATGGCGTATCTCCTTTCTATAAGCGATTTTGGTTCCTTTGTTCGGGTGCTATTAGATCTAAGGTGGATCTTTACACTTGTGCGTTGACTACGGCAGTAATCATAGCAATCAGTTTAATTCTGAATTTTAAAACTGCAAATTATCGTTTTTCTGATTTCTAAAATGTTTTTTCACAGTCGCTACCACTATAAAAAAATTAGGCTAGATTCATTTGGAAGATAATCTATAATGTTAACTGTTACTACATAAGAGTTGGAATTAGCTTGAATTGAATAGATTGGAAAATGGTCTGGAAAGAGTGAAGAAATATTAGCTCATTTGCTACTACCGCGACTGAATGCGACATACCCCCCTCCGTACTAATGCGCCCAAACGCGTCCGCCACGTGTGTGACTAACATTGTCGTTTCTTGATTTTTTTTCAACATGCGTTCTGGGGTTTTATTTTACTGCCAACACAGCTTTTAAAAAGTAGGAATATAGTCTGTTTCGTTAATAAAAACCGGATGTTTTTATCTAGTTTCGTTTTTTTGCTATGCGCGTCAAAAAATCGGGTATTTTTCACTTGCCTTTCGTCTTGTAAAACTTTTTTTATAGCCTTCGTCTTTCATTTTGTACTTTATTAATCGATAGCTCTACACATCCGAATATAACATTTAACAACAGTTCTGATAATAAGGATGCTGCAGATATAGACTTAGATAAATTTCCATTTCAACTCGATTTTTGGGCTTTATTATACTTTATCGGACTTTGACGCTAGGCCTAGAGAAAATATTTAGCCAAATCATAGGGTCTCAACACTCAGCGAATGATTCTACCGATAATTCGGCATTTTTTATGTATAAAAGTATACATTTCCAGAAAGCTAAGATATTTATCTATTTTATGATGTAATTTGTATTCACTTTGGGGAATATTTAATTATAAAAAAAAAATATTTAAAAATAATTTACTAAATTTAATACGGAGTTCCTTCCCTTTGGCTAGTATTTTCCCGGGTGTCTTTGGAAAGTAGGTTAGTAGCAAATGAGTTAGGGAGCTAGGAACATTACGCAAACCCCCACTCAGTGCACTCCTGTGTTACATCTTACGCCCTGTATATTTAAGAATTGTTTTAGTATCGGAATCGGGTCTGAATTATTCAGCTCCATTACGATTCCCGATACTTTGGAAAAATCCAGATATTCCGATACGACTCCGTTTAATCGTTCCATCACTAGTAACCAGTGCCTTCTGAGTTTCAAAAACTTTTTTTTTAGCGCAATCCCGTAATGTAGCTTATTTGACCTGATAGTGTATATATAAATATATGTAAATCTCCAAGAAGCCTTCATTTTTATGGTCTGACACGGCAATCGGTAATACGATTATTTCACGCAAATTTGTTTTTAGGTCAATCTGTACGTCTTAGGCCTACGACACATCAAACGTTACTCGCGCTTTCTTTTAAATTCTTGACCTATTATTTTACTACTGAAGAGATTAGGCCTACTAAAACGAAAGCAACTAGATTTTCTATTTATTAATAGACTTTATCTCGGCCCAACATCAAAGTTTCAATTATTGCTATCAATGATGTAAAATCGTAGGCCCTACGTTGTTATGTTACTCAGCGCTGCAACCTTGACCTGATATCTTTTTTTCTCTCTCAAAATTGTCAGAATTCGAAGACCATAGGTTATTTATATTTTTTAAAAATTGCGGATATACGATCTTGTTGATTTTTCCCGACAATATCGAAAATGTTAGAAGCTTTAAAAATAAAAATGTAAAGTCGACTAATGTAGATTCATATCACTGAACTATATTGGTCTATATAAACTATATAGGTCTATTAAAATATCTAAGATGTGAAGTTTTTATTTTGCTGTTACTGTTAGTCCGTTATAAATGATTGGAAGTTAAGGCTAAGGCACATAACAGATTTGTTTTTTTTAAACAAGTTACCCTTAATTAATTAAGGCATCTCAGGCCTGAGAGTTAAGATAAACTATTTTATGAAATTTATTGGTCATTGGACTAAGCCTAAAATTAAAACACTGACTAAAATGGAGTGAAAAAAAAACATCTGCACAATTATAATAATATTAAGTTAAAAATAGAAGTATCATACTTTAAATCTGCTTTATCTCATTAGTGTTATATCAGTTACAAATAATATCTTTGTGTGTAATAAGTGTAATAGTATTAAATATTTTTATGTCATAATTTTGTGCCTAAATTAAGCAAAAGTTAAAAAAATCCACGACCCGACAAAATCTGGTCAACAGTCTCAAAATACTCTTGCCAGCCAATAAAAATAAGAAAAATTAAAGGTACCCAGGCATGGTATTGCTCAATGTACAACACATCTCACTTGGTCCTTAATACACTCTAGATTTTTCTTATTGCTGTACACATGCTCATACAGGTTGGAAAAGTTTGGTAAAAGTTACTTGATTTTGTAAGTTTGTCAATAACTATGTGACTAAGTTTATTTTTCCATGTTTATTTTTAAATTCATTGTTTGGGGACTTCAAAACATCCCCTAGCATTTTTTTTATATATTTAGATACCTATATACTCTACCAGGCATTAAGATATTTTCCATATTATACCAGTAAAAATTGGTTTGCAAATTTTTGTGTAAAGTTGAATGATCTTAAGAGTAAGAAACCTGTTAAAAACAAGAATATGCTATAATTAAAAAAAAGACAATTGGTATACAGCTCTACTATTAATATTATTATTTGCTATTTTCTTTAATCAAAGGGCAATAATCATTAGGCAAACATTAATTGCATTATGGCAAAACTTTTAAAAAGAGTTAATGCAGTTTACAGAAACTGTGTCCAAGGCATTATTTTGTAATGTAGTAAAGTAATAACCATTTGATGTGCTATATATAGATACAAATTGTGCTGAGCCCTGGTTGAACATAATGCATTATTAATTTAGTGATGCGGTAAAGTGCACTGTTATAATTTCTGCTTGTTCTTTTGTCTAAAGGTGGATTGTTTGTCAACTGATTGCTGTTGATTTATTGTGACACATTTTTTTTTGGTGCTCTTATCAGGCAATACCTGGATGGAGTGTGATGACCTCAAATCTGTTATCACCCGCTACCAGCATGTGTCCCCTAACATTCCCCCAAGCCAGGTGCACATGGTCTTGTGGGAGCGCAGGCTGACGGCACAGCACACCCTGGTCATGCGCGACACAGAGGACACCAAACTTTTAGCCTCGCTGGTTCTGACAGTTCAGCAGCCCAACACTCACCAGACCACAGATCCAGGTATGGATAAAATAATTTTCTGTTAAAACCTTATGGGAACTAGACAGGGGCAAAGATACAGGGGGAACTGAGCCCCACATGGAATTTCAAAAAAAAAATTTTGATAATGTTTTGTTTTAATATATAGATCTACAAAATTTGCTAAAAAAAAAATAATATTATTCACGCGAAAGTTCACCCCCCCCCCCCCTCTCCTGTTCCCGGAATTCGGATAAATGTTCGTCGAGCGAAAGTGCTTAAAAGTTTTTAAAATATCCTCAAATTCTTATTTTATTTTGACCAGCTATATACACTGACAGTAAACATTACATTCCACACATGCCAGGGAAAATTGATTTTGTGTAATGTTTGTGAAAAGTTTATGCATTAGTAGACAATATTTTTGTTTTTTTTAGCTGCAAGAGCTACAGGTGCTCCTAGCACTCAAGTTCCTATGTACAACACACCTCAGACGAATTCTCTCCTTTCTGGACTTGGTGCTCAAAACCAGGCGCTGTCCACGTTCAGTACCCGGGGGCGTGGAAGAGGAAGGGGGAACAGAGGGTCTTACGGGAGAGGCAGGGCAGCTCCTTCGACAATGCTCATGCCCGTGAGGCGTGCGCCGCCAGCCGCCGCGGTGCCCCAGTTGTCCTCGCCTACCACCACCACATTAAGGGCCAGGGCTACAACTCAGACCATTCGAGTGCCCATCTCGTCCTTGCCAGGGGCTGTTCGCACCATGAACGTCGGGGGAGACAAAATCGTATTGTTGAGCAACAATGCGTCAGGGGGCGCGACTGCGGGCAGCACCAGTAAAGTGGTCGTCGTCCGGTCTCAAGGTGGCTCCAGCAATATAACTGCTGCTCAGATTCTGCAGCTGCTCCAGCGCACGGGGGCCATCTCAGGGGGCAGAGTGACGACCACAATCAACAGTTCATCCAGCTCAGCTCCATCATCTCAGTCCTACATTATTCAACCCGACGGATCAGTTGTGGATGCTCCAAGTGAGGCGGAAACTTCAGTGCAACAAGCTCCTGCTGAAACCGACCCCACAGCTAATGAACAGCCAGTAGAAACAACTATGGAGGCCCCCATGGAAACTGGTGCTGAAAGGGAAGAACATGCAGGTGAAGAAACTGGTCAAGAGGTACCCCAGAGTGAGCATCAGATCAGCACTCTTCCTTTCACCTCGGCCACGCCTGGGAGAGATCAGCTGTCCCGTAATGAAACAATCATAGTTTCCCCAGAAAATGCCTCGCCTTCTGAAGCCACAGAAGAATCAGACCAGGTGGCTGGTGTCAAGGCTGTCCTGGGTCCCTCTCAACAGCAGCTGCCCAGGTACATACAAATCCCAAATCCCTCAGGAACTGGCAACATTTTGACTCAACTGACCATGAGAGGTGGCAAAATGGTGCTTATACCTGTGAATAAAAACACACAGGCGCAGCTGACCAGCACCTCCATTCTCAAACTACCAAACTCGCCCTCGGGCTCGCCAAAACTAGCCATCAGGTCGGCCAACCATCAGATAGTCTCAGCGTCATCTGCAGGTGCACTGCTCTCACAGCTTCAGCAGCAGCAGAATCAGATGTCCAGCGGCAGCGCCAGTACCGTAAGCACCATCGGAGGACAGAAAGTTATCACCATCCCCGGGTCCAGCGGCCAGAAGAAGACTATCCAGGTTATCACGGTGCCATCATCGCAGAAACTGAGCGGGCAGCAGGGGGCCTCACCGGGCGCCCACTCCCCAGAGGGCAGCAGACTCTTGAGCCAGTCCGGCAATATTGTTCTTAGGGAGTTAAAGAAAGAAGGGGACGTGTCCAGTATGTTGAGCACATCACTTGCCAGCTCTAGTCAGCTAGGATCTTCACCTGCAGTATCATTACTGAAGGATGTAACTGCAAGAAGTGGACAGTCCGCAGCTAGTCAACAGCAAAAAAATCAGGATAGCTTTAGGTAAGCTTTTTATTTTCTCACCTAGTCACAATGAAATTAACATTCATTGCCAATACCATAAACATCCCAGAGTCTCAACATAAAAACTTCTATGTATCATTCAAACGGAAGGCAAATATCTCTTGTCAAATAAATAATGGTTCACACAAAAAATATTTTTTTTTTAAATATGTAACAAGTCCAAGTTTAGTCAATCTTGTTGATAAAAGGAGTTGCATTAATTTAATATTAAGTTTGTATCTTTCTTCTTTTTTTTTTTTGCATTGTGTAGAAAATTTTTTTTTTTAGAAATAGGACAAAGAGTGGTGTGGATTTTTTAAATGTACAATTTAGACCTAATTCTAAGTAAAGTAAGACAATATATGCAGTCTTACAAAATAATTATTGCATCACATACTGCAGTTCTAATGGGGTCTTGTGTGTGAGCTGGTATCAAAGTAATAAAAAAATAAAAACATCAACTTATTTTGGGTGTTTGACAGACTTCGTTAGCTAATATATTTCCTGATTACAGTGATTGTTATTTAGTTTCTCTGATAGTACTTTTAAAATCATTCTTTTCAACTAATTGCTATATATCAACATTACAGTTATCTAAAACATGGCTACATCTTCTTGTCCCTAGATATTTTTAAAAAATTAGTATTGCCAGTGCCAGTAAATATTTTATTTCAATAAAAAGACAAAGAAATAAGCAGGTCAAATTATACTTTTTAATACCAGTAATACAATTTTTATCATCACTGTATTATGTATAGCAGAAGTTTGTGATGACGGGATAGAGTGGGAAAGTGCTTTTATTGTTAACATTTGTGTTTTCTAGTTTTAGTTTCTAATTAGATAGCATTTCTGGCTAGTTGGACAATGATATGTCACATCCTTGAAATATATTACTGTTTGCTTTCTTTAGTTTTATGGAGCTCAATAATGTGGAAATGTTTGGGTCAGTTTGGTGTGCTAGGGCTAGTTTTTTTTTAGGGCCTAACTAGAAATTGCCTCAGACATTTGCCTCTGCCCGATTGATTATCCATTTTTGCCAGCAAATAATACCAAGACACACACTCACTTTTTTTTTACAAATTAGAACAATACAAAAAATATTTTTTTTTTTAAATATACTTTTATCTAAGTAGATTAGTTCTTGATAGTTAAATTTACAAAAACCATTAATATGTAATTAATTCTGTTCCATTTTCTGTGCTAACCCAGAGGTTAATCTTTTAAAAACGCTACAAACTACAAGGTATTAAGGCTAATCTTAGTCACTAGACATTGTAGTGATCCATTGGTTAAAAATTTAATATCAGAATTCTGACTCCCAACAGTTTTGCCCAAAGTTCCAACTACTGTTATTGGTGTAAGTATATTGAGATGGAACAATAAAGGGGAATGTTACTAAGAGAATAAACTTAGGAAAGTTACAGCCACTGCTTGGTTCGTGCAGACATGCCTACCGTTCCGCTTTTGGCGTTTTTGTTCCGCTTTTTGATTAAAAAACACACTTTGTTACGCCGTTACGCTTTTTACTAGTTTTGTTACGCCAAATTGGAAAGTTTGGGTTTTTCATGGGTTGAAATATAGTCCGTGTCTAGGTTGATAAAACAAAGGCACAAAAAAGTCGCAATGCTATAATTATCATTACTTGGGTTTTCTGGGTTTATTAAAAGAGATATTGTGGGCTTTTCTAACGTTTTTTGCGGTATTACTCGTGTTTGGCAATTAATATTCTTTTCCTTTACTGTATTGCTAAGATTGTGAAAATGTCTAAACGTCCTGGCTCAGAAAGTTTAAATATGACTCGTTCAAATTGTAAAAGAACTAATTCAGTGTTATTGGAAGGAATATTCAGAGGAGTTTATTCAGCAAATGTGAATTTAATGTTCTTTGTAAGCCTACTAGATCTAGATCCATTGCGAATTGTCTGTGAAACGTAAGCCTACCTACATTTTAAATCTAATAAAGGCCTAAATTTTACCTCTTTTTTTTTTTTTTTTTTTTTTTTTTTTTTTTTTTTTTTGTTATAAAAGATTGTCAGATGAAGAGTGTTCCGCTTTTTTGATGAAAAATCCTCTTTTTCATCAAGATTGTTCCTCTTTTTAGTCCTTAGGGGTAGGCATGTCTGTTCGTGCCTAACTTTGGCAAATAGTACATCTAAATACTTGAAAGTCGCCTGCTTGATTAGGCCCGCACTAGTTTAATTTAAGTTTTTAATTATAGCCTAGATTCAGGTGATACTAGTGATAGGCTGAAAATTATGTTTTGTATGAATTTTGAAAAAGTTTAAGAAAGGAAAGGCACAATTTAAACAATGTTTATACTTAAGAGATCAGGAATTTGAGTCTTATAAAGTTCATTAGACTTTAGGTTGATTCAAAACATTGTTAAATTAAGAATGTGGAGGAACCATGGAACTGCATAGTGCATGCTTGAGATGAAATCTGCATAATATGAATTTAATACCAGTACCTAGTTAACATATTATCATAGTAAAGTATTAGTCGGACTAAACTGATCGTAGGCCCGGTGAAGCAGCGTTAACAAAGTTTCTGTGGCCACGGCATACTACGTGATTTTGTGGCCAGTACAATGCACACACACCTTTACTTTAACCTCAACTAAGGGTCGGTACCCATCAGAGCTGGGTAGACTCAGGGACACCCTCCAGACCTGAGAAAAAAATCCTAGTCTTCCCCTGGATTTGAACTCAGGACCTTCAGTACGCCAGTCGAACGCGCTGCCGCTCGACCACCATATCATAATATCAATTTAGAAATTTTTTTTATTGCTATTTGTAAAGAGAATTTATTGTATGCACAATCACTCACTTTTAATGATGTAATGGGTTTGATTTTAAAAAAATGTTGTGTATAAACTAAACTAGAATTGAGATTATACAAATTTAGTCCATTTAGTTGATACTGTTATTGACTTATCTTTCTTTTGTCCCAGGTACATTCTGCAAGGTTCTAGTACAACTCATATCCTTCATACTGGTGCCAGCGCTGCACAGAACACTGTAGGTAGAACTTTCACAGCGCTCTCCTCTTCAGGCACAATCATCGGGGGCCAGCTCACTCCGTCTCCGACCACATCGGCTTCAGGCACCTCTCCGATGGACCAGGATGTAGGAACAGCCGACGAGGACTCCGAGCATAGCTTGACACCCCACCGGAGACTGAGCAGAGAGATGGACACCACCGAGTATATTCCCCTGGGTCGTGGTCGTGCCAAAACACGCGGTGGTCGGGGCAGAGGAAGGGGTGGCAGGACTCCACGAGGCAGGGGAAGATCCCAGCTTTGGTCCACAAATACAGATTATATTCCTCCCCAGCATCCACCCAGTCGGAAAATTTCCACATTGACTGCAGATTTGCGTCAGATCGGAGCCCATGTGATTGAATCCAGCGTTGAGGATGTTGACGGTGTGCCAGTGGTTTCCATTCCAGACTTTACTGGTTCAGAGGAAGCCAATCATCATGCTGATGCCCTCTCCGTTCCGGAGACGTTAGAACAGGTTCATGCAGATCAAAGTGCGGATTCGACCCTTTCAGCTCTGTCTGAACTTGCTGCTCAGATTTCCAGTGGAGAATCCCAGGAACACCAGTTGGCCGATGCCACATCTCTCAGTCCTCAAGGTCCCCGTGTCATAACCCAGGCTATCCCATCCATTAAAGCCAACCATGGGTTTGATATTCTCACACAAGGCATTCTTGCACAGTCCTTGCTGGCTCAGCCCAAACAAGCCAGAAGCCTCCTAACAGGCTCTCCTGTTACAATTCCTGCTGGAATAAGCTCTGCGTCTGCAGTTTCAAGCACAACAATATTGGATGCATCAGAAATGATATCCACTGTATCCAAACTGCCTCAGGCTCTTTCCCTTGCCCAGGCATCTAGATCATCGGAGATAGACACACTTACAGAGGCAGCCTTAACTGCTGCAAAGCCGGGCAGTCCAGCCAGGTCAGCTCTTGTCTCTCCTGTCCACGCGCCAAGCAAATCCCCCATCAGCACATTGTCAATGGACGCACAGAGCCTTGTGAGTCCTCTCCAGCAGGTGGCAGACTACCCAGCAGCAGACACCTTTGCTGATAGGGTTGAAGAACAGCAGGCAGAAGAAATGGAGCTTACCTACGAGGGCAAACCAAGCCAGGAAGAGACCATTGAAAGAGATGAAAGGGTGGTCAGCGTGGATGAAAGCCAGGTCAGTGCTGCCGAGAGGTACAGGATGCCCATGGAACTGTTCCAGCCCGATGAAGAATCACCAGAGAAGCCAATCAAGTGTGCAGCAGCTACGGACTTCCCTGCTAAACTGTTCCAAGACTCTGAAGTGAGCTCTCAAGAAGAAGAAATGTCCTTGTCGCCTAAAGGTGCAGCTCGACATAAGACTATTAAAGAAATAGAACTTGACAAGAAGGCCTCCCTTGAGGCATCAGGAGGCGTGTCAGCCAAAACACTGACTCACAAAACTGCCAGCAAAGCAAAATTTACTATAGACAATGACAGCTCCTTTGGTGACGATGTGGACATCGAGACCACAGAGAAGATGG
The DNA here is from genome assembly GCA_949126835.1 of Anisus vortex. NCBI lineage: Eukaryota > Metazoa > Mollusca > Gastropoda > Planorbidae > Anisus > Anisus vortex. Next base: position 28,690,735 of record OX421505.1, read on the forward strand.
CTGCTAAGACAAAGAAAGCAAAACAACCAGTCAGCACTGGTGTGAAGAAGAGAGGTCGTAAAAAACTCAAAGCTGATGTCGTTGAGTTTGGCACAGAGGGAAGCCTCTCCTCCAAATCACCTGTAGAGGAGAGCATTGCTCAGGCAGTTCCTAGCCCCCCCAAGCTCAAACCCAAGTATGCCAACATTGGTGGGTTCGCCACTGATGTGCTGATGGAGTCAGAACTGGAGGAGAAGGCCAAAGTGAATGACGCGGCAGTCAATGAAGAATGTGATAATGAGGCATCCCCCGAACCAATGAAATCTGGCGAGGATAATGTGCAGAGTGGGGAGGAAGTGGACGATTTGATACCACAGGTTGTCGCCAGCATAGTTGAAGAGGTTAAAGAAGTGGAAAAGACCGTTTGTAAGGAAGCAGAGAAGGTGCTGAAAAGGAAAGCCCTACGACCGGCTGCTTTTGTGCAACACCCAAAGTTCAAGGTTGATTGGTGTGACGCTGAAGAAGGTTTGATCAAACCAAGGTCATTCAACTACAGGGTCTTGCTGGGTAAATTTAAGACTTCACATCACAGACATCCATCGCTGGCCCGCTTGCAGGATGACTACACATCACCACCGTCACCCGTGTTCCATGTATTCAAGGAGAAACCTGTAGTTCATAGGCCACCGATAGTCATTCGAAGAATTCCCAAATCCCTCCAGAGTCCTGCCGTGGATCCTTCCAAAGAGCCAACGGTCATACCCCTGGTGGCAGAGGATGAAGGTGACCCAGCGTACACTGGAGGCTCTGTGGTCACTAGTCCCATTGACGGGGAGATATTTAATGGGGTCATTGTGAAAAAGAAGACAGAGATGGCAGACTGGAGCAGTTGTTTGGAGGAGGGCGAGGATGAGGAGTGCCTGGGAGAGGCCAAGCCTGCCTGTCTTGAATACTGTGAGCACCTGCTGACAGAATACTACATAGCAGCAGTCTCGAGTGGTGACTACACTTACCTGGAGTCATGTGATGAGGATGAAGACAGGGTTGGCTCACCTGTTGATGAATTGGTGGCCCAAGAAGAAGAGATATTTAATGCAGAGGAAAATCTGAATGAAGAAGACAAAGCAGTTGAAGAAGAGACACCTGTTGATGAAGAAAAACCCATTGAAGAAGAGACACACATTGAAGAAAAAAAACCCATTGTAGAAGAGACACACATTGAAGAAGAAAAACCCATTGTAGAAGAGACACACGTTGAAGAAGAAAAATCTAACTGTGAACAAGATTTAAATCCAAGTGTTTTAGAAAGTCCTAGTCTTGGCACAGAGTCTCAAATTGTTTCACCGACTCGTCCCAGTTTCGATAGCCCTATTGTGGTGGCAGGCTTTGGTTCTGCACCTGTCAAGAAAAAGCGAGGCAGGCCTTCACAGACTTGTCCCAGTTTTGATAGCCCTAGTGTGGTGGCAGGCTCTTGTTCTGCACCTGTCAAGAAAAAACGAGGCAGGCCTAAAAGAGAACCATTGATAAAGCTTGAAACCGTTTCACATCCCAAGGCCCTGGTAGATGTTCCTTCAAGCGGCAGGGTAAATGGAATGGACACTGTTTCATCCCCTGCTCAGGCAGTGTCCACCCCTGACCTTTCTCAGGGTCAGGGCGACGCTGTTGCGTCTCTCTCCCCGGCAGCGTCCGGCTCTAACATTTCGCAGGCTCAGAAGGAGCTTGCCCTGCAGAGCGCCGCCGCGTTCCCGTCCCCGTCTCGGAGGTCGGGCAGAACCCCCATTCCTTCCAAGCGCGTGCTGGACGCCATGGAGGACAGCCCTCTCCGCGCAGCGTTCATTGGCCGGAGGACGTCGATGGTGAGCTCAGACGATGAACATTCAGGTTACAGCACTGGGGAAAGTGTCACTAAGAAATCAAAGAAGAATGTTCTAACACCTTCTTAGCACCTCTTTCGCTTGTTATATATACATACATATATATATATATATCATTATGTTTAGTGTTTTTTTTTCTGTCACACAAGTTTTACATTTACAAGTGCATAAGTGCATCATAAACTGTATAGAATATGAAGACATTTTTATTCTCACAACAATTTTTAATCTAAACTCTTTATTTTTTATTTAACAGAAAATACTAATAGTTCATTTTTTTTAAACTGAAATATTTGTTTTGAAAGGGCATCATTGTTGAATGAATGTTTTGTAAATAAGCAATGCATTATAAGAACTTACTCATTTTTTTTAAAGTTACAAATAGTTTCTTTTTTTTTTTTTTTTTTGTTATAAATGTGGACTTGATTTGAAATTGTCTGTCATTGGCTGCTATATATAACCGGCCCCATTTCAAGCCACCAATGACCAGATTCTTGATCTCGCCCCTGTTTTGTCTGACATTGATTTCACTACAAGGCCAAAATATAAATGTATGAAAAATACAATTTTTTTCCGGGGGGGGGCTCCCTCCCACGGTGGTCAGGGAGATGTAGTGAATGAGATTATATGTTAAAAAATTACAAGTTTTATGCTGTTTAGGAAAAGGGCGGTCAAGTTATTCCATTTCATTTATTTGTACATTCAGTTAGCACATGGTTCTTATTTTATCTTTTCATTGGTCACTTTTAGTAGCTCACTCTTATGTTACCACACCCCTTTTTTATTTCTTTTTTCTTTGTTTGCATTTCTTAATATAGCTTGTTATGTGCATACATTTTTTTATATTATTTATTTGTAGTGTAATCTCTCATCCATGCAACTATCCAAACTCTAGTTGTGCACATAAACAAACTTTCAATTGTTATCTAATTTTGTTGTGTTTCTATTTTGTGTTTTTATTATTAGCGTTAAGAAATGTGTTGGTAAAATCAATATGTTTAATCATTATTTATTTTCCCCTTTCGTTAAGACAATTTATGACATGTTTTTTTTTTAAGTATAGGGGAAAGCATTGGTTTTTGTATTTTTAAAAATGCTGACATTAATTTGTTTATTAAAATAATTATTAACCTTTAAAAAAAACTACAACAAAGAAATTGTGGATAAAAAAAGAAGGAACAATGTTTTATAATCCACAATTTCTCTTTGAACTTAACTAATCTATTGCCAATCATGTTATTGATTATACTTTGATCATCTTTGCTATTATATTATGAGTATTACAATTATAAATTTTTTTTAAAACCTTTCTTATCAAATATACTTGAATTGTGTACGTTTTAGGGGGTGGCTTTGAGTTATGTTGCTTATGATTATTTGTCCATATTTACTTCATAAGCGAGAACGTTTTGTTCAAAGTTTGATCCCCTGTACATTCAGGTATGGGGGGGGGGGGAAGCCCTCTTGTACTTGTTTCACTGCCCAGTTATGTTTGCTATGCCCACATTTCTTGTCCAGATTTATGTCTTTGTTCTTTTTCTTTGTCCTACTACTACAAGTGATTGTAGAGAACAAGTTTTTGTCCACTTTGACCTACTTTTACTACCGGCTTTGATGAAAGTGATGTTTTTATATTTTTATATTCTACTACAGCTGGTAGAAAGTGATGGTTTATTTTTTAATGGCAACTGGGTAAACTAGTAAAGTGATTTATTTTTTTTTTATTGTCTGTGTCTATATCGTGTTGGTGCCAGATTTAAGGAAATCTGTTGAGCATGTTGTTTTTGTGTAACATATGACTTGCAACACTGTTTATGTGTGTGTGTCCATGGTGTGTCCAGTTATGTTGCAGAACACACCAATTTGTGTGTAACTAAAATTAAATAATAAAAACAAATTCCAATACTCTGTTCTCTCATAAACAATTATAATTATATGACTCTTTATTTTTTCTTCTGGCAGTAATTTAAGAGATGTATGTCCATGTTTAGTCATTTTTAGAGGGAAAACATTTTTCTATTTTATCATCTTTTTTTGCATAGCTCTTTTGAGATATTTGATTTCAGCCAAATAACTCTGTAATAACAATAAAAGGCTCTCAGCCCCCTGGTGTGTGCTGGATTATTTCTAGGATTATTTCCCTGAGTTTACCTAGCCTATTGGGACATTAGTCGAGGGGAGAGTAAATGCAGCTGGGCATTGTGCTGTCGCGATGGTCTGATACAGAAAGTATACTGATACTAGTGATACTCTCACTTTCTGAAGAAGTTTACGCAGTAAGTAAATTACTGCAATAAATACAATCGAATTACAAGTATTAGAGATTGCTACAATCTGGGCACTACTGCCTTGGTTAGGGTGTCCTTTGGACTCGCTTTAGTTGAGCTAAGATTGCTTCTTTAAGTCACATCATCTCATAGTACTCATAGCTAAAAGAATAGTGTATTTACAACTTGTATGATTGTATTGATACCTTGTCACTGTGTCCAGTTGTTAAAGTTAATGAGTTAATGTCTTAACTGAGAGTCTGCCTCTGACCTGTTTTATAAGTATTCATACCCCATTCACCCAATGCATGTTCCGTACATTGTTCATTAGTTACTGACAATATCATTATGTTCATTAATTGAAAAATAGGAAATGTCTATATGATAAGTTGGCTATTTTTTACACAAAAATTTGTTATTTTCAAACAAACAAAAAAAAGTTTTTCACACATTTTCAACTCTTTCTGTTGATTGTTAACATTTTTTTTTTCGGAGAAAAATTTTTTTAATGGTTTTTTTTTCTGTCTTTTTGTGAATAAACCAAATGTTATTAGTATCGATGCTGTGTCTTCTTGTATGTTTTTTTTAAAATTTACTTTATGTGTTTAATGATTTATTTGGTGTATGCATTACATTGGTGAAAGCCAATGTCATCAAGGTTAAGTGAATACAAATGTCACCACTAGATAGTAAATGTTGTTAATGTTATATTTTATATCCTAGGTCTCCTGTCCTTTATCTAGGGTCTAGTTCACTGTGAAATAATGCATTCAACGCTAAAATTATATTTAAATTAAAAAAAAACTCATAATAAATTATCGAAACATTTATAAATACAATATGAAAACTATAATAAAATGCTTTATACAGTACATAATTTAACATCTCCAACTTTTCATACTTTTCAAACTTAAGTTTACAATAAATCTTCAGTTAATAATTAACGTTATTATTAAGGAATTCAAATAACAATGTTAATACCGGTATTTAATTAATATCAATGTCATCACCTGCTTAGTAAATTAAAAAAACAAACACCATTGACTCATTAATAGAGCGTTCTTAGTGGGCGTGGCTTAGGTTTTTAGTGACGTATTTGTGTAAATAAAGAACCCAATTGAGGTACAAATGTAACGTGGTGAAAGTGAAGTAATTCTTTATCATGCAAAATTCACATCTGAATATTGGCTATCCTACTAAAAAATAAGGAGGTAAATAGTAGTACTGTAATTGATTAATGTGATTAGGATAGGGCCGGCTAGACCTATTTACACTTTCAATTTCACTTTATAGGCCTACACTTTTAATGTTTCGTAGGCTAGGCTACGATGTCAAGTGATATTGTTGGTGAATAGGCTACCTGGCTATCTAGTCAAGTCACTATTAGGCTCACATCGTCTATGATGATAATAAAATAGCCTATTTTATTTAACATACATAATACAGCTTAAATCTTAAAACACAACACATCATTTAAAAAAAGCTCGAGCCTATATGAAACTTTATTAATACAGCAGCCATATTTACTTGTACACCATTACTCAAAGTAAACACAAATCACGTGCTTTTTGTCACGGGATTGCAAACGCCCTATTAAAAGCCATCGCCGGCTTAGCAAATGTCACCACTGGCATAGTAATCATATCATATATATATATATAAATCTCAAAAGGAATATGTGGCTGGGTATGTACATACCGCATAATCTTTTTAAATACTGGACATAAAAACGTGAAATTTGCTACAAATATTCTTTGCGTTACGGCGGTGAACACTGTCAAGGTTTTAAACAAATTAAAATGACCGCAGTGGTTAGTTTGGTAAAAAAACGCGAAAACATCATAGTTTTTTTTACCTCCCTTGGTAAATTATGACAAAATACCATTTTACAATAAATATTAAATTATTCATTTGTTACACTCCTGAAAAAAATTGTGTTTGTTTTCTATATACCCGGTAGTAGTTTCTGTATATTTAAAAGGAAATGACTGCAGGTAATGTACTTTGATAAATAATGAACTCTAAATAAGGGTCTTTAGTTTGTCGTAACAAGTAAAAGCTTAACAAAAAGTTAAAATATCATAACTTTCTTAATAATTGACATACAGTCATAAATTAAATGTCCACATGCTTAGACTTAGAATTCTTAGTTCTTTCATTTCAAACACACAAAAATGCTGTTTTGTTGGTTTGAAAAATTGGTTTGGAGTACCCGGTACCTACTAAGAAAGAATATTACCTGCCCACAAAGCCGAGGCGTAGCAAGGGTAATTTTCGTGGATGACGAACCATATAGATATAAAATATTGGATGCCCCTTCTCCCCTCCCTATTTAATCACATTTTTCTAAATATAACGTTGTATTTAGCCTCAATTAGGCACCCCTTTAAAATGTTGCCCGTTGACATATACCCATGCCCTCCCCGGTCCCGAAAGCCTCCAGCTATGCCTCTGCAACAAAGCCTACTTCAGCGGCTACGACATGTTTTAAAAACCACCAAGACCTGGACACTCTCTAAAAAAAAAACAAGAAGAAACAAAGGGCCGATGAAGCAGCGTTCACCAGTTTCTGTGGCAAGCACAATGCCCAGCCGCCTTTACTTTACCCCAACTAATATCAGGTAGATACTAATATCAGTGACACCCTCCAGAACTGAGAACATATCCTAGCCTTCACCGGGAATCGAGCCCAGGACCTTCGGTACGCAAGTTGAACGCGCTGCCAACCATTGGGTTACAGTCTAATTGGCTTTGATTGTTTCTCGCATGATCCAGTCTACCACCATTAGGAATATCATCGGTGACAACAAGCACCCCTGACGAACTCCTGTTCTGATGTCAAATTTATCTATCAGTTTACCTTTATGTATGACTTGGCAAGTGGCACCTTCATACAGTTGTTGGATCAGGCAGTTTTAGACGTGTAGGACTCCATAATAGTATAATAATACTGAAGTAGTTTCCAGATGGTGTCTCTGTCTATGCTAGTTCAACAGCTTTTTTGAAGTCTATGAAGTTCAGGTACAGGGTTGATTGCCATTCAAGGGACTGCTCGATAATTATTTTTAAGGTGGCAAATTGATCGGTGCAGGACCTTTCTGAAAACCTGCTTGCTCCAGCAGGAGCTTCTTATCTATAGCATCTTTCAGTCTCTCCAGTATAATGCGGGTTAGCACTTTATTGGGTATCGACAAAAGCATTATGACGCGCCAGTTGTTTTTTTTTTAAACATAAGGACAAAACACTTTTCTTATCCCTTATGCGGGAACAAACGCATATAAGTAGGCCTACTCTTTCTTCCTGAGTGGCATTTTGGCATTGCATGGGTTGCCTGGACAAACCCGGAAAACCAGTAACTTTACATCATTTAAAACATTAATAAAGATGCAAGACTAGACTTGGACCACGGATAAGCGTAGGACGCAATAAAATATTCTTTATTGAAGGGGCGTCTGTAATATATTATATATAAGAACAGGCAAGGGGGAAAAAAAGCCCCCACATGCCTAAGTGAAATAAACGGGTGAGGCAGACCATGACCATATCCATTTCATGGGCTGTATCGCCACACAGGACGAATATGATCTTAAGATAATATTTCTTAATTGATGCAAAAAGGAAATGTGGTTTGATTACATTGCAGTATTATTATCATCATTTAGTTTTTTTTTATCTCTTGGCCTATAGATTGTATCCGTGTTCATAGTTGTATGTTAAATGTGCTCTGGGCTTGCATTATGTTTGTTGGCATCGCTTTACAAATGTCATTATTATTTTTATTACAAGAACACAAGCTGACACATTATAATAATTATATCCCAACAGAAGTTTTGAATGTTTAAATAAAAAGGTGAACAATATTTAAAAAGAGATCAATAAAACATTGTACTGTAGCCCTTGTCTAGACTCCATCTGCAGGCTGTAAAGCGATAGATCAAACACAAAGTCCTAAATAAAACAACATTTCAATTGATCAAAGCACTGAGCTCTATTTTTATAGCTATGCGAAGGGAATTAACTCTAAATTGCTCGTAATGGTAATATTCTTATATTATATAGTGGCCATATAAATTTCACGACATTCTAGAATATAAAACAAGCAAAAAAGGAGTTTTTTTTACTTTAAAAAAAAAATTATTTCGAAGCTAGAACACAAATTCAACAGCTTATGTACACAAAGTGATAAGTTAACTACTGTACACAATGTATGGTGAGTTTAAAGTATTGTACACATTGTACGACAAGTTTACTGCTGTACACAATGTACCACAAGTTTACTACTGTACACAATGTACCACAAGTTTACTACTGTACACAATGTACCACGAGTTTACTACTGTACACAAGTATGACAAGTTTACTACTGTACACAATGTACCACAAGTTTACTACTGTACACAATGTACCACAAGTTTACTACTGTACACAATGTACCACAAGTTTACCACTGTACACAATGTACCACACGTTTACTACTGTACACAATGTATCACAAGTTTACTACTGTACACCATGTATCACAAGTTTACTACTGTACACCATGTACCACAAGTTTACTACTGTACAAAATGTGTGACAAGTTCAAACCACTACGGTAAGGTTCAGATGACGTCGGCATTGTGAGAACTAATTCAGGATGTCATAACACTGTAGTCGGTGTTCTTTCTCGCGGTGGAGAAGTGAACCAACAATACAAATGTGGCGTGTACTTTTCAAATTGAAAGAGAAACGGCAGTCAAGTGTAGCGATATGTGAAACGCGCATCTGGGCCCCGGGGAGGCCGCCCTAAATATTTCCCACGGTGCTGGGGAGCAGGCAAGAGCTCCGCCATTATTTAAGGTACCATACTAGTATTATTATATAAACGCATGCTACCCACGCTGGGGAAGGGTAATCGCTAATTTTAAAGCTATCAGTATTGTCGATTTGTTCTTACGTTTATGGAGGTGGAGAAAGGGGATCGGGGCGTCCTACACCCACCTACCCTCCAACGCTTAGTCAACGCCCAATTGCATGGGCTGGCATGTGGCCAAATTATCATGGCGGCCTAACTGAATGTGCGTCTGAAGCATTCATTTATAATCAGGGCGCCGCTTTTTGACACGTCGATGGCAGTGGGTGTCTAGTGAAGGGTTGTCTGGGGGGGGGGGATGGGGGGGGGATCCATGAAGAAAGATCATTCGATGGAAAGCCGTAGAGAAAGGTCATTTTGGTGGAAATCCGTAAAGAAAGGTCTTGGTGGAAAGCCGTAGAGAAGGTCTTGGTGGAAAGCCGTAGAGAAAGGTCTTGGTGGAAAGCCGTAAAGAAAGGTAATTTTGGTGGAAATCCGTAGAGAAAGGTCTTGGTGGAAAGCCGTAGAGAAAGGACATTTATGTGGAAATCCGTAGAGAAGGGTCATTTAAATGGAAATCCGAAGAGAAAGGTCTTGATGGAAAGCCTTAGAGAAAGGTCATTTTGGTGGAAAGTCGTAGAGAAAGGTCATTTGGTGGAAAGTCGTAGACAAAGGTCATTTGGTGGAAAGCCGTAGAGAAAAGTCATTTCGGTGGAAAGTCGATTGGGATGATTTGATTTGAAGAATAATGTGGGATTTTTGTATGGTGGATATGGAAGGTCAGACATATTTTGGAAGAAGAAATTTTACGAAAAAGAAAATATGTAAGCTTGTTCTTTTTCTTCGTTCTCAAAAGTTATAATTTGGAGGATTCAGACAAAGTCAAATAGTTGTGATGAACTGCGCCGTGGCTGTCAGTTGCTCCAGTCCACCATACAGTTGGTTTGCCCCCGCTGCCCCCCCCCCCCCCACGCCCCCGGGGAAATATTGTTGACTCCAACGATATCGTCTGCTGGGAAATGACCTGAAAAACGACCTGGGTCCCATTTCCCGTAACATGGCCAAATAGTTCAACCGATGGAGATCCCCTTCACCCTTATCCCTCCCACACCCTCTTTTGTTTTCTCCCAACACCACCCAAGCCACGCCACTGAATGAACACTTTCTTAATCCCACTGATCCTGATAAACGGAAAGATGTTTAGTGTGTATCAGGTCTTAATACAGTTCTCGATTTTAACAACACATTAAGGTAGAGATTAAAGACAACAGCACAACACACGATTGAAAACCAAAGTAGATAAAATGCAAGCCAGATTGTTAATGACGAGTGGTGTAGCGACAGTGTTCTCAGGTAGTCATACCAAAGGGTCCCGAGTTCGAGTCTTATCTTATATATTACAGATACTCCTTTATATAAAGAAGATTTTTGCGTCCTACGCTTATCCGTAGTCTGAGTCTAGTCTTACATTTTTATTAGCGTTTCAAAGAATGTTAACTTGCTGGTTTTCCTAGTTTGTTCGGGTAACCCATCCCATGCTTGGATGCCACTCGAGAAGAAAGAGTACTTATAATATGCATACGAGATAAGGATAGTGTTTCGTCCTTATGTTTATATGAGTATTGAAACATATTGTTATTGTGTTGTATTTCTAAATTATAGTTTAATGCCTTATGTATTATTACTACTTTACTCTTTGCCCTTCTGTCCTCTAGTGTTTCTAGGTTTAGTGATTCAACTATTGGTCAGTTGAAAATATTCGCCAATTATAATGAACCTTGCAACTCTTTCCTGAATTTTTTTATAATTTCTTAATGTTCTCTTTAGCTGATGGGTCCCGCACAGAAGATGCCATATTCAAGTCTAGGTCTAACTAATGTAAAATAGCATTTTAGTTTTTTATTCTTATTACATTTCTACAAAATTACTTTTTATGAAGCATTGTGAATTTATGATTGATTTTATGTTCCTTTTCGGGTCTGGAGGATACTCCTGGGTCTATCCTGCCCTGACATTAGTTTGCGGGAAAAAATGTACAAAGAACATATTGCTGGCTACCAATCCCCTAATTAATTGTCGTCGCTTGGGAAGCTGGCTTACGCTACACCAAGGTCGGCAACATAAGGGAACGCTTGTCAGACTTGGCACGCAGATCGATTTTCAATAGCACGCGTATGACCCCCCCCCCCTCTTAAAAAGAGGCTATTCAAGTCTCTTATACGAGGAATTGAGTGCTAAAGCAGTTTGACTTTTAGGATGTTGGCGCGCTGAATGAATTAGAAATCTCACTTTGGCACACTTTCATGAAAAGGTTGCCGACTCCTGCGCTACACAACTCGCCCTTCGGATCAATTTATACTATAGAGAAACTCTCCATGATACCAAAATTATTTAGCATGGCTCAGTGACTTCTATTTCCACAATTTTTATTTAGTTTTATTTGTTGGGGATTGTGGAAGGAAGCCAACAACACTAAGCTTAGTCTTGAAAGGTCTAGTTCTTCTTAATAGACCCTTCTTGACAAGCAGAACGATATAAAGTAAAGAAAAGTATCCCGTCGAACCAAATTGATCCATAGGGCCGGTGAAGCAGCTTTCACCAGTTTCTGGGGCCACGCCATACTAGGAGATTGTGTGTCCATAGCTATGCAATGCCGCTTTACTTTACCCAAACTAATTCCAGGTACCCAGAGATGGGTAAAGAACACTCCCCCCCCCCAGACCCCGGGAAAAATCATATCCGGGTTTCGAACCCAGAACCTTCAATACGCCAGCGAAACGCGCTGCCCCTCGGCCACCGTAGCCCTTATCAGAACGATATAGTCTACATTAAATAAATAATTAAATTTATAAAAAAAAAAACTTTTTTAAAAATGCGTGAACTTTAAGGTTTAAAGAAATTTGCTTTAAATTTTGGGTGGTCCAATAACTTTTTTTGTATATTAAGAAGGTAAGAGCGGAATTATATTTTTTTATTTATTTTCTCGCGTTTAAGTGTCGTTTTCATTGCATGAATGATATTTAGAGGTGTCTGTACATGATATTTGTGTCATAATTATGTTGACACTTGAAAGTCTTCGAACTAGATTTTTATTTCTACATACTAAGACGCACTAACACTTCAGTGTTGCAAAACTTTCTCCCATTCCACGGCTTAGACAGTACGGGCCTTATTGCTGGATGCTAACCTATAAACCTACATTTTTAGAAAAGTAGATTAATGGATTCGTTCACATATAAGGACTTGCACCAATAGTACATATGGGGCACGGTGGCCGTGCGGCAGTGCGTTCGACTGGCGTACCGAAGGTCCTGGATTCGTATCCTGGTGAAGGCTAGGATTTTTTCCATAGGACTCGAGGGTGTCCCTGAGTCTACCCAGCTCTGATGGGTACCTGACATTTGTTGGGGGTAAAGTAAAGGGGGTAGGGCATTGTGCTGGCCATACATCCCCAAGTATGCCATGGTCACTGAAACTGGTGAACGCTGCTTCACTGGCCTTATGATCAATTTCGTCCGACGGCATACTTTACTTATTAAAAGTATATTGAAAAAATACGATTTTTAAGATTTTAGCTTCACATCTTTGTCCTTCTTTCCTTCAGCCACTGGTGAAATAGAAGTTTAAACCAATTGTTCGTTGTCCCATCGAGTTAAAACTTGGCTCATAGTTGTGAACCCCATAGAAAACAGTTTTTAATTCTCTTTTGTTGTTAAAATTTGTTTGTTGTGAATGTGTAAAAAAAATACCTACAGTCAACTATTTGATCGTTGATCATAATGTGTTGTTGTTGTTTTTTTTAAATAAAATTATTAGAATAAAAACAACTATGTGGAATATTTCACGCAGGTCAATTGTATTATTTCCGTAAGCACATTTCAAAATTATACGCATGAATTAATTAACCCTCAAGGTTCCTCCGTGGAAGAGAAGTTCTGGAAGTCCACAAGGTGTCTTTACTTTTAGAAGTTCGGTGTTTCCGGAGGTAATCTTCAGCCCGACACTTTTTGGCTATTTCTTCTACTACTATAATAATCTTATTCTTTCGTGGAGATCCTTTTTGGGAATGAAAGGAGATAGCTACATCTGGGAAACAGAAGTCTTCTAGATGGAAAGCTGGTCCTCAGAACAGAGCTACATCTGGGAAACAGAAGTCTTCTAGATGGAAAGTTGGTCCTCAGAACAGAGCTACATCAGGGAAACAGAAGTCTTCTAGAAGGAAAGTTTGTCCTCAGAACAGAGCTACATCTGGGAAGCAGAAGTCTTCAAGATGGAAAGTTGGTCCTCAGAACAGAGCTACATCAGGGAAACAGAAGTCTTCTAGAAGGAAAGTTTGTCCTCAGAACAGAGCTACATCTGGGAAGCAGAAGTCTTCAAGATGGAAAGTTGGTCCTCAGAACAGAGCTACATCAGGGAAACAGAAGTCTTCTAGAAGGAAAGTTTGTCCTCAGAACAGAGCTACATCTGGGAAGCAGAAGTCTTCAAGATGGAAAGTTGGTCCTCAGAACAGAGCTACACCTGGGAAGCAGAAGTCTTCTAGATGGAAAGCTGGTCCTCAGAAAAGAACTACATCTGGGAAACAGGTCTTCTAGATGGAAAGTTGGTCCTCAGAACAGAGCTACATCTGGGAAACAGAAGTCTTCTAGATGGAAAGTTGGTCCTCAGAACAGAGCTACATCTGGGAAACAGAAGTCTTCTAGATGGAAAGTTGGTCCTCAGAACAGAGCTACATCTGGGAAGCAGAAGTCTTCTAGATGGAAAGCTGGTCCTCAGAACAGAGCTACATCTGGGAAACAGAAGTCTTCAAGATGGAAAGTTGGTCCTCAGAACAGAGCTACACCTGGGAAGCAGAAGTCTTCTAGATGGAAAGTTGGTCCTCAGAACAGAGCTACACCTGGGAAGCAGAAGTCTTCTAGATGGAAAGCTGGTCCTCAGAAAAGAACTACATCTGGGAAACAGGTCTTCTAGATGGAAAGTTGGTCCTCAGAACAGAGCTACATCTGGGAAGCAGAAGTCTTCTAGATGGAAAGCTGGTCCTCAGAACAGAGCTACATCTGGGAAACAGAAGTCTTCTAGATGGAAAGTTGGTCCTCAGAACAGAGCTACATCTGGGAAACAGAAGTCTTCTAGATGGAAAGTTGGTCCTCAGAACAGGCTCTCTAGGTTTGTCTTCCGTGGTTATCTTCATGGACCCATTCCATAGCTATTAGGTAGATAGCACGTGGGGTTTTAGGATAATATCCGTAAAAAGAAAGAATACACTTTAAAAGTTGTTCGCTATAAGTTATTTTATCTCATATTATATTACATACGCTCATTCTATAAAAATGATAATTGCGTCCTATGCTCATCCGTGGTCTGAGTCTAGTCTTGCATTTTAATCAGTGTTTTAAATTATATTAAGTTACCGGGCTTCCTGGTTTGTTCAGACAACCCATTCCATGCCCGAATACCACTAAAAAAAACAGGAAAAATACTTACAGTCATTTGTTCTCGGATAAGGGATAAGGGCATTATTTTGTCCTTATGTTTATCTGAGCATTGCAACAGACTGTTATTGGGTTGTATTTCTAAATTATAGTTTAATGCCTTATCTATTAATACTCTTTGGCATTCTTTTGACTCTCATTTTCTCAAAAGTGCGCGAGGTGATTTATGAACGATCTCTTAAATCCACGCCCTTAAATTATTTATTGTAATTTTTTTTTTAAACTATAAATAAAATTCTTTTAAAGCTAGGACCACATACTTATGACGTCATGGAGTTTTATTTCTTTCTTTCTTTCTTTCTTTCTTTATTTATTTATTTATCTGTTTGTGTCAAAGTGTGACGAGATAGTCTTTGAAATGCAAACTTTAAATAACAAGAAAACCATAAAAACACAGTTTTTATTATACTCCCTTTCTTTGTAAACTCAGTTTACCATCATGTAATTAAATAATTGATTGACTACTGGAAATAAAACATGTGCAGAAAAATATCTGTGTCGCAAATCTCAAAAATATCTCCTTACTCCGTATGAATTGTTCTAAAAATATTCTTAGTGCATCGTTTTTTTTTTCTAGCTTTGCGCCTAAAAACTATAAAAAGTTGCACAGGCTTTTTTTTACGTGAAACCAACATTTTTCTTATACTTTCCTTTTAAGAAATGAATATTGTCACAAGTATAGTATAATTAAGTTGTTTTAACTGAAAATTTAATGGAATGTATTGTTAGTCTGGACAAGTCTGCTGCCCAAATTTCAGCTCGATTGGACCACGGGAAGTGGTCAAAAAATTGATGCAAAGTTTTGCTATCAATCAAACAAGCACACAGACAGACAGAAAATAGAAGTTAATAGAAAGGGAATAAAAGGATCCTTTTTTGAGGGGGCGAGAAATGTCAAACTGTATCAATGGTCGAGAAATAGGATGGAAGAGAAGGGGAGTGGTGGCGGGGTTTGGATTGAATATTGCAAAACATAACAACAAACAAAAAATTCAATGATTTTGAATAATACCAGATTCTTAACTAGTTTAACACCTCTTTTTTTTTTTTTTTTTTTTTTTTTTTTTATTTTTTTGTTGTCGCGTGGCAAGCTTGACATTTCGAAAAGATCGTCTGCTTGACTTGCATTACTTGACAACTTTCTTTCTTCCCTGTTGTGTGAAATGCTTGCGCAACGTTCAGTGGTATAATATATAAGGAGATCGACTACGGTGGCAGCGCTGCCATGTTTTCTCGTGTCTTTTTTGTTGGGTAAGTTGTTGAAGGATTTTTGTCTGCCTTAATTTGCTTTATTTGTATTTTTTATTTAGGGATTTTATTTAATTTCTATATTTTAATTCATTTCCTTATCTATGGCTTAATCTATATCTCAACATGTATCTCAATCTATATTTTAATATATTTCCTTACCTATATATACATCTTTATCTTACTCTATATCTTCATTTATGTCTTAATCTATATATTAATCTGTATCTTTTTTCTATGTCTTAATCTATTTCCTTATCTATATCTAAATCTAGATCTTAATCTATTTTTTAATCTATATTTTATTCTATATCCTAATCTATATCTATATAATAATGTATTCCTTAATCTATATCTTAATCTATATCTTCATGTATGTCTTAATATATAATTAATTTATTTCCATATCTTAATCTATTTCTACATCTACGTCTGAATCTATATATCTCTATAGATAGTAAATATATGTATTTATGTATCTTACTCTGTCTGTATATATCTATATATCTGTTTATAAATAATGATCCATTCATATATTTATCGATTTGTTTAATCTTGCTATGCTACTTGTCCTTTTATCCAGCTCTTGATCCATCATCTATAGATATTATTATATTGTTGTGTATGTCACTTGTAACAAGTTTTTATTTTTGTAACTCAATAGATTGTATAAGCTAGAGATCGGCAACCTCTTGCTAACAGTGCGCCAAACTAGGATTACTAAATCATTATGCGTGCCAACAGACTAAATTCAACTTGATCTATTATACTTAAAACAATTATTTTATAGGACAATTAATTAATTTAACTCCGTAGCAAGACCAATGCACAAAAGCAAAGGAGATTTATAGAGAAAATAGCAAAAGCGTTTTATATTAAAAATTTAATAACAAAAATTTACGTATTTGTGATTATCATCCTTTTTATTTTTATTAATATCAATACACTATTTTATTAGTCTACTTAAATTTCACATTTATGGTAATCATTGTCTAAATATTGTTTTGTTACTTAAGAAAGATGAAGATCTTTTTTTTTTTTTTTTTTTTTTTCGTGATTATCATCCTTTTTATTTGCATTTAAACAAATAAAAAAGGTTACTACCTAACTTTCCCAAATATGGTAACTTTTTTGTAAGAATCATTTGGTTGTCAAGATTGGGATCTAGCAACTGCTAATATTGATTATATTATTTCGTTCTCAGTTTAACTGAGATTTTCTTTTTTTTTTTCTTTTTTTTTTTTTTTCTTTTTTTGATTATTTTTCTTTTTATTTGCATTTATATCTAATACAAAATTGTATTACTAAACTTTAACATTTATGGTAATTATTGTCCAAACATTATCATGTAGTCGTTAAGATGAGGATCTAACACATGTTACAATTAATTCTATTTTAAATTTTAATCTCAGTTTCCTTTTCCTTGCCTTTTTTTTTATATTTTTTTTAATTTTTTTTTTCCAAAAAAATTTTATTCATGAAAAATTGCATTTACATTACCAAAATTATTATTTTACACAGAGAAAAAAGGGATAGGAGACATTTATTGCATTTTTACAATTCCAAAGAGATAGAAGACAGCAGAGAATATTTAAATACTTAGTTTACCTGCACAATCTCATATATTTTACACGAAGAAAAGGAAATAGAAGAACAGTTCATACACATTTAAGGGGATAGAAGACAAAATGTTTTACGAGACAAAGAGTTTTCTAACTAACTTTAAATTTAAATTCATTCATTCTTTTTTGACATTCTTGCTTAGCATCCATACATATTTTAATTAATTTAAACATATAATAAACGTAACCATCCATTATTAACTGTAAGATATTTAAAACAACATAATATGGAGAAAAATGAACCAAAGTTTGGTAGAAATTATGTACATCTAGCTTCAATTGTTATATCCCTTTCGGAGTATATATTTAATTTTAACCAACAAGCGCGGTCTTAAATGTATATATATAAAAAAAAAACAAAGAAAGGGCCACAGATGACAAAGAAAAGTGAAACACCCATAGAAGACGGGTGACGAAAGGTGTCATTTACAGGTAATCCCACAACGGGAACCTTCACAAGTGAGAAAAAAATCTGTGCAGTTCTCTAAAAAGATTAGGAAACTCCCAAGTTGTCTTTAGGTTTCAAATAGCGTTTAGCCGTTCCCATCGGCATGAACTATTGAAAGAGAGATAGGGAAATAAATGCAATTTGTTTGGTAGTGACATAAAGTTTGGAAGGCCCGACTTTCCTGGCCCTCCCACCTTCCCAAGCCAGCGTCGCCGGATGACCGGCCTGCACCAGTTAACACCCTGGCGAATGTGACAAAAAAAGGGGAAGTTGGGCCGGTATTTGTATATCGGTCCTTCTTCTTTTACTATACATTGATGTCACTCTGATAAAAATAATTTGAAGAAAAAAGATTAATATTAGACATAAGTTTTTGTATTAGATAGGTAACAAAGAAAAAATTAGAAAAGAAGGGTAAGGAATAACAGGAGGAAAACAGTGAACCTTACTTCCATTCCGTGGAAGGCAGTGAAGCTAAAAGTAATAAAGGAGGCAAAATCGGTGAAGACGGACCCAGAAAGGCCAAGTCTCTCTCCTCGTTATTTCATGTGCAATAAGCAATGAAATTAAAATATCGTCTCCTAAACTTTTCAACAAATTTAACAAAATACACCCGTAAACTTATATAAAAATAATATGTACATAGTGGTGCGTAAAAAAAGAAAAAAAACACACCACACACAAACAAAAACAACACAAAATTTTACATTCACTGAAAGAGACATCGCACCGGAAATGAAAATAAAAATTTGCCCTTGATGAATAGTTAACAACGTGAAACTTACAGTACAAGGGCATCTCCGTATTTAAAACAACGCATTAATAACATATGCATGTAATTACTCTACCAATTAAACAAATGAACCAAATAATAAATTACATAAGAATCTCATCTATGAAATACATTATAATACATAAAACAGTTATAAAAGCAAACTATTAAATGAAATTACATAGTGGGCGGTTGATGTTTATCTAAATGTGTTTCAAGTTTTTGTCTGAATATGTCTTCTATGATGTGTGGGGGGTAGTGTTTTTGGTCAAACCGTGTTTTAAGATATGTTTTCCATATGTGTTGTTTGTATTCTGCTAGTGTGATGAGGTTTAATGTGTGTTTTGTTTTGTTTCTAAGTCTAGGTATTTTGAAGAGTGTAATGGCTAAATCTATGTCTATGTCTGACTGTGTTGTTGTGTCCATGATTAATTTTAATGTTTGTTTTGTTGGTATGATTGCGGGGCATGTTAGATAGATATGTTCCTCATTTTCTTGTGTATGTGAGGTACACATCTTGCATATAGGTGTGTTGCGTGTATTTTGTTTCTTCCTATCTAATGTTGGTGTCATGTTAAAAAGGAGTCTGTACGATATCTCTTTTGATTGTGGTGTAATGTGTTTGTTGTGTAAACTGATGAATGTGTCATGAAAGTCTGTAATCCCTAACTGTCTCCCCCATTTAATCCGTGTACAAAGTGGGATCTGGACCCGTGTAATGAGAGATATGTAAATGTTCTTTGTTTTGCTATGTATCAAGTGTTCATTGTTATGTAAAATGCGTGTAACTGACTTGTAAAATGAAGAGAAAAAGTTGCCAAAATAATGAGGTGTATTGTTTTGAATTGGAATAAGTTTGTTTAGCTTTAGACCATAAAAATACATAGCTAAAGGCAATTTATCAGGTGCACGTACAATTTGGCCTACATATTTTAATCTCAGTGCTTGTATCTTTGTTTTTATATCTTGCAAACCTATCCCACCATCCCGTTTATTTTGTATCAGTGTGTTATGATGAATGGAGCGAAAGGTAGATTTAAATAAAAAGGCTCTAATTTTTTTATTCATATTGGTTATGAAATGTGGTGGAGGTTCTGTAACTGAAGCTATATAAATGATTTTCGGTATAATGAGAGTGTTAACGATTGCTGAACGACCAAAAATCGTGTGTGAGATGTGTGTGTACATATTTATTATGTTATCCGTTGTTTCTAACAATCCATTGTACTGTTCTGTATTGTAAGTGTGTGGATTGTTGTGCCAAACGATACCTGTAATTTTGATTTTTGTTTTATTTTGAATATTCGACGGAAAATGTTCTTTTTGTTTCCAGGCACCAAGGCCCATTATATTCGATTTATTTATGTTAATTTTCCCTCCAGATGCGGCATTGAAATTTTTAAAATGTTCAAGAATTTTTTTAATGTCTTTTTCTGATGTTACTGTAAACGTGGTATCGTCGGCATATGCCTGTACCTTCAACACCTGTCCTCCAGGCATTGATATGCCCGTTATACCAGCATCCGTTCTTACTTTTTCCAGAAGCGGCTCCAGACACAGGGCATATAAAAGCGGTGAGAGCGGACAGCCCTGTCTGACAGATCTTTCAATTGGGAAGGGTGAGGTCAGCGTATGGTTTACAAGAATTCTGCTACATGGTGAAGCGTAGAGCAGCCTGACCCAGCCTTCGATCTGACTTCCTACGTTGTTTTTCCGCAGCACTTTGAATAGATAGCCGTGGTCCACTCTATCAAAGGCTTTCTCCTGATCTATCGATAACAGGGCTGCTTGCATGTTTTTGATGTGTGTGTATATGATAATGTCCCTAATGGTGTGATTGAGAGTTTCTATGTTTCTGCCTGGTATGCCGCAGAATTGATTTTCGTGTAAAAGTGTATGCAGGTATGGTTGAAGTTTGTTTACCAGTATCTTAGTGAGAATTTTATAGTCTGTATTTAATAATGAAATGGGTCGGTAGCCCCCCACAGATATTCTGTCTTCAGGGTTTTTCTCCAGGACGGTGATATATGCTTCACTGAACATCTGTGGAAGGGTTCCCTTAGTATATGCATGTGTATACATGAGTGATAGTAAGGGAACTAACTGGGGTGAAAAAAACTTGTAAAATTCTGTTGTCGAACCGTCTGGTCCTGGGGACTTGTCCAATTTCAGTTTGTCAATTGCTAATTTAATGTCCTGTACTGTAATGGGTGCTTCTAAAAGAGATTTATCTTCGTCTGGTAAGTGTTTACAATATGTCAGTATATCATCTTGTTCCCTGTCGTCGGTGTGTTCCTTAGAATAGATGTGTATAAAGTGCTCTTTAAAAGTGTTTGCAATTACTACGTTTTCTGTATGTATTGTTCCTAATGAGTCTTGTATCTGTGTAATAATGCGTCTTCTTTATGTGTTTTGTTCTAGTGTGAGAAAAACCTTGTTTGGGCCTTCTAACATACCTCGTGTCCTACATCTTGTTTGTGCGCCCATGTACTTATGCTCTTGTATTTCTGTTAATTGTGCTTTTATTGTATGTGCCTCTAAAGTATCTTCTGGAAGTGTATCTAATTGCTGTTTTAATCGTTGTTCCGTCTCTCTTAGCTGCGTATTTATGTGTTTGGATATTATTTGTGTTAAGTGTTTAATACTATGCTTAAGTACTGTCCACGTCTCTCCCATGCCAGTCTGTTGGTCTACGGCACTGATGTCTATTGTGTTTTCAATGAGAGTTTGAATTGTTTTTGTGTAAAACTCACTCTTTAAGAGTGAGTTATTGTCACAATTCTGGATTTAATAGTGACTATTAGCACTTAGATAGATAGCAGTGTATAACTAGAACCTTAGATTAGCTTAAGTTAGCTAGAATAGAGAGAAGATTAGTCTGACGTCACTATCTCCTCCCTCCCTTACGCAATTACATCTCCCCATCACTCTTTCTCACCTGTTTCTCTACCCTTCACTATACTCTTGTACTACGCCCAAATTCAGAGTCTACTGACTAATACGATTCAACTTGGTACTACATCTTGGTTGAATGGGTACGAATGTGTTAGAATATATATATTTTATCCTATGCTATATTAATGTATTCATGTCATGTCTTAATGTATTTATATCTTGTGCTATTTTAACGCATGTGAGCGAGTCATTATTCGATCCCTCATTCGCCCCCCCCTCTTCGCGTCCCCGCCACCCCCATCCCCTCTTATATCCCCTCAGCTTAGCGGCACGTTATGCAATTGCTTTGAGACGGTCGTTCTCTGAGCGGTTGACTAAATCCCCCCACTCAGCAGTTCGCACACACGTAACTAATTCTCGCCCGAAAACCCCCCCCCCCCAGCCACTTGAGTTAACTACTTAAGATTCTACAAAAGGGAGATAAAATTCCCCACTCAGCAGGACGTCTGTATAAATTGTCTTTCATCTAGACCTCTCTCCCCCCCCCCCTTTTCGCCCTCGCAACCCCGACCCCCAATCCATTTTTGGCTCCAATAAGCTTTTCTTATGCAAATGTATATTCAATCTAGCCAATGAGAATAGGATGTAATTAAATGTAAGCCAACCAAATTAACTTTGGGTCAGGTGACTAGTGTCCACGAAAAGCCGCCCAACTAAACTCAAGAAGAGATCTCTCCCAGCTCCCGAGCTAGATACATCGTTTTGGTCTAGCTCCCAAATTGTTACTCGGACTTGCAGATACTTAGCCAGTAATCGTAATTCCCTCATTATAGTCACGTAGCCTAACCTTGGATTCCGTAACAACACAGTATATTGAGTGTTAGACGTTCCTGTGCATATATCTCAAGCATTGTATCTCCCCTGCATGTTAGTATGTGTATCTCATCATTGGATATTGAATTTGAGTCATAAATAAACACCTGAAACGTAACCAGAGACTTGCTTGCCTAACTTAGAACTGTCTGTTGTGTGTGTTAATAACATCTAAGCGAGCCAGTAGAGAACAAATAAATATTCCAGGTCAACCACAGCATCGGCACCTCGTACCTCTAAGACAACCAGCCATTATTACCCCCCTCTCAATTGCCACATCGTGACAAAGTGGGACCTCGTATCCGGGATTATCTGAACTTCAAGCCGTTCAGCGCACTGTCAACAGCAACAACCCGAGGACTACGCCGATTCTGCTGAAACCGACCCTGGATGGGGGCTCATCTCTCTACAACACAAAGACTCTAAGCCAGCAACCAGACCCGTCATCCCAACGCCAGCAACCAGATCCATCAACCCATCAAACCAGGCTCGCCACTTTACGCAGCCTACGCCACCCCAGCCTACGCCTACGACACCCCAGCCTACGCTTACGCCACCCCAGCCTACGCCTACGACACCCCAGCCTACGCTTACGCCACCCCAGCCTACGCCTACGACACCCCAGCCTACGCTTACGCCACCCCAGCCTACGCCTACGTCACCCCAGCCTACGCCCCCCAGATACGCCAACCTAAGCCACCCCAGATTCGCCACTCCGAGCAATCTACGCCACCCCAGCCAGCTCACCCCATTAAGCCAGGCTCGCCACACTACGCCAGCCTACGTCACCCCAGACACACCAGCAACCAAATTTGCCACCCCATTACGCCAGATTTGCCGCCCCAACCGCCAGATCGCCACCCTCTGGCCCCGCATCAACATACCGGCACCCGAGACGTCAGCAGAGAGACCCACCGCCGCCGCATCAGCCTGCCCGACAACTAGAGACCGCCGAGAACCCGACAACTGCCCTGTCAACCTCCCCGTAGGAACCCGCCGTAGTTCCCGGTATCCAAACCCGGGAAAATAGACACTAACATTAAACGCTAATCCAGTCCCGGCACGGGGAAAGAGAATTCCTAACCAGCCCGAAGATCTGCACCAACAGCGCCGAGCGCCATATAAACGATAACTTTATGATTGGATATACGTGTGTTAGTGTATGTGTGTAAAATTCTGGAATTGCTGTCTGGTGAGTACCATTTTGAGTTGTATTACGTTAGCTAAACTCTGAACCCCAACCCCCTCTCACATTTCCTCCTTCTATCTCGTTATATCTCTGTCTGTTACTGCCTTAATCTCGCCTTACTCTGTCACTATGGCTAAAGGTAGACTATTGCGTAAGCAGCAGAGAGAAGATAGACTTAGAGTAGAAGCAGAGAAGCTTAGATTAGAAAAAATAGCTAGAGAGGAGAAACAATTAGACAGGGAACTTAGACTAGAGCAGAGAGAAGAAAACCGGTTGGATGAGCAACAACCCAAGGCACACACAGGCCCTGATCACTCCCAGAACCCCCCCATAATATGTTGCGTCGTCACCCTCTGCACTGCGGGCACTCCCGGCCGGCCTACAACCCCCGACGACCCGGAAACCAGGACAGAAAGAAATATAGAGATCAACTCTAAAAGAGCCAGGGCCCTTCTCTCCTCAGGTTTCCAGGCTGAGGGGATCATTAAGGCTTCCTTCGTGAATCCCTCCGACTACACTGGCGAGTCAATCCAGATTACAATTGCATGGGGAATAACTGAGACCCTCCCAACCGCCCGGGTTTACATCAGGTCAACCCTATACACTGGTACGGCCACCCTAGCGGTCCGAGCCGACTTATCATTTGAT